>SJYT01022721.1:123487-152500 GCA_006410635.1 Cephalophus harveyi
CTTGAGAGTCCCTTGGACTGCAAGGAGATCCAACCAGTCCATTCTGAAGGAGATCAGCCCTGGGATTTCTTTGGAAGGAATGATGCTAAAGCTGAAACTCCAGTACTTTGGTCACCTCATGCGAAGAGCTGACTCAGCGGAAAAGACTCTGATGCTGGGAGGGATTGGGGGCAGGAGGAGAAGGGGACAACAGAGGATGAGATGGCTGGATGGCATCACTGACTCAATGGACGTGAGTCTGAGTGAACTCCGGGAGTTGGTGTTGGACAGGGAGGCCTGGCGTGCTACGATTCATGGGGTCGCAAAGAGTCGGACACGACTGAGCGACTCAACTGAACTGGTGTTATATGAAGGACTCTTACTTTTCCCTTTTTGATTTAATTTGGGCTTAATTTATAGTTTGGATTTTTGGCTTGGGTGAGTAGGCTTTTTTTGTTTGAATTTCTTATTGTGTGTTTTGTTTATTCATATTCTTTGCCAAAAATGTTTGCATTTGTTAATTTTTTTTCATCTTTTAGAATATCATTATATATGTTGTAAATAACTTTTTGCAATCTATTATTCGTCTTCTTAGTTTGATCATGGTATCCTTTACTATAAAAGATCTTTTAGTCTTACAGAGTCGGACACGACTGTATAGGCTCTATACAAGACTCTATAAGAGTCTCTACCTTTTGAAGGTAGAAATAAGCGACTTCACTTTCACTTATCACTTTCATGCATTGGAGAAGGAAAAGGCAACCCACTCCAGTGTTCCTGCCTGGAGAATCCCAGGGACGGGGGAACCTGGTGGGCTGCCGTCTATGGGGTCGCACAGAGTCGGACACGACTGAAGCGACTTAGTAGTGCAGTAGCAGCTCATCAAAAAATTAAACAGGAATGCTTCTGTTGTGTTCGTGTGTCCATTAATTATGAAGTTTGCTGTTGGTTCCTGGTAGAAATGTTTTTATCAGTTTAAATGTTTCTTTGTATTCCTAGCTTCTTGAAAAGTTCTTTATTTGCTCACTTTGTTTAATCAGGAATGGATATTGAATTTTATTAAGTGATTTTAAGGATCTATACAGGATGATTATGTGTAGTTCTTTCTTTATTACTATAGTGAGTTATAATAATAGATTTCCCAATATTAAATCTTTGATTTTTCTGAATGACTCTACATTTTTCTCTGCATTTGAAGAAGGTAGAAATGAGTAACACATTTTATCTTTGTGATCTAAAATGTAGGTGTAAGACCCTGATTATAGTTTTATTCGGTGGTGTTGATTCCTATATACTTAAAGGTATAGATTTTCTTTTTTGTTTGAGGCCATTCTGCCTCAGTATTTGTGGATACTTTTGCTGGCATGCATGTGGCCACATTTAAGTCAGATCAGAAATGATTCAAATGATGAATAAAAGGAATTTATTTTTAAGTAATTAGTTGTAACTATGCTTATTCAAAGGGGTTAGGGTGTCATTTTCTGGGTTTTCCAGAAAATCAATCTTTTCCTACTAATTGTAGACTTTCCTCTATTTATTTAAATTACCAGAATTACTATGTTCAGTCTGGATCCCTTTAATTTGTTCGTAATTGAGCTTGTGTGGGTGTTGAGTTGGAAGCTCTCAGGAGCTGAATAACACAGCTGCCTCTTTGGCCTTTGGCATAGGGTTTTCCCCCAAAGAGCTGCCCTCATTGGCAGTGTGCCAGAGAGTCATATTCAAAGACTTTTTGATGAAGTACAAACATCTTTCACATCCAGGCCTGGTGTTTTATGACCCTGTAATAGTATTGAAGAATTAGTCTAAATTATTCAAGGAATAATTTTTGTTCCACTCCCTGACCGACTCTACAACCTGATTCAAAGTTAAGTTTCAAATGCTATTTCCCACAAGATTTTCTTTTTCCTAAGCATTTTCTCTGCTGTTTCAAATTGGCCTCCTCCTCCCATTTCAGAAGGGTGTTCTGCAACACAGTAAGAGGAAGGCGGAGGGCAGTGCAGATGGACGATACTGACCAGCTGTCCTGCCTCTGTTCAATGAGAGGAAATGAGCTTCAAGTGATGCATGAGGCATTCAAATGAAATTTTAGGAAGTTTCCTGACAATGAAGGTTGTTAACATTCCATGTCTCACAGTCTCTTAAAACAGTGCAAGTGTCTTGAATGACTTGTCCCTAAAATCAAGACGATAGATAAATCGGCTGATTTTCTTTCAAGATCTGTGATTCAGAATTTAATTTTGTTAGTTGCTTGCTGGAAATTTGTATTAAGGTAGAAGTATTGGTAGACATTCACAGTCAAAGTAAATTCTTAATCGACTGATTTCTCAAATCAACAAAAGATTTGGGTCAACTTTTGAATATAACCCTTGCATACACATCAGACATTCCTCTCAGAACAGTCTGATATCTTTAATATCCAATGGAAAGGAGGCATGAAAAAAGTTAATTAAACCCATTCCATTGTTCTAATACTTTCTTTTTAATTTTTTTGTACATTATGGGACTTTCATATGCATTCTCAGAAATAAGATAAAAATCCTGAACATTGAATGTATAGAAGAATTTTCATAAAACTACACTCTGATAACTGATTTATCAATTAATATATATCATAAAATACCATATGATATTTTAACATTTTTAGTATGTTTTTATTTATATCCATGGATCTTCTTTATTGTCCATCAATAAGTGATACCTCTGAATTTGGTGAAAGCTGAATTGAGTACCACTATTTAATAACTTTGACTTATTAAAAACAACAACAACCACCTGTTTGGTAAAGAAAAATTAATGGTAATACTAAAAGAATCTACTATCTCTAATAAATGAGGAAGAGCTCAAGGACATAATCAGATATATTCCCTAAGCTTTAGGAAGTCAAAATGAAGGAATTACAGAGAATATTTGCTTATTCATTGCACAAATGTTTCTTGAGTGCCTACTGTGTGCCAGGAAGTGCATTAAATACTGAGGATTCGGCAGTGAGAAAAATGGAACTTGATATGGGCAGCTACAGGAAAAGCCTAACAAGAAAGGGAAACTGAAGAGCGGAGATTCCCAGAAAGAAGTACTGGCATGATGATGATGACTTATCTCAGGGAGAAGAAATGGGAGAGGACCTGAAGCGCTCGTGTGGCTGCTCTAAGAGCTAACTGAAAGCCTTGGCCAGGGGGAGAAGAGAAAAGTGAAAAAGCGAAAGTCACTCAGTTGTGTCCGACTCTGTGTGACCCCGTGGACTATATAGTCCATGGAACTCTCCAGGCCAGAATACTGGAGTGATAGCCTTTCCCTTCTCCAGGGGATCTTCCCAACCCAGGGATCAAACCTAGGTCTCCCGTATTACAGGCAGATTCTTTACCAGCTGAGCCACAAGGGAAGCCCAGAGAAGAGAAAGAGAGAAGCAAATGGTGTGTGTGGGGGGCGGGGGTGGGGCGGGGAGGCAGGGAGTGACAACAGTCTTAAAAGAAGCAACGTAGAAAGAGCTAAACGGCTGCACACAATGAGGCTATGAGGCTTGCAAAACCTTTAGGAGTTAGACAGTCAAGCTATTTTTAGAACACGAAAAAGAAAGTGTGGTGGCCCATTGTTTAGAGCAGATAACTGCTGTCAGGTAGAAAGCAGAACTACCCAGTTCCTGTGTTAATTTTATCTTCATACACACAGAGTGTGATGTTCAAACATAACTGCCAGCATGCAGAAGTCTGGATGGTATGCATCTCTGTGCACTAAGGGGCTTGGGATTATAAAGCCACCATCCCTTATCATTAGAAATGAAGAGTGGGCCTCACACTGGAGGGCAGGAAGCAAATTACCAATTTTTGACAAAGATGATGAATTCCAGAAACAACTGGTGAAACTAGTGATCTCAATGCTAATTCTCGGAGGATTTCTCTTTGTAAAACAAAAGGAAAAAAAACAAGAAGTGGCCATTAGCCACCTGCAGAGGAGTCTCTGAAGCAACTGGTGTCTCCTTTCCCTTTTGAGGGGATTTCTAGATTGATAATCATGGAAATAGTATAAATACCGTTTACACTGGTTTTAGTAAAGGTATTTCCATTTGTGTTTTGATTAAGACTTTTACCAAATTACACACTAAGGTAATAGCATTAGGATGCCCCCTTCCCAAAATGTGCTAATTGAGACTCATTGTCACTCTGAAAGGAATTAGATAATGTATACTATAAGACTCTGTACTTGGCCCTTCTTGTTATATTCTAACAAAACAACAGAATTTGATGAAGATTGGGTAGATATAACTTGGATGAAGACATGAAAGGCATTCTTAACAAATTGTTAATAAATGTTGTCTCAGAGAATTAGGTAATATGTTAGATTGACAGAATGAGCATTCAAGTGATTTAGTTAGAAATGAAAATGGAATTTATCTAATAATGATTAATTAATTGAATAGGCATTGCTGGATGCTTTCTATGTGCCAGGCAATAGCTAGGTGAAGATGATAAAGTCTCTCCTCTTATGGTATTGCCATTCTTGTTGGGTAAATAGGTGATAAAGTTGCATAGCAGTAAATAATAAAATTTCAGATAGAGTTGATTTCTCTGAAGCCAAATTCAGGTACTGATGAAGACTGAGGAGAGAGAAGCCTATTTTAGACACAGTGGTGAAAGATAAAGGCAATGTCCTGAAGTTGGGTTAAAAGAAATCAGCTGTACAAGTATAGAGTTTAGGAGACCTGGGATAATAGCAGTTACTGAAGATGTTCCTGGGTTTTGTCTCTTACTGGACATGATCACCTCCAAAGCTCCTTCCGTGTTATCAGGTCAAGGACAATAGCAGATCCACTATACACCGGCTTGGCCATAACCCACCTCGAGTGCTGTATTTAATTCTGGCAACAATATTTTAATAGAGATGAAAACAGTGTAGAACACATCCAGATATTGATGAGAGGCCTCGAAACCATGTCTGATGAAAAATACTTGAAAGAAATAAAAATACTTTGCCTGAAAGTTAGGTGACTTAAGAGACACATGAGAACTCTCCTTAGATATTTTCATGGCTAACATTAAAAAAACTCAAATCTGTTTAAAATTTGAATCTGCCCCCGAAATGTATCAAGCAATGATAGTGACAATCAGAAGATACATCAAGTTTACAAGCTTTGAAATCTAGAAAGCTAATAATGATGGAAAATTAATTCTGGTTTGTGGCATGTTTGGTATGCAAGAAAAGAATAGATATTTAAATTGAGACAGCTCACAAAGACTGAGAAGCAAAATTCATCAGGAAAATGGAAAAGGAGTCACTACGTATTTTTCATTTTTAGATAAAAGTTTCTTTTGTTTGTTTGTTTTAAGTTAGTCTACCTTAATATGTTTATATAATTAAAGTAACCACACAGGTTATAACTGAAGTAGGGTGACTAGATGAAAACAAGCTAAATGGGTTTAGAGAAATTATGTGTCAGGACTCAGGCTGAATTCTTCTCTGATGAAAAAAGAGAAATCGGTAAAACTTTGAATAACTGACCTTGCATATCCAAACACAGGCCTCTTTCAAAACATTAAGGAAAACCAACATTTATTGACTAAAACACATAAGTAAATTTTAGACAATTGCACATTTAAAACTGAAAATAAATTATGGAAATGGCAATCCACTCCAGCACTCTTGCCTGGAAAATCCCATGGACGGAGGAGCCCGATAGGCTACAGTCCATGGGGTCACAAAGAGTCGGACACGACTGAGAGACTTTACTTACTTACTTATAAATATTAACAGTGATAGTGATATAGATCAATTTTCTTTACCTTTAATTTAACTAGATCATTATATTTGACGTAGCAGAATAATGCAGAATCTGTTTAAAATTAACTAGAAAAACTATTGCAGTTGGAAGTGAAGGTACAAAAATGCTTCTCTCTGTAAAGGACCTTTTTTTCTTGCCCTGTAATTCCATAGATAGCTCTTCTTAAATTGAAGTGGTTAATTTACAATGTTGTACTAGTTTCAAGGGTACAGCAGAGTAATTCAGTTATATATAGATACATATATATTCTTTTACAGATTTTTTTCCATATGGATTCTTTTTTCTTGCCTTTTAAATTTATGATTCTTAAGAAATATGTTTTCAAGAACTGCATTTTCAGGACAAATTTGATTTCATGTTCATTATTACTATTAACTGCAAAAGAATGTCTTTTGTGTAGAAATTGTATGTGTATACTACTTTGTATGTTGTAGGCTTGTCTGGAAGTTGGGGCACTTTCCACAACTTTCCATTCTCATACTCTGTCTGATGAATGAATACTGGTGAATACCTTAAACACAGTTGCTCTCATTTACCATTTATTGAATGAATAAGAGGCACGAGTCTCTCATAACTCCCCATCTGGGAAAGGAAACCAGCCTTCAAGGCAAGGACCATCCGTTTTATATAAAAACTGTTAACATAGTGCCTAGAAAATGAGACCTTCAGTGATGTTATTAGTCATAGCAGCAGTCATGGAGAGGGTAATTTTGGTAGTGGGATTAGAGGTGAGCCTCTTCATCTTCTATACATATTTTTTGTAATTGGTGACTCACTTCAGCTGTCAGTATAAGTAAATTCTCCACAAGTCAATATTGTGAAATACTACAGGAAAGGTTGTATATAATCTTGTATCAGTTCAGTTCAGTTCAATTCAGTCGCTCAGTCGTGTCCGACTCTTTGCGACCCCATGAATCGCAGCACGCCAGGCCTCCCTGTCCATCACCAACTCCCGGAGTTCACTCAGACTCACGTCCATCGAGTCGGTGATGCCATCCAGCCATCTCATCCTCGGTCGTCCCCTTCTCCTCCTGCCCCCAATCCCTCCCAGCATCAGAGTCTTTTTCGCTGAGTCAACTCTTCGCATGAGGTGGCCAAAGTACTGGAGTATAGATTCTTAATTCAGTCTTTGAATCACACATCGTTTCAATTATTACCATCGTTTTCCACTAAGATTAGGTTTTCTTAAGCTGGGGTATTGTGTAATAGCATATATAGACAGAATAAAAATTTAGTGTCAGAAAGAGAAACCCATGTCTCTGTTTTCCCACAAGAAATATGAAAAAAACTATAAAATTTGTAAATGTTTCTAAATGAACCTTAACCAATGACGTTAGGCCAGTAACAAACCCATGTAGATCATTCTTACATTATACTCTGTATATTTAGAGCATTATTTATGTTCTGGTGGGAAATCCTGATCAGTGTAGAAACTGCCTCATCCTTTAGATCTGAAATATTCTGTATGTATGTGAAAGTCATTCAGTTGCGTCCAACCCCTTGCAACCCCATGGACTTTTCCAGGCAAAAATACTGGAGTGGGTTGCCATTTCCTTCTCTAGGGGATCTTTCAAACCCAGGGATCAAACCCTAGTTTCCTGCATTGCGGGTAGATCCTTTACTAACTGAGCCACAAGGGAAGCCCAAGAATACCAGAGTGGGTAGCCTATCTCTTCACCAGGAGATCTTCCTGACCCAGGAATTAAACTGGGGTCTCCTGCATTGCAGGCAGATTCTTTACCAGCTGAACTTCCAGGGAACTACCTTCAAAAGGTAGCTACCTTCCTACCATAAGTGAGGAAACTGAGGCGTTCATGCTAAGTCACTTCAGTCATGTCCAACTCTTTGCAACCGTATGGACTGTAGCCCACCAGGCTCCTCTGTCCATGGGGTTTTTCAGGCAAGAAGCTGGAGTGGGTTGCTATTCCCTTCTCCAGGGGACCTTCCCGACCCAGGAATCAAACCCAGGCCTCTTATGTTTCCTGCATTAGCAGATGGATTCTTTACCACTAGCACCTTCTGGGCCAATCTTAAAAATTGGATTAATACATGAAGTACTTTCTTCTTTATATTTTGCACCTTGGTTGAGGCTCTACATCTCAGATACTAAGCATTTTAAATAAGGCCAAATATAGACCTTTCTTTCCCACTTGATTTTGTTTACTAAACCATTGTTCACATTTAAATGAAATTCTGTGTTCCTTTTTAAAAGAACTTTTGTACTAATATAAGAGCATCTTCATAAAATATGAAGCCAAGGAAGCTATTCAAGGCTAAATGAAATACTTACATTTTCTTTGCAAATATAGACCATTTTAGTTGTTTTGAAGTGAGAGTTCCATTATCCAAAAATATATACCAATATATAAATATAGCATAATAAAATATATGATATAATAAGTACATGTTAATGAAGTTTGACAATTTTATAGTTGTCTCTTCCAAATGGTATTATATTTAGATAAGTATAATATTCATGATATCTATAATGATAAATAGTTGTTATTGACACTACTATATACCTGTCTCTTATACACATCTAGATGTGTATAAGAGACAGACAGAGAATAAGTGCAGAAGTTTCAGTTTGTTCTTTAAAAAGTGAAATTTCTTTTGTCTTGCTTATTTCTTTGCTTATACATAGATATTCATATTTTCATATTTCAGTTTTTCCTTAAAGTGATTGTATTCAGCGTATGCTTTTAAATGTGGGTCCTATAAGAATAATCTAGCTTAAATATTATTCTCTGTGTCTTTGCTTCTATAATATATCTTTTAATTTTAAATCTTGCTCTTGAATAAATGTAGCCTGATTTATTTGCCTAATATTGTTTCATTTGGTCACAAGAGTTGTTTCTAATTTTTTGCTCTTATAAATGGAAATGCATTGACCGTACCACTGCATAAACCTTTATAAGCAATCATAATTGTTTTATCATTGTAAATTTTGATATGTATAATCCTTTGGCCAAATTTGTATAAAGATTTAAGGTTTTTTGGTTTATGTGACCAGCTACCCTCCAGAAAGGAAATTTCACTCTTCCCAGCTGTACATGAAAGAATCTGAATATCATCATTTTTATTTCATTTTGCCAATTTTATAGGCTCAACAGGAGTATTTTTATTTCACTTTTAAAATTACCACTGTGGCTAAACATTTTTCATAGATTTATTTATTGGATATTTTCTATTGTGAATCATCTGAGCATTTCCTCTGTAAGGCTGAAAATTTCTGAATTCAATATCAGTTTTTGGAAGTAAAATGTTATTCTACATTAAAGGTCAAATCTCAACTCTTGCTTGAGGCAGGAAATAGATATTTTGTTTTTGCTTCCCTAAAGCTAAGAATGTTTCTGGCTCCAAAGTACACATTAATTACTTCATGTGTATCTTTCATTAAATGACTAGAAAATATCTAGATAAACATGAATCAGAGGCAGAGTCAGAACTTGGACTTATTTATGGCAAGAACGTCTTAATCTAGGGTTTGTTAGTTAATCTTACTAAAATAATTTATTTTTGGCCCTTCACTGGAACACTAAAACTGCTGTACCTTGTATATAGTAGCTTTGGATGCTTTAGAAATCATTAGTACAAGGGTTGTGCCACCAGAAACACCTATTGTGTTTTTATAAGACACAGAAGTTATCTGGTGCTTGAAAATATAATTTCAGTCCCATGAAAACTTTATCCATCCATCTCTTCCTTCCTTCAACAAATATTTATCAAGTGCTTTCTCTGTGCCACGTACTATTCTAAATAATCGAGACTTATCAATGACAACAGACAACAATATCTTATTTCTGTAGATTACCCTTAGAGAAAATAGTCTCATGAACAAAGTTTGAGAGATTAAGGATATAAACAGTAATAATAAGTGAACATGGGCTTCCCAGGTGGCACTAATGGTAAAGAACCTACCTACCAATGCAGGAGACTTAAGAGACATGGGTTTGATCTCTAGCTCAGGAAGATCCCCTGGAGGAGGGCATGGCAGCCCACTTCAGTATTCTTGCCTGAAGAATCCCGTGGACAGAGGAGCCTGGAGGGCTACAGCCTATAGGGTTGCAAAGAGTCAGACATGATTGAAGAAACTTAGCATGCAAACATGATAAGTGAATATACACCAGAAAGATATACAGTATAAAAACATAGACATCTACAAATTGTGGAGAGAGGGAATATGACTGGAAAGGCTAATGTTTTAATCCCCACTTGGTTTCTAGTGTTCATAAGAAAAGGTTACTAGGAGCTTAACCAATGAAAGTATTAAAATTAAAGCAAAAATTGAAAGAGAAATCAAATTGGAAATTGACTAATCATGAGTGATGATTTCAAGTGAGCTGAGAATAGCTAATCTACTCTCTGCTGATTGAAGAACTAACTGACATAATCCCCAAGCACATCAGAATTGTCCTGAAAGAACTGTGAAACCTGCAAAGGTTCCAGCTGATGGGTTAAAAGCAGAACAAGAGTATACCGAGGAATTGGAAAACATTTAGCCCTTTTTCTAAATTTGGAAAGAAATATAGTAACACCCAAATTGAGTGAAAAATTAGTTACAGCAAAGATTTCCTATTTCCCCCTTTCATAAATCAGTAGATTTCAGGTAAATAATCTTAGTGTTTTCTGTTTTTCTTCCCCCTCTAGAGGAAAATCTTTAGTGGAAAGGTCCTTGAACTATAGACAAATATGAAGCCATATTAAAGATTAAAGAATGTGTTTGTCAATATGAAAATAAGTGAACATAAAATTTAATTGAAACTGGATAGGTTGAATGTCTTAGTAGTGACTTGAATGATATATTAAAGAATGGCCAAACAGGTTTAGAAAATTCTGAGTTAAGCAGCTTTCTAAAATACACAATTGTTCACAACCTTAATGTGATCAATACACATTGCCAGGCACTGAAGGGTCCCCACAAGTCTTCTGTGGTAACTCAGATGGTAAAGAATCTGCCTGCAATGTGGGAGACTCAGGTTTGATTCGTGGGTTGGGAAGATCCCATGGAGAAGGGAATGGCAACCCATTCCAGTGTTCTTGCTTGCAGAATTCCATGGACAGAGGAGCCTGGAGAGCTACAGTCCATTGGGTCACAAAGAATCAGACATGACTGAGTGACTAACACACACACACACACACACACCCCTTCAAGATTTAATGATGTGCAGCATCTTCCAAACTCATTTGATCACAGAAACCTTGAGTATAGACCATCTCACAGGGCTAGATCTCTGACTAATGTTCTTTGGCAGAAGAGTTGTGTTTGTGAGGTTGAAAGGTGATGTGCAAGACCCAGAGTAGAGTGAGGAAAGAAAGAATTGCCGAGAAGCTGGGATGCGTGATCAGTGCTCTGAAGCAGTATGCAATCTAGGAGAGAATCTCCCGGGTAGAGAAGTGTCTTCAGTTACTAAGTAAGCAGGAATTAACTGCAGAGCAGCATGAAAGAACAAGGCTATAACTAAGCATGAATTAATAATGGATTGTGATGACAGAATGTGGCTGACTGCATGCAAGGTACCTCAGAAGGAATAACACGTTTGGTAAAATAACATATCCTACATTGCTGGATGCCTATCTATCCGGTTGCCAGAAGGTGTTGACTTTCCTTTAGTCCTAGTAGAAAGACCACATTCTTCACCCTGATATTCAGGGTTGTGATTAATACCTATTAATCTAGAATGTAAAGACAAAAAAAGAGAGAAAACAGTAATATCTGTTATGGTAATGGTAGTAACTAATGTTTTTGAGTACTTGCTCTATGCAAGGCATGTTTTTTTTTTCACGGCAGTTCTATAGCCATTTTACAGACGAGCGTAACAGGCCTTAGAGTGATCAACTTCTATAAGGTGTCACAGCTGGTAAGCAATGAAGCCAGGATTTGAACTCAGTCACACTTAACTTGGATGCCTGGGCTCTAAACCATTAGGCCTTTCTTTGCAAGTGAGACTTATTAATTTTCCATTCTCAACTCTAAAAATAGAAGACCCATCATTCTTTCTTCTTCCCTATTTAAAATTTAACTTTCATTCAGGACCCGCTCAACTCTTGCCTGCTCCAGAGAGCTGTCATTTTTTTCCCCTAACTCTTTCTCTGAATTCTTATAGCAATTACTTTTGGTATCACCAGTTTTAGCACAGAATCATATACCCTTTTGGGTACCTACTGAGTAAAAACTTTTTCCCACCCTAATCAGATTGCAAGCCTTTGAAGGGTCATAGCTTATACATCTTTGGCTTCCTCCTCACCACTTAGAACACGTAGGTGTGGAGTAAATCCAAGATGGATGATGTAGATGGATAGCATTAGAGAAATCTGGCTGCAACCTCAGAAACACATTGATCTCCATGATTGATTTGACTGATCTTACAAAGTAGGCAGGTTCACCTTTCCTACATCAAAAGATTGAATGAATGGATGAATGAAAGTACAAATGAATTCTTCACGTATAAATGAATAAAAGTGCAAATAAATGTTTGATTTGAGTAGCACAATAGAATAGGGATAAAAATATTTTAGAAGAGTGTAGAATATAGCATTCTATATTCACTTTCACTTACCCAAACTAGTCTTTCTCATTCGAAAGTGCTTGGAGAAGTTTCATTATAATGAACAGATTTAAGAAAAAGAGTCAAATGCAGAAAATACAGAGGGGCCAAGCGCTTTAATTTCATTACATAGAAGACTGAAAGCAGTTGTTTAAAACTTGAAGAAAAGGGCTGTGTGCTTTGTTTCCTAATTGGAGGAATCTATGAATAAATTAGGCAATCACTTGACATAATTGATTTAGATCATGTGAATTCCCCTGCTCTGCCAGAGAGGGTTAATTAGATCAGATTGTGTGGCCCTTCCTAGTCTTCTATCACTGACATTTCCCCCCGCTTTGTATTTTTCTATCATTTCCCTTTGTTATTTTCTTTTTCATCTCAAGAAGTACATCCTTTATATTTTAATTTATGAAAAGTTTTTTTCCTTTTGTTTGTTAGATTAGAAAAGTTGAACATAAATATTTCTCTAAGAAAAAACTGTTCTTATTTATGGATCCCCTTTTCATTTTCTATAAATCTATTTGCAGAAGAGTAGTGTCGTCTGTGCATAAACGTCATGCCATGGGAATTGTATTCAAAACACATTTGAACTGCTTCCTTTTACCTGCAGCAACACAAAATTGGATTGCATTAGTATAGAGCAATTTAGGAGAAGGCAATGGCACCCCACTCCAGTACTCCTGCCTGGAAAATCCTATGGATGGAGGAGCCTTGTGGGTTGCAGTCCATGGGGTCGCTAAGAGTCGGACACGTCTGAGCGACTTCACTTTCACTTTTCACTTTCCTGCATTGGAGAAGGAAGTGGCAACCCACTCCAGTGTTCTTGCCTGGAGAATCCCAGGGACGGGGGAGCCTGGTGGGCTGCTGTCAATGGGGTCGCACAGAGTCGGACATGACTGAAGCGACTTAGCAGCAGCAGCAGCAGCAGAGCAATTTGATTGCATGTGAATTGTCACAAATGTTGTGTAAGCTGAATATTGAGAGATTTTGCTCACCTTCGGTCATATAGTATTAGTCATTGTGACAAATACTGAAAAGTAATACAAAAAAAAATTGAACCAAAGAATATGATTGGCTTAAGAATAAATTGAAAATATTCTACATAGTTTTAACACTTGGTACAGGCTCACCCAATACAGCTTCATAAATTATGCCCATTTTTACAAATTATCCACAAAGCAGATTGTGTATTTAGGTTTAATCAAAGACTTTATTAATACAAGTACAATTTTCTAAGCTTTATATGTTAAGACAATTGAGGAGCCTTAAAGAGTTCCATAGTCACGTAACCTAATGTAGACAGTATCCAGCATAGCTACTTGGTAGTGTTAGATGTATTAGTTAACACATTAGTTAACACACTTCAATGGGCTAAATTAACTAACCTCTTAGATATCTAAATCTATATCCATGTTAAAAAAATATATACTTAAAGGGCTTATCTATGACCTTGCCATAATTTAGAGATGATGTTATATTGAAAATGTGGTCACAACATCATTAAGGAAAGAATTTCTAAAGACAGCTCAGTCTAATTGTCCACCCTGCTGGACAAAAATGATGATAGACCTCATCATTAATGGACTGGGAAGATTATATTTGTAAAAGAATGCAATAGTCTTAAGTGTTCAATATATTGTTACCATGTACTTTTCTAAGCATGTTTTAGAAGGTTCACTTTGAAAATAAAATGCTAGTATTAAGAGAAATATGTAGAGAAGATTATTTGAATGGAAAGAAACTCCCTTTTTTTTTTCTTATGCTGGAGAAGAGATTAACTATGGATAGTATGTGTGAAACTAGGAAGTTCATTTTGGATTGCATACATGCTCAGTCATGTCTGACTCTTTGTGACCCTTTGGACTCTAGCCTGCCAGGCTCTTCTGTCCATGGGACCCTCTAGGCAAGAAAAGTGGAACATGTTGCCATTTTCTTCTCCACAGGATCTTCCCAACTGAGGCTCAAACCAGCAACTCCTGCATTGGCAGATAGACTCTACCATTGAGCCACTGGGAAAGCCCCTCATTTTGGGTTACATTGTTCTTTTTTAATCCAACATCATGAACAGTTAGTTAATTTAGAAAATCCAGCATTCTTCCCATTCCACTTCCAGCTCAGTCACTCAGTCATGTCCAACTCTTTGTGACCCCATGAACTGCAACACGCCAGGCCTCCCTATCCATCACCAACTCCTGGTGTTCACTCAAACTCACGTCCATCGAGTCAGTGATGCCATCCAGCCATCTCATCCTCTGTCGTCCCCTTCTCCTCCTGCCCCCAATCCCTCCCAGCATCAGAGTCTTTTCCAATGAGTCAGCTCTTTTCATGAGGTGGCCAAAGTACTGCAGTTTCAGCCTCAGCATCAGTCCTTCCAATGAACACCCAGGACTGATCTCCTTTAGGATGGACTGGTTGGATCTCCTTGCAGTCCAAGGGACTCTCAAGAGCCTTCTCCAACACCACAGTTCAAAAGCATCAATTCTTCAGTGCTCAGCTTTCTTCACAGTCCAACTCTCACATCCATATATGACCACTGGAAAAAAACATAGCTTTGACTAGATGGATCTTTGTTGGTAAAGTAATATCTCTACTTTTCAATATGCTGTCTAGGTTGGTCATAACTTTCCTTCCAAGGAGTAAGCGTCTTTTAATTTCATGGCTGCAGTCACCATCTGCAGTGATTTTGGAGCCCAAAGAAATAAAGTCAGCCACTGTTTCCACTGTTTCCCCATCTATTTCCCATGAAGTGATGGGACCGGATGCCATGATCTTCGTTTTCTGAATGTTGAGCTTTAAGCCAGCTTTTACACTCTTCTCTTTCACTTTCATCAAGAGGCCTTTTAGCTCCTCTTCACTTTCTGCCATAGGGTGGTGTCATCTGCATATCTGAGGTTCTTGATATTTCTCCCAGCACTCTTCATTACACCTTGTGCTTCCTCTAGCCCAGTGTTTCTCATGATGTACTCTGCATATGAGTTAAATAAGCAGGGTGACAATATACAGCCTTGATGTACTCATTTTCCTATTTGGAACCAGTCTGTTGTTCCATGTCCAGTTCTAACTGTTGCTTCCTGACCTGTATATAGGTTTCTCAAGAGACTTTCTGCCATAAGGGTGGTATCATCTGCATATCTGAGGTTGTTGATATTTTTCCTGGCAATCTTGATTCCAGCTTGTGCTTCCTCCA
Organism: Cephalophus harveyi; assembly: GCA_006410635.1. NCBI lineage: Eukaryota > Metazoa > Chordata > Mammalia > Artiodactyla > Bovidae > Cephalophus > Cephalophus harveyi. Next base: position 138,975 of record SJYT01022721.1, read on the forward strand.
GCCCAGCATTTCTCATGATGTCTTCTGCATAGAAGTTAAATAAGCAAGGTGACAATATACAGCCTTGACGTACTCCTTTCCCTATCTGGAACCAGTCTGTTGCTTCATGTCCAGTTCTAACTGTTGCTTCTTGACCTGCATACAGATTTCTTAGGAGGCAGGTCAGGTGGTCTAGTATTGCCATCTCTTGAAGAATTTTCCATGGTTTATTGTGATCCACTCAGTCAAAGGCTTTGGCGTAGTCAATAAAGCAGAAATAGATGTTTTTCTGGAACTCTCTGACTTTTTTGATGATCCAACAAATGTTGGCACTTTGCTGTCTGGTTCCTCTGCCTTTTCTAAATCTTGCTTGACCATCTGGAAGTTCACTGTTGAAGCCTGGCTTGGAGGATTTCGAGCATTACTTTGCTGGCGTGTGAGATGAGTGCAACTGTGCTGTAGTTTAAACATTCCTTGGCATTGCCTTTCTTTGGGATTGGAATGAAAACTGACCTTTTCCAGTTCTGTGGCCACTGCTGAGTTTTCCATATTTGCTGGCATATTGAGCACAGCACTTTCACAGCATCATCTTTCAGGATTTGAAACAGCTCAACTGGAATTTCATCACCTCCACTAGCTTTGTTCGTAGTGATGCTTCCTAAGGCCCACTTGACTTCACATTCCAGGATGTCTGGCTCTAGGTGAGTGACCACACCATCGTGATTATCTGGGTCATGGAGACAGTTCTTCTGTGTATTCTTGCCACCTCTTCTTAATATCTTCTGCTTCTGTTAGGTCCAGACCATTTCTGTCTTTTATTGTGTTCATCTTTGCATGAAATGTTCCCTTGGTATCTCTCATTTTCTTGAAGAGATCTGTAGTCNATTGAGTGCAGCACTTTCACAGCATCATCTTTCAGGATTTGAAACAGCTCAACTGGAATTCCATCACCTCCACTAGCTTTGTTCGTAGTGATGCTTTCTAAGGCCCACTTGACTTCACATTCCAGGATGTCTGGCTCTAGGTGAGTGATCACACCATCATGATTATCTGGGTCGTGAAGATCTTTTTTTGTACCGTTCTTCTGTGTATTCTTGCCACCTCTTCTTAATATCTTCTACTTCTGTTAGGTCCATACTATTTCTGTCCTTTATCGAGCCCATCTTTGCATGAAATGTTCCCTTGGTATCTCTAATATTCTTGAAGAGATCTCTATAGTCTTTCCTATTCTGTTCTTTTCCTCTGTTTCTTTGCATTGATCCCTGAGGAAGGCTTTCTTATCTCTCCTTGCTATTCTTTGGTCTCTGCATTCAGATGCTTATATCTTTCCTTTTCTCCTTTGCTTTTTGCTTCTCTTCTTTTCACAGCTATTTTAATCTTTTATCCAGTAACTCCTTTTTGAAGAACTATCCTACAAATAAATAAAGATTTGAGCAAGAATTAAGTTCATGGATTTTTCACTGTTGTTTTTGTTCAGTCACTTAGTCATGTCTGACCCTTTGTGACGCTGTGTACTGCAGCATGCCAGGCTTCCCTGTCCTTTACTATCTCCCTGAGCTTGCTCAAACTCCTGTCCATTGAGTCAGTGATGCCATCCAACCATCTCATCCTCTGTCATTCCCTTCTCCTTCTGCCCTCAATCTTTCCGAGCATGAGGGTCCTTTCCGGTGAGTCAGCTCTTCACATCTGGTGGTCAAAATATTGAAGTTTCAGCTTCAGGATCATCCTTCCAGTGAATATTCAGGGTGAATTTCACGGAGGACTGACTGGTTTGATTTCCTTGCAGTCCAAGGGACTCTCCAGAGTCTTCTCCAGCACCACAGTTCAAAAGCCCCATTTCTTCAGTGCTGAGCCTTCTCTATGTTCCAAGTCTCACATCTGTACATAACTACTGGAAAAACCATACCTTTGACTATATGGACCTTTGTAGACAAAATAATGTCTCTGCTTTTTAATATGCTGCTAGGTTTATTATAGTTTTTCTTCCAAGGAACAAGCGTCTTTTAATTTTGTGACTGTGGTCACCATCCGCAGTGATTTTCGAGCCCAAGAAGATAAAATCTGTCACTGTTTCCACTGTTTCCCCATCTATTTCCCACTTTTCCATGAAGTGATGGGACTGGATGCCATGATCTTAGGTTTTTGAATGTTGAGTTTTAATGCAGCTTTTTCATTCTCTTCTTTCACCTTCATCAAGAGACTCTTTAGTTCCTCTTCACTTTCTCCCATAAAAGTGGTGTCATCTGCATATCTGAGGTTGTGGATATTACTCACAGTAATCTTAATTCCAACTTGTGAGTCATCCAGCTCAGCATTTTGCATGTGTACACTGCATCTAGGGCTTCCCTGGTGACTCAGATGGTAAAGCGTCTGCCTACAATGTGGAAGACCAGGGTTCGATCCCTGGGTTGGGAAGATCCCCTGGAGAAGGAAATGGCAACCCACTCCAGTATTCTTGCCTGGAAAATTCCATGGACTGAGGAGCCTGGTAGGCTACAGTTCATGGGGTTGCAAAGAGTCGGACACGACTGAGCAACTTCACTTCACACTGCATCTAAGTTAAATAAGCAGGGTGACAATATACAGTCTTGATGTACTCCTTCCCCAATTTGGAACCAGCCTGTTGTTCCAGGTCCAGTTCTAACTGTTGCTTCTCGACCTGCATACAGGTTTTGCAGGAGGCAGGTAAGGTGGTCTGATATTCCCGTCTCTTTAAGATATTTTCACAGTTTGTTGTGATCCACACAGTCAAAGTCTTTAGCATAGTCAATGAAGCAGAAATAATTTTTTTTTAATTCCCTTGCTTTTTATATGATTGAGCAGATGTTGGCTATTTGACCTCTGGTTCCTCTGCCTTTTGTAAATCCAACTTGCACATCTGGAAGTTCTCAGTTCATGCACTGTTGAAGCCTGGCTTGAAGAATTTGGGGCATAATCTTGCTCATATGTGAAATGAGTGCAATTGTTTAGTAATTTTTAAGTTCACTAGTGAACTTAGTTTTCCAGCAATAAGAGGTTTAGTAAGAATGTAGGCTGATAGATATGATAGACTATTATGCAACCAATAAAAATCTTCAGACTAATGACATGAGATGTTAATGATAAAATATTTGAAGAACACAATGTACAGCTTTGTATGTGTGCACTTATAAATATATGTGCATCTATACATACATAAATAATGCAAGGATATTTGTCAAAATGTGAACATTGACTTTTCTCCTAGTGGAAATTTCAGGGATCATTTTTATCTTATTGATATATTTCTGCATATTTTAAATCTTCAAATATGTATTATTCTTACAATTAGAATAAAACCAATTGGCATCATTAAAATAATTTAAAAATAGAATTTAAAAAGCAAGTAATGATGTCCATGATAGAAATGGGGATTTTAACTAGGAAAAGGATGAAAAAGATGCAGGGTGTTTTGGCTGACCTCACATCACTGAGGACTCTCATGTGAAATGGAAGATAAAAAATATTATGAACAGAGTGATATTTATTAACAGATTTTTGGTTGACACAAAAAGCTATTTCCTGTCAGTTAAAATGGTACTTGAAAGAGCACATTCTACTGCAACGCTCATAAAACTCTACCAGCAGTGATTTTATATATATATATATGTATATATGTATATATATATATACGCACACGTATATATAAATATATATATACGCACACGTATATATAAATATATATATATACACACACGTATATATAAAAATATATATATATATATTTTTTAGTCATGTATAACATGAAGTCCAGATGGGGTAATTCAGTGTCCCAGGAAAGCCATCAGAGACCCAGACTCCTCTTTTTCCATTCTTTCATTCTCGATTTTTTGGCCTTTGTCATCATATTTGTTAGTGCGGTGTCCAGATGGCCACTGTATCTTCAGAAATACTATCCATGTTCCAGGCCCCTAGTGTTGTTGGAAGAGGGTGTTTGCTATGACCAGTGCATTTTCTTGGCAAAACTCTATTAGTCTTTGCCCTGCTTCATTCCGCATTCCAAGGCCAAATTTGCCTGTGACTCCAGGTGTTTCTTGACTTCCTCCTTTAGCATTCCAGTCCCCTATAATGAAAAGGACATCTTTTTTGGGTGTTAGTTCTAAAAGGTCTTGTAGGTCTTCATAAAACCGTTCAACTCTAGCTTCTTCAGCATTACTGGTTGGGGCATCAACTTGAATAACTGTGATATTGAATGGTTTGCCTTGGAGACGAACAGAGATCATTCTGTCGTTTTTGAGATATCATCCAAGTATTGCATTTCAGACTCTTTTGTTGACCATGATGGCTACTCCATTTCTTCTGAGGGATTCCTGCCCACAGTAGTAGATATAATGGTCATCTGAGTTAAATTCACCCATTCCAGTCCATTTTAGTTCGCTGATTCCTAGAATGTCGACGTTCACCCTTGCCATCTCTTGTTTGACCACTTCCAATTTGCCTTGATTCATGGACCTGACATTCCAGGTTCCTGTGCAATATTGCTGTTTACAGCATCAGATCTTGCTTCTATCACCAGTCACATGCACAACTGGGTATTGTTTTTGCTTTGGCTCCATCCCTTCATTCTTTCCGGAGTTATTTCTCCACTGATCTCCAGTAGCATATTGGGCACCTAATGACCTGGGGAGTTCCTCTTTTGATATCTTGTAATTTTAAATCAGTTTTTTTAAATCTCTTCTGAAGTTGTATAACAAGAAGCTGCATTTACTATAAGAATTGAGGTAGCAATAGCAAGGAGGGGAATGATATACCATAAATTAAGTCCACTGCTTTTCCTTTTTCCCTTCATTGGTTGGTGGCCACTGAAGCCTCCAAAGAAATCCCTGGTCTAAGGGAAAGAGGTTAAAAAATCACTTTCTGTGAAGTCACTTTGGAGTGTGGTTCTGGTAACTTTCTATTTTTCCTATTAATGTTTTCTATTAGCTCAACCTTGTTCAGGATTCTTAATAAATTTCAATATCTTCCAAAAGATAGTGGACGTTTAATATGTATGTATAATCACCCATTCTTCAAAGAGGAGCCTGATTTAAATGAGCTCATCTAATAGACCAGTATAAAATACCAGATCATTTGACTAGAGTGCATGCAGAACTTTGTGATCTATTTAAGTGAATGGTTGTATGCTCTGAATTGAAGACACAGCACATAAACCCCCAAATTAATATCCTCTAATAAACAATGAGTCTGGATGACAACTTTTCAAAATCTATTACATACTAGTAGCCTTGGTTTTGCACAGTTTGCATATTAAGCAGATGATAGTAGCGTCTGGGCAGAAATATATTTCTGTTCATGCCAGAACAGAAATCTTTTGATAGTACTTATTGCAGCCAAGAACAGAAGCAACTATGCAATCCCCAGCAAGAAGTCACATGCCAACATTAATTCATGCACAAATAAACTGAGTTTCTGTCCTAATGTGAAGTCCATAAGCTCTAGGGGAAATGCACATGAAAATCCTAGGTAGCTCAGGTTACTAGATCTTGAGGGTTATATTTCAATTCTTGGCTGGCCAGTGAACTTTACAAGAAGAGACACTGCCTAGAGATGGGAGAGTAAGCCAACCCGCAAGCACCTAAAGAGAACAGGGATGGTGTTCAGTAATGTAAGCTCTGAGCATGACTCGGATGTAGAAGGCTGACTTATCAGATGTATAAGTGACACACAGCTCGGTGGGTTAGCTAATGTGTGGATGACAGAATAGGGATTCAAAAAGATCTCAACAGGGAGAACTGATGAGCTGCAATTCAGAAGATTAAATTTAATAGGGATAAATGTAAATTCCTGAAGCAACTTCCTTCTCCTGTCTTACTCCCATCCAATTCATTTTCCACGCTGCAGCCTGAGTGATCGTTTTAAAACATAAATCCGATCATGTCACTTTCTTGCTGAAAATCCCTTAGCAGTGTCCCATTGCCTTGAGGATAAAGACAAAACTCATTAATGTGGCTTCTGAGATTCTCCATGACTGACTCATTTCTTCTACACTCCATCTCTCGCTAGTCACCCTCTGTACAGAGGAGTTTTAAGTTCTATGTGTGGGATCCTGTTTTGGGGTTTTCATGTTTCCTCTGTCCAAACACTAGCTTCATCCATCCCTGTATATCTCCAGGTCTCAACTTAAAGCCATCAGGAAGACTCAGTCTATAAACTAGGTCCAGTCTCTGCATTTCCCATTGCCCCATATCCCTGAGCATCCTTCTTTCATTCAACAGATATTTATCAAGTGCCTACCGTGTACCAATGGGCTTACCTCAAAGCTCAGTTGGTAAAGAATCCACCTGCAATGCAGGAGACCCTGCTTTGATTCCTGGGTCAGGCAGATCTGCTGGAGAAGGGATAGGCTACCCACTCCAGTATTCTTGGGCTTGCTTCCCTTGTGGCTCAGCTGGTAAAGAATCCGCCTGTAATGTGGGAGACCTGGGTTCAATCCCTGGATTGGAAAGATCCCTGGGTTGGAGAAGGGAAAGCCTACCCACTCCAGTATCCTGGCCTGGAGAATTCAATGGACTGTATAGTCCATGGGTTCGCAAAGAGTCAGACACGATTGAGCAACTTTCACATGTACCAGGCACTGTTCTAGACCTCAAAGACAAAACAGTGAACAAAGCAAAGCCCACATCCACACGGAACTTTTGTTCTAATTAGGGAAGATATGAGTGATGAGTGCTTTTGGAAAAATGAACCAAGTTGAAGAAATAGTAACAGAATTGGGGTTTGTAACAGTTAGGGGCCTCCTACCTTAGTAGCCAGACAGCTCTGTGATGATCCTTTGTCTGTAGAGATGCGAGTGAAGGAAGGCTTTGAACTGCATGGGGGAAGACCCCCCTAATGAGGGCCACACTTGGCATATTTGTGAAACTGCAGTGAGGCCAGGATGAGTGAAATACACTGAGCAAGGAGAGGGCCATGCAGAACAAGGTTGGAAAGACCCCTGCGGACCAGGTCTTGGAGAGTCTAGCAAGTTTTCAGATTTTCTTCTAAATGTGATCAGCTTGGGAGGCTTTGAGTCAAGAGACTGTCATGATCAGCTTTTCATTTTTTCTTTTGTCTTATAAGGATTATAATAATTTCTTTGTGGAATATAGACAATAGAGACTGAGTACAGAATCCCAGAGTTGAGTCAGGGGGTATTACATCTGTCAAGGTGAGAGCTGAAGGTAGCTTTGATGAGGAAGGTTTGCAAAATACTGCACGCATTATCTGTGGTTAGTTGTATGGTAGAAACCCTGGAGGTGAAAAAGAGATGTGAGTCCCAGAACACACCATGCTGCTTCTACTTTATCCATACTATTGACCTGATCCTACACCATTTTTCCCTCTCTGTCTTCTAATAATGGTGGCCTTCAGTTGCAAGACCACACACTTGATTCTTGTGTGGTTCCCTCTTTTGCTTCATTCCTGTGTTCAAGCAATAAATTCTCTGTGATGTCACTCTGATTTTTCTTCATTCCTCCCTTTTCAACTGCTGACATTATCAGAACAATAGTCTATGCCTCTCCTTGGTAACAATTTCCAGGTGTACAAGACTTGAAACAACTTATGACAGCTCTCTTTCTTTCTTTTGAGAGCATCCACAACCATTTTTAAGGGACACCATGTGCTCTTTCTCTGGGTTTGTTATGAAATTCTACTTTAGGTGATAGTGGTGGCTACTGAAATGTGTAGTTCTTGGTGGTAAAATTATGAGCAAAATCTTACCTCTAAGACTCACATAGTAGAAGGAATGTGTGCTCTGAAGTCAGGAACCTTCAGATCCTGGCCATCCCACTTGCTCACTTTATGGCACAACTCCTCTGAGCCTCAGATTCCTCCTCTGTAAAGTGAAGGTAATAGTGTTTACATGGCTTTTATGATGATTAAATAGGATAACATGTATTGAAATGCTTGCCATGATTTCTGATACATATAAGTAGGTAGTAAGTTTTAGTTTCTTTCCTCCTTATCCCTGTTAAAGACAGAATCACTCTATGGAAACATACATTATAAATAGTGGAATGAGAGGTGTGTTTTTCCACTGGTTAATAGTGAATAATGGCCATTTATTGTGTGACTTAAATGGTAGTCTCTGCCCTTTTTTTCCTATGGTTTAATCAATATTGATTTCTTGCTGAAAACAGAAAAACTTATCAAGATTCTAAGAAAACTGAGAGTTTCCATAGTCTGAGTAGTGGAAACAGTCCTACCCTAGGGGTAGATCCTGAGAATTCACAGGGAAGGAAGTTTCCTAGGAGGGATCCCACACAGCCATCTTTTTTCAGTCATAGATTAACAAATGAGAGAGAGTAACTTCATACAGCTAACTTGAGGACCTTTGTAACTTGTAAAGATGAATAAAATAATATCTTTGCCTTCATTCAAGTTGCCCACAAATCAACTTAACACCATGTAGAAAGTAGTACACTTGCTTGGAGGCAAACCTAAAGTGTTTTAGGGAGGACAGAAATAGAATATCCTACAAAGATGTGGATATGGTGGGGAGCTGGACCCAGGAGAAAAATAGTATTTACAAATGAGAGGTTTAAGGCCTTTCCAGCTAAGACAATGGGCAGAAACAAGGAGTCATTCTAGAGAATGTGAATAAAAAGTGAATAGAGGAAACTACAAGGAGAAGGGTAAAAAAAAAAAAAAAAGTTCAAACTTGAATTTAAAGACTAAGGAGACTTATTTTCTAGGCAGTTGAATTTAGTGAAAGTCTAGTTATGAGGACTCTTGGAAGGTGGTTCTGTGTCGGTTGCTCATGAAGGTCGTGTGTGTACTACCAGGACAGGGGAATAGCCTGGGCCTGGATATGGTTTCCTTTTAGTCCACCAGCTTAGCAGCATTCTGTTCATGGTCCTGTATTTCAAAAAAATAATTGTTTTTAATTCCTTATATTCAGCATTGATTCCATGATATCTTTATATAGGAGACAAATGGGTAAACAGATTTTCAAAGAATTATAGTGAAATACTTTCCCACAAAGAAAACTCTAGCTCCATATGGCTTTTTTGGTGAATTCTGCTAAGCATTTTGTAGGAGGAAATAATGGGAATTCTATAGAGACATTTCCAGATAAATAAAAAGAAAGGAATGCTTTCCCAACTATGATACCAAAACCAGACAGGGACACAGAAGAAAGAAAACTTTAGATTGACATTCTTCATAAACTGGTATAAAATTCTTTTAAAAAATTTAGCAAGTTGAACTCAACAATGTGTAAAAGAAGATTATGATCAAGTAGAGTTTATCTAGGAATGTAAGGTCAGTTTAACATTTGAAATCAATCAGTGTAAGCCACCTATTAACAAACTAAAAAAGAAAAATTGTATGATCACATCAGTATACACAGAAAAGTGTGTAACAGAATTCAGTATCATTTAATGAAGGATACAAATTTAAATTATGTTATTTGGGGATGAATTTTTGATAATTTTTTTAAAGTAAGAAAAATATAAAGGGCAAAATTCAGTATTGTGGTTACATCTGAGTGAGGGAAAGGAGTGAGATTGGAGTGGAGCAGCCACAAACCTTCAAAGTAAAATAATATTCTTTTCTGAAACTCACTGATTAATAGACTGTTTGCTTTATTGTTGTTCTTTGTATCTTAAACATATAAAGATTTTAATGATTCAGTATTTCATAAAAGCAGTTTTTAAAGTTAAGTTTTCTTTTTGTTTTTGTCTGAAATTTTGATGTAGCAAAAAGACATCTATTTACTCTATTTACAGCTTTGGAAATTTAGTTGTGTACTGAAAGGAGTACCCTCTGTGCTAAGTACTCAGTGTTTTTGTTAATGTAATGTGAAATTTTCTGTAAACACAATGAACTTCTCTTTCAAGTGTCATAACCACATGAAGAACAATGGTGAAATCAGTGCCAGCAAGCCCAAAACTAAATACAAAAGCACTAATAATACATTTATTAAAAATGCACAATGAGTTGTGATTAGACTACCAACTATATTTTTCTACTTCACTACTCAAAATTTGAGTAAGTTTATATTTATTCTAAAGATTTCTACTATGTTGTGGTCTTTATTTAGATTTATCCCAGAATCTAACTCCAGTCACCTTCTTCTGACCTTTCCTTGCTAAGAACATGTCTACAAATTGCACCATAAGAATTTTACTAGGTATCTATACATTTTTGTCACAACATTTATATAACCATGTGTATATCTTGATAAACATATTCACATTCATTGGTCTAGAAGCTTTTGCTGAAAGGATATATCCAAATTGCTGCTTCCTTTCCTTTATTTTTACAAATGATGCATTTGTTTACTCAGCAAACATTAAGAATACCTACTAGAGACTGGGCATGATTCCATGCCAACAAGGGTAAAAACAAGACACACCCCTTCCTTAAGGTGTTCACAGTTTAATGTGAAACAGATTCATACACAATTAATTGAGATGTTTACAAATTTAGTCCCCAAGTTCAAACTGGAGATGTGAGAAGATAATGTGGAAAAGATGACATTTGAATGGAGTCTTAAAGCATGTTTTCCTAGCAGGATAATTGAAGCATTTTTATTATGAGTCAGAAGAAATTGCATGTGCTATTTATGCATTGTACAGATGCATGAAGTTACGCAGCCTGTTCAAAAACATACTAGTGATATGGTAGCGTGTAGAGCCGGAGAAGGCAATGGCATCCCACTCCAGTACTCTTGCCTGGAAACTCCCATGGATGGAGGAGCCTGGTGGGCTGCAGTCCATGAGGTCGCTGAGTCAGACACGACTGAGTGACTTCACTTTCACTTTTCACTTTCATGCATTGGAGAAGGAAATGGCAACCCACTCCAGTGTTCTTGCCTGGAGCATCCCAGGGATGGCGGAGCCCAATGGGCTGCCGTCTGCGGGGTCGCACAGAGTCGGACAGACTGAAGCAGCAGCAGCAGCGGGTAGAGCACCTAGCAGGAGTGTTAGGGTGTGAAAGACAGGCTTTATCCACTTTGAGTACTTGCTTCTACTGGTGTCCATGATAAGTTTTTGTGTTCTCTAAGTTGTCTCATATTCTCTGGTAGGGAGCATTATCTGCATTTTACAGATAAGTTCAATAAGATTGAAAAAGACTGAGTCATTAGTCCCTGGACATACATGTAATTATGGGCTTCCCTGGTAGCTAGAGACACGAGTTTGATTCCTGTGTTGAGCAGATCCCCTTAGGAAGGAAATGGAAACCCACTCCAATATTCTGGAAGTTGCCCTATAACATTAGAAGGAAACTTCAGTTGTTGTGTTCTGATTAGCTTATTGTCAGAGTAGCAACACGTCTAAGGATGAACAGGGTGCTTTGCAGGCAGCTAACTAAGAGAGATGGTGAGAATATTTGTGTCATTATCGCCTACTGATCACCTAGCCCATTTTTCAGCAGATGCCTTACTTTGTTTTTTTATTTCGCTTTTTTTTTTCAAGAGTTGGAAGAATTTTTCAACACGTAAGAATTTATAGTGCTGAAAACCCAAAAAAGTCTCCCTAAGGAGAAGCAGTATGCCAAATAGTCATCGACATAAGAAAACAGTATAAATTAATGCAGCAATACTTCATGGCTGTGAAGGAGGGAACTTAATTTACAACTTGAAACAGGTTTGTGTTCCTGAGAAATTCAGGAAGTCAATCAGTGGCACAGAAATTGATCTGCTGAAGGAGAATAAAATGGATTCTTAATATGAGCAACTACATCTTTTTTTTTTAATTCTGAAGGAACAACTTTTAGAAACAAGTTTATTAGCTATTGTGTAATTATTTGATATTTAGTTTCCTAGTAAACTATCCAAAAAAAACATATTTATGGCCTCATTAGAAGATGGATTTTTATTGTGCCAAACATCATCTTCAAAACAGCAGTCTCTATTATGTCAAAGACAGGGAAATCCAAAGTTAAATGAAATAGAGCTGTCTGTGTGAAAGACAAGCATTGCATCATGTTATAGAACTCTGCTTTGCATCAAAGTCTCTCGATATGAAGTAGTGGGAATCTGAACACACTTGCATATTCCCCATTTGTGACATAGTGTTGGCATTCTCAAAAAGAATAACTGTAGCTGATGGCAATTTTTATCTGAAAAGATTTGTGCATGTTAGCAATATACCATCTTCTGTCAGCATAAGAAGAGCATATGGGGTCCATTAGCTCACCAAATCTGCCACTGTTTTGCAAATTTTTGTTAAGCAAGTGAAGTCCCTAATAGTCACTCATGTTATAAAATGCGTATCAAACACTCTCAATAAGCAAGGAGATTATTTTCCCCCAGTGAGAATGCATTTGAAGTGTATAAGAAGGCTTGACAAAAGAATAAAACACTGTAAGTGATCACTGTATTAATATAAATATGTCCTACTGGGAAGCCAATGTATGTCTTACATGGACTTTAATGTTTGCCCCTAAGTTCTCAAAGCACCATATTTTTCACAGATTTTCTTCCCATATTTTCTTTCTTTATGGTTTCTCTCAACTCTAACAGTGAACCTGGTTGAAATTAACCAAGAGACACTGTACGTTTATCCACATTTTTTTTAACTTTTTTTTTACTTTATTTTACTTTACAATACTGTATTGGTTTTGCCATACATCAACAAGAATCCGCCACGGGTGTACACATGTTCCCAATCCTGAACCCCCCTCCCAGCTCCCTCCCCATACCATCTCACTGGGTCATCCCAGTGCACCAGCCCCAAGCATCCTGTATCCTGCATCAAAGGTTCCATTAGTGATGTGTATCTGGTAGACCTATGATTGGCTTCAAAGGTCTACAACCAAAATAACTGGAGGCATAGGCTGTCAGGTTGCTGTGTTTCCTAAGCAAGTCTTCCTGAGCCAGAGGACATGCCAGGAAATTAACAAGCATCCAAACCAAAGAGTACGTGCCTTATGAAAACCCTTATAACAATTAAATCAAATGGTGTCCATTGATCCTGAGTCGAATGCCAGGAAGCAGGAGCTTAATATAGAAATCCCATTATCTAGAGAAATCTCAAGAGAGGCAAGTCCACAGTGCCCTCTAAATATATAATAGCAGTTATAATAAAAATATCTGTGAATTTCATCTTCAGAAGGACTCAGCATTTCACTGGTACTTCTTCAACCACTATAGTAACTGTTTAGAGTCAGTTCAGTTCAGATCAGTTCAGTCGCTCACTTGTGTCAGATACTTTGCGACCCCATGAATCACAGCACGCCAGGGCTCTCTGTCCATTACAAACTCCCAGGGTTGACTCAGACTCACATCCATCGAGTCAGTGATGCCATCCAGCCATCTCATCCTGTCATCCCCTTCTCCTCTTGCCCCCAATCCCTCCCAGCATCAGAGTCTTTTCCAATGAGTCAGCTCTTCACATGAGGTGGCCAAAGTACTGGAGTTTCAGCTTTAGCATCATTCCTTTCAAAGAAATCCCAGGGTTGATCTCCTTCAGAATGGACTGGTTGGATCTCCTTGCAGTCCAAGGGACTCTCAAGAGTCTTCTCCAACACCACAGTTCAAAAGCATCAATTCTTTGGCACTCAGCCTTCTTCACAGTCCAACTCTCACATCCATACATGAC
>SJYT01022721.1:153973-166473 GCA_006410635.1 Cephalophus harveyi
TTTCCTTGGTATCTCTAATTTTCTTGAAGAGATGTCTAGTCTTTCCCATTCTGTTCTTTTCCTCTATTTCTTCGCATTGATCACTGAAGAAGGCTTTCTTATCTCTTCTTGCTATTCTTTGGAACTCTGCATTCAGATGTTTATATCTTTCCTTTTCTCCTTTGTTTTTCACCTCTCTTCTTTTCACAGCTATTTGTATGGCCTCCTCAGGCAGCCATTTTGCTTTTTTGCATTTCTTTTCCATGGGGATGGTCTTGTTCCCTGTCTCCTGTACAATATCACGAACCTCATTCCATAGTTCATCAGGCACTCTGTCTATCAGATCTAGGCCCTTAAATCTATTTCTCACTTCCACTGTATAATCATAAGGGATTTGATTTAGGTCATACCTGAATGGTCTAGCGGTTTTCCCTGCTTTCTTCAATTTCAGTCTGAATTTGGTAATGAGGAGTTCATGATCTGAGCCACAGTCAGCTCCTGGTCTTGTTTTTGTTGACTGCATAGAGCTTCTCCTATTTGGCTGCATAGAATATAATCAATCTGATTTCAGTGTTGACCATCTGGTGATGTCCATGTGTAGAGTCTTCTCTTGTGTTGTTGGAAGAGGGTGTTTGCTATGACTAGTGCATTTTCTTGGCAAAACTCTGTTAGCTTTTGCTCTGCTTCATTCCGCATTCCAAGACCAAATTTGCCTGTTACTCCAGGTGTTTCTTGACTTCCTACTTTTGCATTCCAGTCCCCTATAATGAAAGGACATCTTTTTTGGGTGTTAGTTCTAAAAGGTCTTGTAGGTCTTCATATAACCGTTTGACTTCAGCTTCTTCAGCATTACTGGTTGGGGTATAGACTTGGATTACTGTGAAACTGAATGGTTTGCCTTGGAAACAAACAGAGATCATTCTGTCATTTTTGAGATTGCATCCAAGTACTGCTTTTTGGACTTTTTTGTTGACCATGATGGCTACTCCATTTCTTCTGAGTGATTCTTGCCTGCAGTAGTAGATATAATGGTCATCTGAGTTAAATTCACCCATTCCAGTCCATTTTAGTTCACTGATCTCTCTCTTTTTCTGTCTCTTTCTGTCTCTTTCTTTTTTTATGCAAATATTTTCCCATGTGTTCTAATGTGGTAGTTGAGAAAGCCAACGCTAATCTGTTTTCTTTTCTGATTGAAAACCAGTTTTTCCTAAGTGACAGCTTGTAAGGTATGCTTTTAATTTGGGAGCTATGGAAATGTTACCAGCATCTATTTAGTTCAAATCTGGGTGTGTGACTTTTTCACTAGCCCTATATAAAATTGTATATCCGTTTCCATCAGGAGAGATAGCATTCCTATTCATGCAAAATGTCTTTATCATTTCTTTAATTTGCTATCTCATCATCTTTTACTAGTTTTCTTCCTGAAAACTATTACTTGAATGTTAGGGTTTATGAATTTGTCCTTGATAAAAGTTATGAGAATTTCAAAACTTTTAAAATTTATTGTGAAATTTCCTAGGATATGTCTTTCAGTTTTATTTTCCAATTTATTCTATTACATTTTTACATGTAGAAATTATTTTTCATCCCATGCAATGTTTTATGCTTCTTTCCATGGGAGCTTTTAATATCATGTATGCATTTTTTTTCTGGTGCCTCACTAATATCTAACAATTATAATATTTAGTTTTATTTTCCTCCATCATATCCACAAGTCCTTGCAAATGGATATGCCAGCCATATCTATTTGCAAGTCACTTCAGTAGTTTCTGACTCTTTGTGACCCTATGGACTGCAGCCTGCCAGGCTCTTCTGTCCCATGGTTTCTCTGGGCAAGAGTACTGGAGTGGGTTGCCAGTGCCCTCCTCCAGGTAATCTTCCTGACCCAAGGATCAAACCCAGGTCTTCTGCAGCTCCCGCATTGTAGACAGAGTCTTTACTGCTGAGTCACTGGGGAAGCCCTGCAAAAGGGTATACTTAGCTTTTAGATTCATCTTTATTGTTTCCTACTAGGTATGCTGTCAAGTAACACAAGTGGAAGCCACTGGCAGAAAATGATAGTTCAGTTGCAGAACCAGAACTTCACCAATGGTTCTCTGGTGACATGGGGACAGTGGGTGGCTTCTCTGCTTCCAGGCTTTTTCATGTGTAAATGAGGGTGGTGTGATCCTGTAAGACATAAGGAGGCAATTAAATTCACCTGGATAGGTCCTCTCCAGGGTTTCCATCATCAGCTACATCAGGCAGAGTCCTATAGCCAAGTACCTACCAATGTGGCAAGTTCCAACTTTCACTTCATACCATCAAAGCAATGCTCTGACACCTGCGACAACTGAGTATTCTTTGGATTTTTCTCCAGATTTTATGGGAAACTTGGGAATCTTTGATTTTCTTAGACATTCCAAATAATTTTCCTCTGGGTACTTTCATGTTCTACAATGCACTAAGGTCCACCTCCTGATTTATTTTACTTTCCAGTACTTTCAGATTTAGAAGACAGGGGAGTTAAAAATGTAATTTCTAATACTTTCTCCTGTAAATATACTTTTGGGGTTCCCACTTCCTTTACATGTTATAAAACCACTTCACAACCAGTATATCAGAAACTACAAAAGAATGGCTTATTGTGTGGAAGGAGGCCTTCTTGAAACAATGATCATGATAATAGTGACAGTAAAGACACCTATTGTCAAAGAGTCCAAAAAAAGATACACACACACAAAAAATCACATTCACTCATGTATTTATTTATTCAATAAATGTTACTTTACATCCATTATGTACATTTTTTTTTTTTTTTTTTTTGCTGAGGATATAAAGGTAAAAAAGACAAAAGCCATTCTTTTATGTGTCTAATAATTTAAAAGTTTTGATGGCATTAGTTGTACCAATAGGTAGTAACAGTAAGCAGCATTTCTTGTGCACCAGAAATAATCAGTGTTCTCTTATAAGTGTTCTGTATGTGTTTTCTCATTTCACATGATCTTATTTAATATTCAGAATATTTCTCTGATACAGGACTGTTATTACCCTCATTTTTCAACTTAGAAAATGAAGGCATTTAAAAATCAAGCAGCAAGATCACACTTGTATAGGTGAAAGTGAAAGTGAAGTTGCTCAGTCGTGTCCGAATCTTTGTGACCCCATGGACTGTAGCCCACCAGGCTCCTCTGTCCCTGGGATTTTCCAGGCAATAGTACTGGAGTGTGTTTCCATTTCCTTCTTCAGGGTATTTTCCCAACCCAGGGATTGAACCCGAGTCTCCCTCATTGTACACAGATGCTTTAACATCTGAGCCACCAGGGAAGTCCTAGCTGCTATGACATCTAGCAGATAGGTAGCGGCCTCCGAGAAAAGCAACTCCACTTCCACAGAGCTGTAGCTGCACAGGTGCAGGAGGGCCGAGAGGAAATACTCCATGTTCAAGGTAAGGAGGGGTGACCTCCTCCAAGGTAAGGAACAGTGGCTGCATTTTGCTGGAGCAACCGTGAAGAGATATCCCACATCCAAGGTAAGAGAAACCCAAGTAAGATGGTAGACGTTGCAAGAGGGCATCAGAGGGCCGATACACTGAAACCATAATCACAGAAAACTAGTCAATCTAATCGCACTACGGTCACAGCCTTGTCTAACTCAATGAAACTAAGCCATGCGCTGTGGGGCCACCCAAGATGGGTGGGTCTTGGTGGAGAGGTCTGACAGAATGTGGTCCAGTGAGAAGGGAATGGCAAACCACTTCATTATTCTTGCCTTGAGAACCCCATGAACAGTATGAAAAGGCAAAATGATAAGATAATGAAAGAGGAACTCCCCAGGTCAGTAGGTGCCCAATATGCTCCTGGAGATCAGTGGAGAAATAACTCCAGAAATAATGCCGGGATGGAACCAAAGCAAAAAAAAAAAAACCAGTTGTGGATGTGACTGGTGATAGAAGCATGGTTTGATGCTGTAAACAGCAATATTGCATAGGAAACTGGAATGTTAGGCCCATAAATCAAGGCAAATTGGAAGTGCTCAAATAGGGATGGCAAGAGTGAATGTCGAAATTCTAGGAATCAGCGAATTAAAATGGACTGAAATGGGTGAATTTAACTCACACGACCACTATATCTACTACTTTGGGCAGGAATCCCTTAGAAGAAATGGAATAGCCATCATGATCAGCAAAAGAGTCTGAAATGCAATACTAGGATAATATCTCAAAAACGACAAAATGATAGCTGTTCGTTCCAAGGCAAACCATTCAATACCACAGTAATCAAAGCCTATGCCCCAACCAGTAATACTGAAGACGCTGAAGTTGAAAGGTTCTATGAAGACCTACAAGACCTTTTAGATTTAACACCCAGAAAAGATGTCCTTTTCATTAGAGGGGACTGGAATGCAAAAGTAGGAAGTCAGGAAACACCCAGAGTAACAGGCAAATTTGGCCTTGGAGTATGGAATGAACCAGGGCAAAAGCTAATAGAGTTTTGCCAAGAGAATGGACTGGTCATAGCAAACACCCTCTTTCAACAACACAAGAGAAGACTCTACACATGGACATCACCAGATGGTCAACACCAAAATCAGATTGATTACATTCTTTGCAGTCAAAGATGGAGAAACTCTATATAGTCAGCAAAAGCAAGACCAGGAGCTGACTGTGGCTCAGATCATGAGCTCCTTATTGCCAAATTCATGCTTAAATTGAAGACAGTAGGGAAAACCACTGAACCATTCAGGTATGCGCTAAATCAAATCCCTTATGATTATACAGTGGAAGTGAGAAATAGATTTAAGGGACTAGATCTGATAGACAGTGTCTGATGAACTATGGATGGAGGTTCATGACATTGTACAGAAGACAGGGATCAACACCATCCGCACAGAAAAGAAATGCAAAAAAAGCAAAATGGCTGTTGAGGAAGTCTTACAAATAGCTGTAAAAAGAACAGAAGTGAAAAGCAAAGGAGAAAAAGAAAGATATAAGCATCTGAATGCAGAGTTCCAAAGAAGACCAAGGAGAGATAAGAAAGCCTTCCTCAGAGATCAATGCAAAGAAATACAGAAAACAACAGAATGGGAAAGACTAGAGATCTCTTCAAGAAAATTAGAGATACTAAGGGAATATTTCAGGCAAAGATGGGCTCAATAAAGTACAGAAATTTTATGGACATAACAGAAGCAGAAGATATTAAGAGGAGGTGGCAAGAATACACAGAAGAGCTTCACAACCCAGATAATCACTATAGTGTGATCACTCACTAGAGACAGACATCCTGGAATGTGAAGTCAAGTGGGCCTTAGAAAGCATCACTGCAAACAAAGCTATGGAGGTGATGGAATTCCAGTTGAGCTATTTCAAATCCTGAAAGATGATGCTGTGAAAGTGCTGCACTCAATATGCCAGCATATTTGGAAAACTCAGTAGTGGCCACAGGACTGGAAAAGGTCAGTTTTCATTCCAATCCCAAAGAAAGGCAATGCCAAAGAGTGCTCAAACTACCACACAATTGCACTCATCTCACATACTAGTAAAGTAATGCTCAAAATTCTCCAAGCCAGGCTTCAGCAATATGTGAACCATGAACTCCCTGATGTTCAAGCTGGTTTTAGAAAAGGCAGAGGAACCAGAGATCAAATTGCCAACATCCGCTGGATCATGGAAAAAGCAAGAGAGTTCCAAAAAAAACATCTATTTCTGCTTTGTTGCCTATGCCAAAGTGTTTGACTCTGTGGATCACAATAAACTGTGTAAAATTCTGAAAGAGATGGGAATACCAGACCACCTGACCTGCCTCTTGAGAAATCTGTATGCAGGTCAGGAAGCAACAGTTAGAATTGGACATGGAACAACAGACTGGTTCCAAATAGGAAAAGGAGTATGTCAAGGCTGTATATTGTCACCCTGCTTATTCAACTTCTATGCAGAGTACCTCATGAGAAACGCTGGACTGGAAGAAACACAAGCTGGAATCAATATTGCCAGGAGAAATATCAATTACCTCAGATATGCAGAGGACACCACCCTTATGGCAGAAAGTGAAGAGGAACTCAAAAGCCTCTTGGTGAAAGTGAAAGAGGAGAGTGAAAAGTTGGCTTAAAACTCAGCATTCAGAAAACTAAGATCATGGCATCCGGTCCCATCACTTCATGGGAAATAGATGGGAAACAGTGGAAACAGTGTCAGACTTTATTTTTGGGGGCTCCAAAATCACTGCAAATGGTGACTGCAGCCATGAAATTAAAAGATGCTTACTCCTTGGAGGGAAAGTTATGTCCAACCTAGATAGCATATTGAAAAGCAGAGACATTACTTTGCCAACAAAGGTCCATCTAGCCAAGGCTATGGTTTTTCCAGTGGTCATGTATGGATGTGAGAGTTGGACTGTGAAGAAAGCTGAGCACTGAAGAATTGATGCTTTTGAAGTGTGGTGTTGGAGAAGACCCTTGAGAGTCCCTTGGACTGCAAGGAGATCCAATCAGTCCATTCTGAAGGAGATCAGTCTGGCTGTTCATTGGAAGGCTGATGCTGAAACTGAAACGCCAATACTTTGGCCACCTCATGCAAAGAGTTGACTCGTTGGAAAAGACCCTGATGCTGGAGGGAATAGAGGCAATAGGAGAAGGGGATGACAGAGGATGAGATGGCTGGATCACAGGGTCGATTTGCTGGACATGAGTTTGGGTAAACTCTGGGAGTTGCTGATGGACAGGGAGGCCTGGTATGCTGCGATTCATGGGTTTGCAAAAAGTCGGACTTGACAGAGGAACTGAACTGAACTGAACGGACTGAACTAATAAAAACATTAAATTGAGAAAAATGTAATAAAAGAGGCTTGGAAAATCATCTAGGTGACACTGAGTATATAAGAAAGAACTCTGATATGGAATAGACATCTATGAGAGTCCTCAATAATTCCTGAAATTATCAACACAATGTCAGTCCCATTGGGTTAGCTGAGAAGATTTGTATTGGAAGGAGTATACTTAGGAAAAAAAAAAAAATTAACAGAAGAAAATTAATTGGAGAAGATCACAATAAAACATGGAGTTGAAAAGCTTACTCTTTTAGACAAATCACTAACTCTGAGTCCTCAAACATATGGACAATTAATCTTTAAAAACTCTTTCAAATGATAAGGATTAATACAACAATTCTTATAAGTTACATATCAGGCTGAAGGAAATACAAAGTAGTTTTAGTTAAAAGGAGAAAAATTTAATTATATGGAATCATAAAGATCATTAGGAATCCCTGAAAAACATCTTATTTCTATTTTAGTGAATAAAGGAAAAACATTATTGTAGTTTAGACATTTGTCCACTTAAGCAAATATGGCTAGAATGAGCTAGCAAGTCTTAGGTATGTTTACTTGTTTAGTGGGTTCCCTGGTGGCTCAGAGGTTAAAGCGTCTGCCTGCAATGCAGGAGACCTAGGTTTGATTCCTGGGTCAGGAAGATCCCCTGGAGAAGGAAATGGCAACCCAGTCCAGTACTCTTGCCTGGAGAATCCCATGGATGGAGGAGCTTTGTAGGCCACAGTCCACGGGGTCACAAAGAGTTGTACACGACTGAGCAACTTTACTTTCACTTTTCATTGCAAACAAAATAAATTTTTGTTAGCTTTCTTAATTGTAACCATGTTTCTTTTATATCTATTCAATACAACATGTAGCAGAATAAATTGTTGTCGAAACAAATGGACCCAACAAGCCAGTTCTGTTCAATTCAGTCGCTCAGTTGTGTCTGACTCTTTGCCACTCCATGAATTGCAACATGCCAGGCCTCCCTGTCCATCACCAACTCCCGGAGTTCACACAGACTCATGTCCATCGAGTCAATGATGCCCTCCAGCCATCTCATCCTCTGTCATCACCTTCTCCTCCTTCCTCCAATCCCTCCCAGCATCAGAGTCTTTTCCAATGAGTCAACCCTTCGCATCAGGTGGCCAAAGTATTGGAGTTTCAGCTTTAGCATCAGTCCTTTCAAAGAACACCCAGGATCTCCTTTAGAATGATCTCCTTTAGAATGATCTCCTTTAGAACGATCTCCTTTAGAATGGACTGGTTGGATCTCCTTGCAGTCCAAGGGACTCTCAAGAGTCTTCTCCAAAACCACAGTTCAAAAACATCAATTCTTCAGCACTCAGCTTTCTTCACAGTCCAACTCTCACATCCATATATGACCACTGGGAAAATCATACCCTTAACTAGACGGACCTTTGTTGGCAAATTAATCTCTCTTCTTTTCAATATGCTATCTAAGTTGGTCATAACTTTCCTTCCAAGGAGTAAGCGTCTTTTAATTTCATGGCTACAATCACCATCTGCAGTGATTTTGGAGCCCAAAAAAATAAAGTCTGACACTGTTTCTACCGTTTCCCCATCTATTTCCCATGAAGTGATGGAACCAGATGCCATGATCTTAGCTTTCTGAATGTTGAGCTTTAAGCCAACTTTTCACTATCCTCTTTCACTTTCATCAAGAGGCTTTTTAGTTTCTCTTCACTTTCTGCCTAAGGGTGGTGTCCTCTGCATATCTGAGGTTATTGATATTTCTCCCAGCAATATTGATTCCAGCTTGTGCTTCTTCTAGCCCAGCATTTCTCATGATGTACTCTGCATATAAGTTAAATAAGCAGGGTGACAATATACAGCCGGGACGTACTCCGTTTCCTATTGGAACCAGTCTGTTGTTCCATGTCCAGTTCTAACTGTTGCTTCCTGACCTGCATACATGAGAGGGTAACAGGCAGGAAGGCCAGGGGTCTCCAAAGGGAGGAAATAGCTTGCAAGTGTCAGACATTTTTATTTCTCTTAAGCAGCAGGAGGAAACAAACTTTAAAATTTAAAAGGAGGTTTCTCTTAAAATTCTGTGTTGCCACAGTGACACCTGGTTTCATCTGAGGTTAACCAATGCCTTTTTCTTATGGAAATGTTTATATTAAGCTATGCTAATGTACTATACATTTACCCCAAACTGTGTCTTCAAGTAGGTTCAGCCTTTTGGCTCAGAACCTACCTGACAAACCAGTATGTTATACTCAGATATTGTTCCTCTAATCTATGTAAATGAAACTATTTGTATGATAATTTGCCCTTCTTCAAGATTCAAGTTAATCATTTTATGGCCCAGGATGAACCATTTAATGCCAAGATTATCACAAAATGCATCTTATGGGTGAGGGGCCTTGTGACATTCTAAGTTTTAAGACATTCTTTTCTTTCATTAACAGACTGCTAGTTACTATATAACATCCAGCTAAAGACTAACAGGGGGATACACTTTCTGCCCCCTTCTAATGCCTATATCAGAAGCTTTCTCTATCTCCTTTATACTTTAATAAAACTTTATTACACAAAACCTCTGAGCAATCAAGCCTCGCTTCTGGCCCCGGCTGAATTCTCTTCCAGGGGGCCAAGAATCCCGATGTCGTGATTCAACAACAACCTTTCATGCAGGTTTCTCAAGAGGCAGGTCAGGTGGTCTGGTATTTCCATCTCTTTCAGAATTTTCCACAGTTTATTGTGATCCACACAGTCAAAGGCTTTGGCATAGTCAATAAAGCAGAAATAGATGTTTTTCTGGAACTCTCTTGCTTTTTCCATGACCCAGCAGATGTTGGCAATTTGATCTCTGGTTCCTCTGCCTTTTCTAGAGCCAACAAGCCATGTCTGTTATAAATTATGTTTGTAGAAAATCCTGCGATTTATTTTCATATGTTGCCTTTCCTATGGGAAAAACAGTGATAGAAAATGTAGAAAAATTGAGTTTCCTTTTGGGAGAGGGCTTTTAAGACTCTCAGGCTTAATGTTTTAAATTTTTCATATGTTTATTCTTAGCTGTTTTCTTGAATGGTGAAAATGAAACCACTCCAACTTCAGTATCCATAGCTCTTTATTCCTTTGTTCATCACTATATAGATTTATTTATAATTATCATGGAATGGCACGGCAACCCACTCCTGTATTCTTGCCTGGAAAATTTCTATGGACAGAGGAGCATGCAGGGCTACAGTCCATACGATTGCAGAGTCAGACATGACTGAAGTGACTTAGCATGCATGTATATATATTATGTATATATTTATGTTTACTTTTTTCCTTCCAACTTTTGTGCAAGTTTTGCACTCCCTTAGTGTTCTAAGTTTTTCAACACCACGTTGAAGTAGTGAGAAGAGATGACCTTGCATTATTCCCAATCTTAATATGTTGCCATTAAGTATAATATTAGATGTATTTTCCACTATATTTTCTTTTTTAAATAGAGGAGATTTTCACCTATTGCATATTTGCTGAGATTTTAGGATTGTGAATGAGTGTTGAAATAGGTCAAATTCTTTTTCTATGGCTACTGAAATTTGTACATCACATTTAATTCTGTTAATGTAGTGTGTGTTACAAGAATTATTTAATGTTGAATCAACTTCATATTATTGGACATTTTAAGAACATTGCTGGATTTGCTTTGCTAAATTTTTGGCAATTATTTTGCTTTTATTGCTAAGAGTAAAGTTAGCATGTAATATTTTTATAATATTCATATATCAGAATTATATGGGACTGAAATCAATGTTTTTAAGTCTTTCATTCTAATATGTTTTTTAATTTGTCCTTTGCATTTTGTGTTCCTTCAATTTTCTCTTCTCAATTTTTTAAATCTATGTTTTGTATTGATCTATTAATGCTATATGTTTTAAATTTTTCCACTTTTATGTTCTCTACTAGCTTTTTAGTTCTGATTATGTCCTTAGTATCATTCCCTGGTAGCTCAGAGGTTAAAGCGTCTGGCTGCAATGCAGGAGACCTGGGTTCAATCCCTGGATTGGGAAGATCCCCTGGAGAAGGAAATGGCAATCCACTCCAGTATTCTTGCCTGGAGAATCCCATGGATGGAGGAGCTTGGTGGGCTACAGTCCACGGGGTCACAAAAAGTCGGACACGACTGAGCGACTTCACTTTCACTTTAGTATCATTAACTTACTGGTTACCTTGGAAATTATAAAATACAACCTTGAATTGTTGGCAAGATGGCAGTGTAGAAGGACATGAGCTAAACCCTATATGAAAACACCAAAATCAGAACTACCATCAACAACAATAAAAATGTTGGAACTTACCAAAAAGATACCCTACACCTAAAGACAAAAAAGAAGCCACAATAGAATGGTAGGGAGGGAGTAACCATGATAAAATCAAATCTTATACCTGCATATCTCACAAACTGGAAAATAATTATACCATAAAAGTTCTCAGGAGTGAAAGTCCTGAGCCCAACATCAGACTTCCCTGCCTGGGGCCTGGCAATGGGAGGAGACTGCAGAGAATCTAACTTTGAAAGCCAGGAGGGTTTGATCACAGAAATTCCACAGGACTGGGGGAAACAGAAATTCTTGGAAGGTAGACACAAGGTCCTGTGTGCACCAGGACCCAGGGAAAAAAGCAGTGACTTCATAAGAGACTGGTCCAGACCTGCTAGTGGGTGTGGAGAGAAGGGAACCTTCCTGCACTGCTGCTGCTGCTGCTGCTAAGTCGCTTCAGTTGTGTCCAACTCTGTGCGACCCCATAGATGGCAGCCCACCAGGCTCAGCCGTCCCTGGGATTCCCCAGGCAAGAACACTGAAGTGGGTTGCCATTTCCTTCTCCAGTTCATGAAAGTGAAAATTGAAAGTGAATTCACTCAGTCATGTCTGACTCAGCGACCCCATGGACTGCAGCCAACCAGGCTCCTCCATCTGTGGGATTTTCCAGGCAAGAGTACTGGAGGGGGGTGCCATCGCATTCTCCACCTACACTGTTGATGGACTGTAAACTGGTACAACAACTATGGAGAACAGTATGAAGTTTCCTCAAAAAAAACTAACATAGAACTACCGTATGATCCAGCATTCCCACTCCTGGCCATGTACCTGAAGAAAAACAAAAGAATACATGCTCCCCAATGTTCATTTCAGTGCTGTTTATAATAGCCAAGATATGGAGACAATCTAAATGTCCATTGACAGAGGAATGATAAAAGATGCAGTACATATACAAAATGGAATATTAATCAGCCATAAAAAGAATGAAATAATGCCATTTGCAGCAAGATGGACAGACCTGGATGTTATCACACTAAGTAAGTCGGAGGAAGACAAATAACATTTCATATTGCTTATATGCAGAATCTAAAAAAAAGAATATGATACAAATGAATTTAATAGATATTGAACTTATGGTTAGCAGGGGGGAAAGGTAGGGGGAAGGGACAGACTGGGAGTTTGAGATTGACATATACACAGTACTATTTAAAATAGATAACCAACAAAGACTTACTATATAGCATAGAGAACCCTGCTCAATATTCTGTAATAACCTAAACAGGAAAAGAATTTGGAAAATAATTTGTTGTTGTTTAGTTACTAAGTCAAGTCCAACTCTGCAACCCCATGGAGTACAGCTCACCAGGCTTCTCTTTCACTGTCTCCCAGAGTTTGCTTAAACTCACATCCATTGAGTCAATGATGCCATCCAACTATCTCATCTTCTGTCGTCCCC
>SJYT01022721.1:171473-205859 GCA_006410635.1 Cephalophus harveyi
AGCCTTGTGATAGGTGTTCCTATGTGACATTTTAGCAAATATGAAATATAATCCTTATAGTTGGAATAGTGAGAAGACTAGTAAGAAAGAGAACCGATCTTATTTGGAGCCACAATATAGAGGTGACTGCCCTGTAATCAGCCTTTGAAATAAGATTGCAGGTTGATTAGCAGATTTGATTGAATGAATTTCCAAATTGGGCTTTGCTTGCAAACAATTGACTATATGCACTTTCATCACCTAGAAGACAACAGTGAAGTCATGAGATTATTGGAATTTTCATTCAATTATAGGGGAGCATCAGTTCGTATGAATGACTTTTAAAGGGCAATGAGTGACAAAATAAGTTTAAAAAGTAAATGTTTCAGCTGTTTCTTTCTGCTTTTCTTCCCACTTTATGAGACATTCCTATCCTATAGTTCAACATGTAATTATAAACATTCAGTTCAGTTCAGTTCAGTTCAGTCACTCAGTTGTGTCCAACTGTTTGCGACCCCATGAATATAAACACTAGTTGGAAGTATTACTAATTTTATATATTTTTTCAATTAAAAAATTTTAATATTATTTTTCAATTAACATTTTAACTTTGGGAATGTGTCTTTATGTAATTTAGCTCTAAGGTGATAAGTTCATTTACTTAAATCTCTGTCATTTAAATATGATATAAATTCCTTTTATTCACTTCTTAGATAAGAAGGTGAGAAAGGAACACATTCTCTTCATAAACAAGAAAGAAAAATTATTGACAGTGTAATATTGAAACTATATCATCATTTTAAAGTCTATGGTACCCTAAAAGTGATAAACACAACCTACTATAGGCACTAGGAAATCAGTCCTCATAAATGTTCCTAAAATGAGGATGGCTTCATAACTATAAAATGGTAATAATTCATGAAAATTTGGATGATGAAAAAAATAAAAAATGAAATTGACCATTCAATAACAAATAATTATAAAGAAGAATAAGACAAGAGAAGGAAAATGCTGAAGCCAAAGTTCTTTTCTGAGATAATTTTTTTTTTAAAAAGATATGTGTACTCTGATGCTGGGAGGGATTGGGGGCAGGAGGAGAAGGGGACGACAGAGGATGAGATGGCTGGATGGCATCACTGACTTGATGGACGTGAGTCTGAGTGAACTCCGGGAGTTGGTGATGGACAGGGAGGCCTGGCATGCTGCAATTCATGGGGTCACAAAGAGTCGGACGCGACTGAGTGACTGAACTGAACTGAGCTGAAGAGATGGAAAGAAAGAAATAAAGATAAATGT
Organism: Cephalophus harveyi; assembly: GCA_006410635.1. Taxonomy (NCBI): domain Eukaryota; kingdom Metazoa; phylum Chordata; class Mammalia; order Artiodactyla; family Bovidae; genus Cephalophus; species Cephalophus harveyi. Next base: position 172,749 of record SJYT01022721.1, read on the forward strand.
AAAACAGTGGTATGATATCTGTAATATAATTTCAGAGAGATAAAACTAAACAAAAACAGGAAAATCCTTATGTTGTGTACTTATGTTTTAGTTACAAAAACAAGCAAATGGGACCTTGTTTTAGAGAAAAAGGAGAAGGACCAATAAAAAGGCTGCATGATTGTTTCATCTAGGGCTGGGAATGTGGCCAACTTCAGACAAGGAAGGATACACAAAGAACTGAAATGACATCCACATTTTCTCTCTGCCCTTCATCCTTACTTTTTCATCATATCTTCTCCATCTCTGTCTTTTGGGCCACTGGTTTTCTCTGTTGTGGCTTTGGGATAAAGTAAAAGGTATAGTCACCATTATCTCTCAAGTTTACATTTTATAGGTCAGCTACCTGTGGGAGATGAAATCTCTCTCTTCATATGAATTCAAGAGTCTTAGGAAAGGGATTCTGATTTTGGATATATGCAGCTTGACCCATCAACTGCAGTCAAACGGATATGGTTGCAGTGAATAAAAGCATGGTGAGTGTGAATCCCACTGCAAATGTGGTCCTTGTTACTGTGGGCTAGAGACGTGGTAGGCATCAGAGAAGAGGAAGCCGTGAACTGGAAGGACTCCACAACAAGTGCCTACAGTCAGCTGAGAAAACATGCTTGTCATGCACATGATTGCCTTAAGGAAAATTTTCCCTCCTTGATTCCTCTCTCTCCGTATTCACTCTAAGATGGCTTATTTATCTTCCTGACCAATGTTCACTGGGTTATACTTGGTATCCTGCCTCAAGGCTTCTGTCCTTCTAATCAGGAATGATGCTAATTAGCTATACCAACTCAGTTCTTTTATTCAGGACTTTTTTTTTTTTTTTTCCTCAAGAACAATGAAAAAGCAATCATAATAATTATAAACAAAACAAAAACCACACACAAATAATTTAGTAAGAATACAGCAAAAGAAATCTGTAGTAATAGCATTTCTGATGAGCTAACTGTGGGACATGGCCACCTAGAAAATGAATGCAAACCTAGATTACATTAATTGACACAAACCCAGGTCAGTTTTCAGAAGATGAAAGGTGATGTCATCACAAGCTCCACAGGTCAGAAGACAGGGGCCTATGGTGCTTGATTCTGAGCACAACTGACTACAAGAGATCTCTACAAAAAGAAGCATGATTAGAATGATATGATTTGAATACTGAAGGCCTCTAAAAGCATGTGATGTAAGGCATTTTGAAAAGAGGTTTAGGACATAAGGCCTGGAATGAAGCATTTGACAGGGGAAGACAAATATGTCCACTGTCTTTGTGTACTTTAAAGTCTATCAGCTGAAACAGCAATTGACATTATTTTCAGTAACTACGTAGGGAAGGGCCAAACCAACATGTGTAAGAATGGAAACAACCTTACTTTCAACTATGATCATGTATAATAGGGCTGATTAACAAAGGAGTGGGCCACTTTAGTAGTGGTTTCTCAGTATGTAGATAAGAGGCAAAATAACCATCTTCACTGATCTGTGGAATAAAGTACCTTGTGATTGCAGTTAGGATCTAACATTAAAAACCAAAAGTTTGAGTGCTGCTGGAAGACCAGGGAGATCAACTGGCAATAGCACAGACTGCAGTCTTGCTAGAAGGGAGAAAGGTCATCTGTGGCCTCATTTCCAGAACATGAAGAAAGATCCGTGTTCTCAGGATGCACACTGGGTGAGTAGCTGGTACAACCTTAGAAAAATCCCCTTAGCTTCCTTATTTGGGAGTCAGAGAATTGGACTGGATGATATTTAAAATCCACTTTGCCCCTAAGTTTTTTTAATTGCAGTTTATTTATATTGCAAATCTCCCCCAAACAATAGAAACTCATGAACATCCTCATGTTAGTTGGCTATACATGAACTGATGCATTCACAGATTATGGCTAGGCATTCCATCAGTACATTCTCCTTGTTTTTGGGAGCTTTTCTTGAGAAACTGGGCTGTTATAAAAATGAATGTAGAGCAATATACTCATATTTATGGAACTGTTTTTTCACAACTCAAAAGAGTATATTTGGAAAGGAATTTTGTGAGCATTTGTTTTAACTCTTTCACTTAATAAATTGTCAACATCCATTGAATCATTGAAAAAGCAAGAGAGCTCCAGAAAAACATTTACTTCTGCTTTATTGACTTCATCAAAGTCTTTGATTGTGTGGATCACACCAAACTGTGGAAAATTCTTCAAGAGATGGGAATACCAGACCACCTGACCTCCTGAGAAATCTGTATGCAGGTTAAGAAACAGCAGTTAGAAATGGATGGAACTACAGACTGGTTCTAAATCAGGATAGGAGAACATCAAGGCTGTATATTGTCACCCCACTTATTTAACTTATATGGAGAGTACATCATGAGAAACGCTGAGCTGGATGAAGCACAAGCTGAAATCAAGATTGCTGGGAGAAATATCAATAACTTCAGATATACCTATGACACCACCCTTATGACAGAAAGCGAAGAAGAACTAAAGAGCCTCTTGATGAAAGTGAAAAAGGAGAATGAAAAAGTTGGCTGAAAACTCAACATTCAGAAAACTATGATCATGGCATCCAGTCCCATCAGTTCAGTTCTGTTCAGTCGCTCAGTTGTATCAGACTGTTTGTGACCCCATGAACCTCAGCACGCCAGGCCTCCCTGTACAGCATCAACTCCCGGAGTCCACCCAAACCCATGTCCATCGAGTCGGTGATGCCATCCAACCATCTCATCCTCTGTCATCCCCTTATCCTCCTGCCCTCATTCTTTCCCAGCATCAGGGTCTTTTCCAATGAGTCAGCTCTTTGCATCAGTTGGCCAAAGTACTGGAGTTTCAGCTTCAATATCAGTCCTTCCAATGAACACCCAGGACTGGTCCCTTTAGGATGGACTGGTTGGATCTCCTTGCAGTCCAAGGGACTCTCAAGAGTCTTCTCCAACACCACAGTTCAAAAGCATCAATTCTTCAGTGCTCAGCTTTCTTTATAATCCAACTCTAACATCCATATATGACCACTGGAAAACCCATAGCCTTGACTAGACAGACCTTTGTTGGCAAAGTAATATCTCTGCTTTTTAATATGCTGTCTAGGTTGGTCATAACTTTTCTTCCAAGGAGTAAGAGTCTTTTAATTTCATGGCTGCAATCATCATACACAGTGATTTTGGAGCCCAGAAAAATAAAGTCAGCCATTGTTTCCACTGTTTCCCCATCTATTTGCCATGAAGTAGATGGGGGAAACAATGGAAACAGTAGCAGACTTTATTTTTTGGGCTCTAAAATCACTGCAGATGGTGATTGCAGCCATGAAATTAAAAGACGCTTGCTCCTTGGAAGAAAAGTTATGACCAACCTAGACAGCTTATTAAAAAGTAAAGACATTATTTTGCCAGCAAAGTTCTATCTAGTCAAAGCTATGGTTTTTCCACTGGTCATGTAATGACGTGAGAGTTGGACCATAAAGAAAGCTGAGCGCCAAAGAATTGATGCCTTTGAACTGTAGTATTGGAGAAGACTCTTGAGAGTCCCTTTGGACTGCAAGGAGATCCAACCAGTCCATCCTAAAGAAAATCAGTTCTGAATATTCACTGGGAGGACTGATGCTGAAGCTGAAACTCCACTACTTTGACCACCTGATCCGAAGAAATGACTCATTTGAAAAGACCCTGATCCTGGGAAAGTTTGAAGGCCAGAGGAGAAGGGGAAAACAGAGGATGAGATAGTTGGATGGCATCACCAACTTGATGGACATGAGTTTAAGTATGCTCTGGGACTTGCTGATGGACAGGGAAGACTGGTGTGCTGCAGTCCATGGGGTCACAAAGAGTCGGACACAACTGAGCAACTGAACCGAACTTAATAAATCGGAAAACTAAGGCATTGATCATCAACCAAAATCAAAGACTAGCAAATTTCATTGTAGGTATATTTAAAAACAAATTGAAAGCAGAGCTTTTCATAAGAATAAGTAGAATATATCATAGTCCATAGGGTTGCAAAGAGTCGGATACAACTGAAGCAGCTTAACACACACTCATGCGACTCTCATCTAGGATGCCACCACTTGTCAAGTGAACTCTCTTCTTGCTAAGCCCACAATGTTCATGCATAGTAGAATCATGGTTAGTGTCATCCAGTCCTCTACTCTTTCAGAGGCTCCCACATCCCAACACTTTTGCAGTCAGGCAGCAAGTGGCAGTAATACTTCTCCTGTAGGGTAAGACAATGAAATCACTCATGACTCTGTAGTTCTCTCTGTCCTTAAGGGAAGGTAGCACATTTGGAATTATCACTTTACTCTTATTTAATAAGCAATTAATAAATGAAAACTTCAGTTAGGTTTCAGTCACTTTGAAACACATCACTTAAACTTTAGCTTGTTGGCACATTTCCAGAAAATTATCACTTTAAGCAGTTTTCCATGCTTTTAATATACGTGGTAATGTGCTTACATTACCTGATGTATTCTTGATAGCAAGGAAATATATAATGGGCAGGGACCTTTGGACCATCATGCCTTATAAGAAGGCATTATGGTTATATAAAGCAGCTTAGATTATATAAACTGACTTAAGAACTGGATGGCTGAATGGGTTTATATAATCCTGTACCCATTTAAAACCCTTGGCAATGTCTTGCATCACTATGGCATTGTATCTGAGCTGACTGACTTGTTTAATTGATTATGGAATTTCTATTCTTCACTGATTGCTTCATCCAATTTTTTTTCCTCACCTTTCGTTATGTGATAATCATCAAGCATAACAATACCTCTTAAATTAGCCAAAGAAAGTGAAAGCCAAAGAAAGTGAAAGGCAACACTGTGGGCTTTTAGAACCACTGTGAGATTTATTTCCATGTCTTTTTTTCCTGCCCTGGTGCTGTGGGAAGCATATACATCAAGGTGGATTCTCCCTCAGTCTGAGCTGAGACTAAAAACAACAGAGCCTGCCTCCAACACGTTAAACATGTTGCATAAGCAAGAAATAAACATTGACTGATATAAAGCATTGATATTTTGGAATTGTTTGTTACCACAGCAAAACCTAGACTATCCTGAGCAAAATGTTTCCAGATGTATTTAGATTCAGTATTTAGATTCCACAGATGAAGCATCTAAACTTTTAACTCTCTCGCTCTTTTTCTTTGCCAAGCAGATTGTAGTCTCAGACAATAGGAATTGAATCTTTTCTTGTAGTACTTTTGTTGTGCTCAGTAAAAAGCTTAAGTCTTTTATGTAATCCACTGCTTGTACTTTTACTGCTGCTACTGCTAAGTCACTTCAGTCATGTCCGACTCTGTGTGACCCCATAGATGGCAGCCCACCAGGCTCCCCCGTCCCTGGGATTCTCCAGACAAGAACACTGGAGTGGGTTGCCATTTCCTTCTCCAATGCATGAAAGTAAAAAGTGAAACGGAAGTCGCTCAGTCATGTCTGACTCTTTGTGACCCCATGGACCGCAGCCTACAAGCTCTTCTGTCCATGGGATTTTCCAGGCAAGAGTACTGGAGTGGGGTGCCATCGCCTACTAGTATTAAATTGAGTGGCATTTGTAGCAGAGTGGCTGTATTCTGGAGATTTTAAAGATGAGATTCTAGAGATGAAGGCAAAACTGGATAATAAAAATAAGTGCTATTAAAAGAGAAAATACCTCTCAGTAGCATAACGCTTTCATTCCTTAAGGGGATTTTTTTGTTATTAGAGTCTAGATTTAACTTGCTAGGGAAGTGGAGCCTATTTATAAACTCAGGAAAATTCCACAGAAGCAATTCAATCCTGATGGAAGAGTTTCCAATGCACTTGAAAATAGGAATGGCTAATATAGAGTACAAGGAGGGGACATGGCAACCCACTCCAGTATTCTTGCCTGGAGAATCCCCATGGACAGAGGAGCCTGGTGGGCTACAGTCTATGCAGTCACAAAGAGTCAGACACGAGCAACTAGGCTCAGCACAGCACAAACTAGAGTATGGAAACTGGTGATAAGAATTTTTAAATGGGTACATTCAGGCAAAGTGAGAAGAGATTCTTCACACATACACCATCATCCTTATGTAAATAACTAGGTAACTTCATATCTTAATCACATCACAGTAACTGCTGCTTTGAAGAGTTCACCTGTTGATAGCTCTGGAGAAAGTGTAATTGCTTTAAATTACTTCAAAGTGCATTTGATAAAGTCTCTATGGCAAATTAAATTTTTGGCTCAAAGTAATATTTTGTATTAAACATAGTTTCACATTTTCATTCAGGGATAGGTTTGACATTGAAAAAAACTGAAATAATTAATACATACATTCATTGCAACTCTAGAGCTGGAATCTGTGAGCACCGAAGGATTATATAAAATGATGAGAACTGACTCTGGTATCACAGAACAGTGTTTGTTCTAATGTATTCCATCCAGATTATATCAGGATCTTCCAAAATAAACAAGATGTGGATCACTTCTAAAGATCAGAAAAAAATGGAAGGATGCTTTCAGCTAAAATGATGAAGATACAGTAAAAACTAACTCTGTTCTAAAGCAAATATGTCGATAGTGTGTTGTCAAAATGGACAATACATGCATATTATCTTGTAAGAGCCCAGAGTTAGGCAGAGAGCAGAAAGACCACAGTGTATTATGTGCTATAATGGAGGTGAGTGTTCAGTACTATCAGTACAGTAATGTGGAAACAAACAGATGTTACAAGATGTTACAAGGTGAGATGGGGAGAAGAGAATGGAACAGATAAAACAAGGTTTTGTGTTGTCCATTCATTGTCTAATAGTTTAATGTGTACCTCAGATTCTGATTATACAGATAACTAAGATCAATAATCCCAACATTATGAAAAAATAACAATAAAAAACAAGAAAGATATATTGTTTTCTATAAATGATGACATGATCTTGGAGATGCATAACACCAAATTGGGATGATAAAATGCCAGGGTTCTTATAAATCTCTATTTTTTGAAATAAAAGACTTCTGGGAAAAAAAGATCACACTAAATATTTCCCTACAAGAAGAAATCTAAGATATGGAGTAGGGAACTAGAAGCTATTTGAAGAAAAAAGGTCGAGTTGTAATTTGTTTTACCCAAGGAAACAAAAAAATGTTTCGATGCTCCATAAGGATTAAAGAAATAAGCTGTGCATCTGTGACAATAATTTGACTTACACATTTTAATTATTAGGTAAAACAATTAACAAAATAGGAACAGAAGATAAGGGCAGTATGTTGCAGCCTCAGAGTTTGGAAATGAGGAAAATAAAATTTTCTTTAAGTATAAAGAATGAGTTGATATAATGAACATTACTAAAAGAGAAAAAAAGTTGATTCTTGGGGGCCATTGAATGGTTGAGAGGTATGTGAACATATACAAGAGTAGGGAAGGAAGACAATATCCTTGCAATGACGATTCAGGGAAGAATCAAATTATTAAAATGGTTTACTATTAAAGTGAGTAGATTGGTTTCATCATGAAGAGCAAGGCATGAAGTGACTGATGTCATTAGCATTGAAAAAACACAAGAATCCAAAGTGTGCAAGTGACCGTCTTTATTCTTGTTCCAAACATACCAAGAACACATTTTAATTTAACTTCAACATGAACTGCCCATTAAAAGAGAATCTCAGTCTAGCTAATGTGAGGCAGTCATATTTTTTGACAGCTATATTTCTCATTGTAAGGTATCATGCCATCTTTCTAAAACTTTTTCAGGAATATGTCATGTTCCATGCAATGCTAACTTCAAGGCAGTTACAGTTTAAGGATAAACATATAGGGAGAACTATGAGTTATGCTTCTCAAAAAATAGTTAAAATTTCTTTAGCATTTGGGCAAAAAGCAAAAAAAAAAAAAAAAAAAAAAGGCAAATTGACAGCTATCTCAAGGAAACAACAACCCATTTTGATATCCCTTGCGTTAACTAGAGGGATGAGGAGGGAATGTTCTTGTAGTAAAGAGACACTCCAGCTAGGAAAGATTAAACAGAGAACATAAAGCTATTGCTATTTACTTTGATACCTATTTCAGAAGTAGATGTTTGAAAAATAAACATATTAGAACTCTGGGACTCCTCTCAGTAGCCCATTAGGTCTGTATTCAGATCTAATGTACAACATACAAATAAAGGTCTACAAATTCAGGTCTAAACTCCAATGTACAAATAAAACCCTGGGATCCTCTGTGATCACAGAGAGAGCAGGAATGGGGGTTGTGGAAAGAGCTTCTCCATCACTGAGTGGGTTGAGGACTGCGTGGTGTCTCCATTCTGCCAGCATTGAGCCCTGCTCTTAGATAGCTTAGTCTTCTGTGCATCTGATGTAAAACCTGGGGCCCTACTCCTGCAAGACCATGCCATAGACTTCTGAACTCAGTATTCTGAAAACAGTTTTCATCAGAGAGACTGCCTTGTCTACTGAAATGAGAAATACCCTAGGAGGCATGAGGTGGTGGAGAGTTGAGAATGGTTGCTTCACTTCTGCTGTATGGATCCCTGAGTAGCCCTGGCCACTCTCTCTGGGCTTAGGCAGGGCAGTGATGCTTGGAGATCTGAACATAACCTAAACTGATAACCATCTTTTGATGGTGTCTTACCTCTTCCCTGGTGACTCAGATGATAAAGAATCTGCCTGCAGTGCAGGAGACCTGGTTCAATCCCTGGATTGGGAAGATCCCCTGGAGAAGGGAATGGCTACCCACTCCAGTATTTTTGACTGGAAAATTCCATGGACAGAGGAGTCCAGGAGGATACAATTCATGGAGTTGCAAAGAGTGGGACATGACTGAGTCACTAACACTTCCACTTTCAAACAAAGTCAAGTAATTGGGGCTTTGCTAAAGGCTCAGACGATAAAGAATCTGACCACAATGTAGGAGACTCAGGTTCGATCCCTGGGTTGGGAAGATTCCATGAAGAAGGGAATAGCTACGTAGTCCAGTATTCTGGCCTGGAGAATTTCATGGACAGAGGAGTCTGGCAGGCTACAATCCATGGAGACACAAACACTCAGATATGACTGAGCAACTATCACTTTCACTACTTTACTGCTTCTCAGTCTCTGCTCTCACAGTAACTTAAGAAAATGCTCAGCTTGCTTTATTTGGTGAGATAAAAAAATGTGAACCATATGCCATTAAGACAGGGAAAAAAAAGTAATGATTTTAAAGTTCTAGAGCCTTGTAAAGCCATTAGCAATGAACTGAGAACTGCCCAGCAAATTATAGCTTCAGAGTTGGAAGGGCCCTTTGAAAGCCTCTTAATTCAAATCCCCCATTTTGCACATGAGAAAATGGATCTTCCATAGCTTCAGCTTGAAAGAGGATAGGAAAAAGCAATTTAATTCATTATTGACTGTATTAAATTTGAGTGGATAGGAAGATGCCTAGTGAAAGTGAAAGTTGTTCAGTCATGTTTGACTCTTTGCACCCCCATGGACTATACAATCCATGGAATTCTCCAGGCCAGAATACTGGAGTGGGTAGCCTATCTGTTCTGCAGGGGATTTTCCTGACCCAGGAATCGAACTGGGGTCTCCTGCATTGCAGGCAGACTCCTTACCAGCTGAGCTACCAGAGAACCTGCCTAGGGGGCAATGTTAACTGAATATTAGGCAATGTGATCACAGGAATAGACTTTCTTCTAGTTCTATATGGTATATGTTCTGAAACAATTTTCCTAAGCTGTGATAACTTAAAATATCACATATTTGTGCTGCCAAGAAAGATTGTATCTCTTTATTATATATTGGGGACAAGAAAGTTAAAACAACATCACTCCTAAATTTTCCACTGGATTTTCTTCTCAGGATTGTATCCATGAATCTGTAGTAATCCTACCTCATCTATGGGCTACCCTTCACTCTGTGAGAGGTTATTTACTCTCTAGAGCTTTTGGGAAAGTCCTGTTTGTGAAAGCCTGTATCCTTCATGTGGGAAGTCAGTAGCTATGGATATACAGCATGCTGGGGGTCTGTGATTCCAACAGACAAATCTGCATTGGTACTTAGAGTTCTGGAGTAACTAAAGAGAATTACAATACGGAGCGAGGGGGACGGGAATAAAACCACATATTTGTATCTTTCCCCAGTGCTCAAGGAAAAGCTTCCTAAAATAAAGCGCTCTTGAAACATCCTTTTATGGAAATTTCCTGGCCTCTGGTGCAACTTGATTGTAAATACCCAATGGTTCCCGGGTGGTGCAGTGTTTCTGCCCACCAATGCAGGAGACATGGCTTTGATCCCTAGGTCTGGAAGATCTGCTGGAGAAGGAAATGACAACTCATTCCAGTAGTCTTGCCTAGAAAATCCCAGGGACAGAGGAGCCTGGCAGGCTACATCCCATGGGGTGGCAGAGAGCCAGACATGACTGAGCACACACACACGCATTCAATGATTGCCAATTCTGGTTGCCCATTAAAAAGCCTTGAGTTTTTTTGTGTGTGTTTTACTTTGATTTTTGTTTTTTTGCTTTTTCTTTTTTTCTAGTTGATTTACAATATTGTGTTAGTTTCAATATTCAGAGTTTTTTTTGCAGATTATATTCCATTATAGGTTATTATAAGATATTGAGTATAATTCCCAATGCTACACAGTAAATCTTTGTTGCTTATCAGTTTTTAGTTGTTTGTATCTCTTAATCTTGTACTCCTAAATTGTTTCTTCCCTGACCTCCCCTTTGGTAACTATATTTGTTTTCTATGCCTGTGAGTCTGTTTCTGTTGTGTATATACATTCATTTGTATTATTGTTTAAATTCCACATATAAGTTGTATCATATAATAGTCTTCATTCTCTGTTTGACTTGTTTCACTAAGCATAAGTATTCTATAGGTCCATCCACATTGCTGCAAATGGCCATAGTTCATTCTTTTTATGACTAATATTCCATTATATACATATGAATGTGTCTGCATATGTGTATGTAAGCAAGTGTGTATATATTTATAATTATATATATGTATATATTTCACATCTTAAACCAATTTTTCTGTTGATGAGCACTTGGTTTTCTGCCACATCTTAGTTATTGTGAATAGTGCTGCTATGAACATTGGGGTATGTCTCTTTTTGAATTAGACTTTTTGTTTTTTCCAAATATATACCTGAGTGGAATTTTTGAATCATATGGTTTGATAGCTCTGTTTTTACTTTTTTAAGGAACCTCCATACCATTTTCCACAGTGACTACACCAATTTACATTACCACACCCTCTCTGCTGCTGCTGCTGCTGCTAAGTTGCTTCAGTCGTGTCCAACTCTGTGCAACCCCATAGATGGCAGCCCACCAGGCTCCTCCACCCATGGGATTTTCCAGGCAAGAGTACTGGAGTGGGTTGCCATTGCCTTCTCTGGGGCACTGTAAAGGAAAGTGAAGCCGCTCAGTCATATCTGACACCCTCTCCATCATCTATCATTTGCGGAGTTTTCGATGATAGCCATTCTGACTAATGTGATGTGATATCACATTCTAGTTTTGCCTGGCTTTTCTCTAATAATTATCAATGTTAAGCATCATGTGACTGTTGGCCCTCTACATGTCCCTATTTGTACAATTATCTCTTCACGTCTTCCTCATGTTTTGACTGGGTTGTTTGTTTTTTTTTTTCTTTTTTTTTTTCTTGATAGTTGTATGAAATTTATATTTTGTATAATGTATATTTTGGGTATTAAACCCCTGTTGGTCAAATCATTTGCAAATTGATTTTGTTTGAAATCCTCTGTTTTTGTATCTCATTATCTGTTTCCTTATTTGGGATTGGGAAATTTTCAGCCATAATTTCTTCAAATACAATTTAGGTCCCCTTCTCTCTCTGTTCTTTCTAAAACCCCTATTATGAATAGGTTGGCACATTTTTTATTATAAAATAGATCTCATATGTTTTCATTTTTCCCACTTGTCTTTCTTTCTGCCATTTTGATTCGTGATTTTCATTTTTTTATTATCCAGGCTATTTATTTGTTCTTCTGTATCATTTAATCAGCTATTCATTGCTTCTAGATTGCTCAGAAATTAGCAACCTAGAAATTTTTTTAGAATTTTTACCTCAGAAATTGAATTGTGTATTTTTTATTTGTTCATTTCTATAGTATTTAGTGCCTTTTTGTGGTGATTTGCGTTTATACTGATAATATGGCTGAATTTAGTTAGCATTTTTATTACCACTCTTTTGAACTCACTTGTCCAGTAGACTGGTGATCTCTGCTTCATTATTTATTCTCTGAAGGGATTTCTCTTGCTCTTTTAATTGGGAGTAGTTCCTTTGCCTTTTCATTTTATTTAACTCTGTCCCTATGAATTTAGGAACAATTCTAAGTTATCTATTGTGGTCTCAAAGGGATGTTTTATGTAGGAGTCTTTGCGTATACTGTGTATGTTCAGTGTTATCAGCACTACGGCTGGATTTGATGTGGGCCATGTCTTTCTTCAGGATGTGCTGATTGCCATCACCTTTGGATGAGGTGTGGTTATTACTAGGGTATCTAAAACCTGTGCAAGTGTGAGGTAAAACTTCCTCTCTGCTCCCTGGCTATTGCTTCTGTTAAGAGTTGCGTCTGTCTCCTAGTTGGAGTAGTACCTATGAGGGTCAGTCTCAATCAGGCTCCATCCTTCTTGAGTGGGTTCCCTGTACTAAGAAAGGGGAGTGCTGAAACAAGTGATGTCCATTCGCTCACAGAGGTCTGATGCATGACATGAGTAGCTGTTTGAGGCTCATTCCCCCTGCTGTGGTTGTCCCAGGTCCACTGCATGGCTATGGTGTGGTGGGCAGGGCCAAAGCACATGCGAGGCTGGACCTGGTTGTCAGGGAAGGGTGCTGTGGCTTCAAGAATTGAGGCAGCCACATTGCTGCCAAAGATCTGGACTTCCATGATGATGCCAATCCTTGATCCATCATCAAGCTGCGGCTGGTGGGCAGACCTGGATTACTTGCTCAGCTGGGAAATGGACCATGGCATGCTAGTCACTCCTGAGGCATTGCCAGAGGAAGCACTGGCAATGGTCACCTTCCACCTACTTGGACCACACCCCAGGCCTCTGGGGCATCTTTGCATCCTTAGATCGAGTCTTCTGCCAGAGTCTATTTGCTAGAGATCCAGCATCAAACTCTGCCATGGGAATGGGCAGTAAAGAACCCATCTGCCATTGCGGGAGATATAAGAGACATGGGTTTGATCCCTGGGTCAGGAAGATCCCCTGGAGGAGGGCATGATAACCCACTCCAGTATTCTTGCCTGGAGAATCCCACTGGCAGAGGAGCCTGATGGTCTACAGTCCATAGGGTCTCAAAAAGTCGGAAACAACTCAAGTGACTGAGCATGCGTGCACGGGAGGAGGTCAGCTGCCGTCTTGATCTGATCTCTGGTTCTGTTTTATAATGCAAAGGCCCAATTTGCATCCACATAATTGAAAACAGTATCTTTGAGGAGGTTTTGTTGTTGTTCAGTCACTAAGTTGTGTCCCATCTTTATGAGGTCGATCAAGCAATTAAAGGTTTTAAACATTCTGCTCAGGTGATTCTTAGGTACAGAGAGGTTGAGAAACACAGTTTTGACATGTCTTGGGAATGAGACAAGGCTGGATGATTGTTCTAACAAAATAACAAGTAGGAGATGTAGATTTGATCCCGGATTGGGAAGATCCCCTGGAGGAGGGCATGGCAAGCCACTCGAGTATTCTTGCCTGGAGAATCCCCATGGGTAGAGGAGCCTGGTGGGCTACAGTCCATGGGATCAGAACAGTCAGAAAGAACTGAAAAACTAACCACAGTACAGTCACTTTTAGCAATCCAATTTCTGAGAACAACGAGGAATCTGGGGGCTGTGGGTCACACAATACAGTTTATCTTGCACATGGGAACACCAAACAAATACCCTGAAAGGTTTTTCACCCAACTTCATGCACCGATTAGCATGGATTGTAAATGTATTTCAATATTTTTCAGATTTTCCAAGGGATAAAGTTGCATAAATCAAATTTGTAAACATTCCCCACCAAGCCCCATCCCATACACACACACCTTAGAACATTAAATCTCAGAGACCAGATCATCTCAGTAGAGTACTTTGAAGCTCACATAAATAATGTATATTTCAGAATGAAATTCATGTAAAACAACAAAAAGTGGTGAAGTCCTTAGTCACCAAAGAGAATGTGTCAGAATCATTTTTAAAAAATCACTAGACTGGTCAACTAAAGCAGAGTCCATGGCAATATTCATGACCTCTAGCTCTCGATCTGGTTTTCTAACTAGTTCATACTTATGAAATCATCTCTCTTCCCAAAATGGAGTTTGTCTGTCCCATTATGAAGCATTGAAGTGCTAGGTCCTTTACTTTTTAAAGTCCACATCCCTTTGCACTTGTACACTGTGCTTCCTTAGTCTTGTGGGGAGTAAATAGACAAGCTCATTGCTAAGCCAAATGTCTCTTACTGGCTACTTCATAAAGAGACATCCAAATTTTGCAATTGCCTTTCTCCATTAATTTCTTGTCCAAGAGCCATTTTTATCTCTGGTCTCTGTCTCAGTGGAGATTTGATAAGATGGGGAAGAAATTTTGTTTGTTTTGACTTTGCTTTTTTGTTTTGTTTTGTTTTGTTTTTTGGTTCTTCTATGCCCACTGAAGGCAAGTTGCTCACATAGCCAGGAACAATCATGTACAATAAAAATTCACACAATAATCAAAATATGGACAGATATTACTAATTATAGCTAGATTTACACAGTTTCATGTTTTTAAATATAGAATGAGATGTTGATAATTAGATGTTAATATGTTGTTACATATTTGTCATGATGTCCTTTGAAGATTTCTCTGTGTAGACCCAAAGAATCTTTGCATAAAGATTAAATAAAACAAAACAAATAAATAAAACAAAGAAATTACAGGGGAACAGTTTTTGTGTATACTTCTCTTATCTTCCCAAATTGAAAGTAAGCACTCTGAAGACAGGAGCTATCCCTTAGTCTATTTTTGTATAACACCTAAGGCTTGTATAGTGTCAGACATATGGCAAATACCCACTAAACATTAGTGAGATCACATTTAATTCTGTGTTTTGCATTATACAAATAAGTTATAAAGCATTGTCTTTCACTGTGCTGATATAAGTATATATCTGGTTTCCTTAGCATCTTGAGGAAGATTGGAACAATGATCCTTTTAGAACTAATGGGTACTGCTGTTATAGGGATAATGCTCTAATGGGTACCATTGAAAGGGATCTTCAGGTCTAAGCATACCAATATTTAGGTAGCTTTATCATATGCAATTATTTTTTCTAGAAATGTTGAGATCATTTTTGTAAATGTTGTTTTGGAAATTGTTAGGCTCCAAATTGTCCCTTTTGAATATCACTGTCCATGATTTCTTGGAAAATATTGTGATATGGAAATATGTAAGCCAGAAAAGTTACTGCTACTAATTCATTCATTCATTCATTTTTTTCTTTTTAATTTATTCTTTTATTGAAGGATAATTGCTTTACAGAATTTTGTTTTCTGTCAAACCTCAACATGAATCAGCTGCAGATGTACATATATTCCCTCCCTTTTTATTGACATTTTACTTTGTGCCATGTATTATTTCAGGAAGCTTGTGATACATCAGAAAACAACACAGAGAAATCTCTGTCACCACTGAGTTTTCCTGGTAATGAATGGAATTTTTCCTAAGTGTAATTAAATTTTGATAAGCACTAAACAATTTTTGTAGTTGACAAACTGTTAACTAATTGTTTTGTGGATGTTTAGTTAAATATTCATTAATTTTAGTTTTGCAGCTTTCTTTTGCAATTTAAATTATATATGTATATGTATATAAACACACTGGCACTCACTGTATATATTTATATGTATAATTATATTATTTTTATTGCTATTTCATTGCTAAGTAGTGTCTGACACTTTTGCAACCCCATGGACTGTAGCCCGCCAGCCTCCTCTGTCTATGGGATTTCCCAGGCAAGAATACTGGAGTGTGTTGCCATTTCCTTCTTCAGGGGAGCTTCCCAACCTGGGGATAGAACCAAAGTCTTCTGCATAGCAAGCAGATTCTTTACTGATGAGCCACCAGGTAAGCTAATTATATTATAATTATAATATATATACATAGAAGGGGACGACCGAGGATGAGATGGCTGGATGGCATCACTGACTCGATGGATGTGAGTCTGAGTGAACTCCGAGAGATGGTGATGAACAGGGAGGCCTGGCGTGCTGCGATTCATGGGGTCGCAAAGAGTCGGACACGACTGAGCGACTGAACTGAAGCTATTTTATGTATTATACACATTTAGCAGTTATAGTTTTTTTCTCTTTTTACCTTTCCTGGGCTCCTGAAAAATCTCAAAGATTCTATATATTCCTCCTGGTTCCTTCTAATGGTAAAATGGTTCTGATTTTTGTGAAATGTTCTGAATTAGAGAAATGTTGGTTGATTCAGTGCTGAATATGTTTAATAAAACATAATGAAGAAAAAATTTTATAAATTGGAATAAAGTGATAGGAAGAACACTCCTGTGTATCTCTTTTCCATTACCCACACAGAACATTTCACTTCTGACACTTGCCCAAGCCAAGCAATTCTCTACAATACCAGTATATGTATAATTGTCCTACAATTCAATTTTGACACTAACAGAGTTTGCTTATATCCCACAGTTTAAGAACTCTGTCCCATTAGACTTCCCTCCACTTCAGACTCCACTTGCAAATAGTAAGTCTTCAAGTTACCCAAAGCTTCTGTACAAATTGACCACAAATCAGCTGTGTTCATGAGTGCCCTCCTTATGTTTATTATTTGCTAGAAGAGCTTACAGAACTCAGGAAAACACTGACTTATGTTTAAAAGTTTATTATATAGTAAAGGATATGATTGGTAAAGGGTATAGTGGACAGTCAGTGAAGAAATACGTAAGGCAAAGTTTGGAAGGTTCCTGAATTGCAAGAGCTTTTGTTGGGTTGCACCACTCTCCCACCAGGTGGATATGTTCACCAACCTGGAAGTTCTTCACCCTTGTTCTATTTGGATTTCTATGGAGGCTTCATCAACGTAGATATTGACTCAGTCTTTGAGCCCTTTCCTCTTCATGGAGGACTCATGGTGAGAATGAAAGTTACAAGTTCCTAATCATGCCTTGGTCTTACTGATGACCAGCTCCATCCAGGAACCTACCAGGAGTTACCTCCTTGCAAGGAAAGTCATTCCATTCATCCAGGAAATTCTGAAGGATTTGAGAGTTTGATGTCAGATGCTCCTATCCTTAGGAAATTACAAAGATATTAGGAGCTCTATATCAGTAATTGGGGCCAAAGACTAAATATTAGAACAAAAGATTATGCTAAAACCCATATTTACAAGGATTGTAGGAGATCTGTATTAAGAACCAGAGCATGCATTTATGTATATGTGTGTGTATGTATATACAAATATAAATGCATTTTTAGGTATTTCTTATTAATTCATACTGTGATGTAATGTGATAAAAAATGGTACAGAATCACCAAGAAAATTCACATGAAAATTTCCATTAAAGATCAAAACTTTTAAACTTTAAGGACATTTTGATATCAATGAAACTGTGATAACAGAACCTGAGTGTAACTTTCACTATTTTTAAAATTAGGGAAAACACAATAGAACTTAGTTTCCTTTGTCACCTACTAAGTTGAGAAAATGAATACAGCAGTAGTTAATATTTGCTATTGTAACAAAGTACATCTTATTTAAATTTAAGAAATTGGTAAGAAATGGTCCATGTGGAATTTATTTTATCCATCACTTTTGAGCTTTTCTGAGGCCTATAAAAAAAATAAAAATATATATTTGCCATGACATCGGTTTTTTACAACCATTCTGAGGGAGGTGGAGCATGACAGCAACAGTGTTATTTCTTGTTGCTTGAAACCATAGTAAATTCTGCAGACATATCCAGGATTTTAAGGTTTCTATAGAACAACGGTAGTGTGCTTATAATTGACATGTCTACTACCAGATGGAATTCCCCTACTTCAGAGAAGTAACTGTAGAACTCACTGTGCTTCTGAAGAGAATTTAGAAAACTTCTCAGGACCTGAAACTCTGTTAAAATTTTCCACTTTTAAGATAATAAGATATTTTTGAATAACCTTTTTTATAATTTAACTTTCAAATAGAGTTATCAGATAGTTCATTGGCCCCAAGTTATGTGTTACGTTTCTTGTTGCCTGAAGTCTGAAAGAATTGTATGCAACCTCAGGAAGCCAGTGACCTTGGAATAGTAATCCTTAAGAGTACAGTCTTATGTTCAAAAACAGTCACCATCATAAATGCATTAGAGATGCTTCTGTTTACCAGAAGTGTTGTA
This sequence comes from Cephalophus harveyi, assembly GCA_006410635.1. Lineage (NCBI taxonomy): Eukaryota > Metazoa > Chordata > Mammalia > Artiodactyla > Bovidae > Cephalophus > Cephalophus harveyi. Next base: position 191,093 of record SJYT01022721.1, read on the forward strand.
TGTGATCACATCCAGCAAAAAGTGCTACTAGGAAAGACATTCTGGTTTATTTTCACTTTACTGTCATCAAACTAACAGGAATATCCAGCAAATATAAAAAAATATTTATAAATACATTTATTTTTCATTTTGTTATATTAAGAATTATGCATACATATAACAGTGGAAACAGCATCAGGCTTTAATTTTGGGGGTTCCAAAATCACTGAAGATGGCGATTGCAGCCATGAAATTAAAAGATGCATACTCCTTGGAAGGAAAGTTATGACCAACCTAGACAGCATATTAAAAATCAGAGACAATACTTTGCCAACAAAGGTCTATCTAGTCAAGCCTATGGTTTTTCCAGTGGTCATGTATAGATGTGAGAGTTGGATTGTGAAGAAAGCTGAGCACTGAAGAATTGATGCTTTTGACCTGTGGTGTTGGAGAAGACCCTTGGACTGCAAGGAGATCCAACCAGTCCATCCTAAAGGAGATCAGTCCTGGGTATTCATTGGAACTGATGCTGAAGCTGAAACTCCAATACTTTGTCCACCTCATGCAAAGAGTTGACTCATTGGAAAAGACCCTGATGCTGGGAGGGATTGGGGGCAGGAGGAGAAGGGGATGACAGAGGATGAGATCACTGGATGGCATCACTGACTCGATGGACATGAGTTTGGGTGGACTCCAGGAGCTGGTTATGGACAGAGAGGCCTGGTGTGCTGCGATTCATGGAGTCACAAAGAGTTGGACACAACTGAGGGACTGAACGGAACTGATAATAGAAAGGAAAAATAATAGCAACAGTGCCAAAGATCATTCATGGCCCCACACTACAAAGATAACTACTATAGATTTTTCTTTTTATATTGTTCTAATCTTTTCCTATGACTTATTATTTAGATTTAGGAGCCATAGTCACACTATATATAAGATTTTGCTCTCTTTATTTAGTAAATTACTGTTTTACCCTCAAATTTTCTATAGGCATGTAAATATTATCTTTTCGATTTTTCCATTATGCCTGGGAGAGTGAGGCAGAGAAACAGACAAACAGAATACCAAAAATGGCCTTATTAAAGAATAATCAAAAGAAAAGAGTAACAGAAAGACAGTAATACTGAAATTTTCAACTCTTGGAGATGCTTCTTTTTATTCTTATCAGTATCCAAATATATCACTCCTCCACACTCCATCAAAATATTGAATAAATAAAACAAAACTTTCTGTGGTTGTGATGAACACATTCTGTTAATAAACGTTCCTTTAGTTATCCCCACCTGTTTGTACTCACACCCTTTGTTTGATGTGGGAGGGACCTATAACTTATTTCAAACCAATGGAATATGGCAAAGTTTATGGAACAGCACTTTGTGATCACATTATTTAAGACCATAGCAATTGCCTTTGGACTTTGTCCTTTATTGTCTTTGAGGAAGCAAGTGGCCATGTTGGGAAGATCCACATGGCAAGAAACTGAGAGCTGCCTCTTGCTGATAACAAGAAAGATACTGAAGCTCTCAATCCAAAATCCTGCAAGGAACTGATTATCACCAACAACATGAGCTTGGAGGTAAATCCTTCCCTGGAAAAGACTTCTGGTGAGAACCTAGCTCTTGATGATGCAATGATTGAAACCTTGTGGAAGATCCAGCTAAGTTGTGCTCCTGATCCATAGAAGCTGCAAGATTATATATTTGCTTTGTTTTAAACTGTTAGATTTGAAATGATACTGTTACATATGGAAGTAATACAGTGTTATCAACTATGTTTTAGACATGTGCTTAAGGAATAGAAGGAGATAAATACAATCTGTATTTTAAGAGATTTCATACTTGCTTGGCATGCAAATAACTTAAAACAATAGAAACTCTAAACTGTAGTTCAAAGTTCTGACTGAGTAAAAAAAGAAAAGCTGGATGATTTTGTCTATATATTGAGGATGATTTCAAAGAGGTAACCTTGGGTATCTGTCAAACAAAAGCAGACTGACACAAGATCAATTTATCCACTAGATCAAGGAGAAATGCCATTCAATAAGTAATTTGGTCTTTATGGAAGGATATGTGTGGTGGCCAGGAATAGGCAGTCAGGAATTGTACCATGTGTTGAAAATTAACGTTTCATAAAATCAGCATTTATTTTTCAACATTTCTCTTTTCACCCTCCCTCATAACTTCCAACAGGGCTTCCCCAATGGCTTAGTGAGTGAAAGAATGTCAAAGAAGATGCGATCCAGCCCTGGGTGGGGGAAATCCCTTAGAGGGAGAAAATGGCAACCCACTTCAGTATTCTTGCCTGAAAAATCCCATGGACAGAGTAGCCTGGCAGGCTACAGTCCAAAGGGTCGCAAAGAGTCTGACATGACTGAATACTTAACACATAATCATAACACCTTCCAACTCCAACAGTCATGTGTGAATACACACACATATACACACAAATGTATAAAGACACACACACACACACATACACAAGTACTCCTCTTAACTCTATCTTCTGAATGTGCAAAAGAATAAAAAGTGTCAGTTTTCCAGGGGATTATTTTGATGACTGAGAGAGGTGGACTATGTAATGACTGGGAATTGTGTCAGGAAGTAGGGTAAGATGGTAGGATGAAAATACCTCTTACTCCTGTTCTAGAAATCAATCCACAGAAATCAGAGACTCAAGTACTTGATAGCTAATTAGAAGATAATTCCTAATAGTACCAATATGTTTCCAAATTTATATGTTTTTGATGTTGCAACAATATCATTATTAAGGAAAGCAAAGGTGGAAGCCCATATTATATTCACATTGAGAGACTTATTATCTCAGCTTCTGTTGAAAGCTTATCAATTAAACCTCTCTAATGTTAACAAAGTGGTGGAATTTATTTACATTTTTTTTTCTGTTTGAAGTTGTCTAATGAAAAAATAACATTTGCATAAGAATTACTTTCCTGTAAGTGCCCTCTTCTAGTATTATACCACAAGCAATCTTGACTATCAAGACAAAAATAGACTTTTATGCAAAAAAAAAAAAAAAAAAATCAATCCTTATGTCTTATGTTATTTCCTGAGAAAAGCAAAGAATGATAAATATTTAATTTCTGGGAGCCTCTTAGTCTTGAAGAATATAAACTCTGAATGTAAAAAATAGAGCAAATGAAAACCTTTTGTATTTTTCTTGTTGAACATATTGGTTATATTCTAATTTGTATATACAGTTCATTTATAATTTAACTCAAAGGAATTGCACCTTAAGCAATTCTTTCATCAAATTCATTGAGAGATTTGTCTTATATTGTTTATACATTTACTCTGGTGCATGAATAAAACAGAATTTGAAACTATATGAAACTATATGTGCCTAGGTATTTAAAGGAGATTGCTAAAGAATAATCTTTAACCTTGAGTCAATGAATGTGCTCTTATTTATCTAATCTTTCCTAAAATAAGTCACGACTCCAGGTGTAGTTTTATAAGTGGGAAAATCCTACAAAGAATCTCTGCTCTTGGTTGCTTCCATGTCCTGGCTATTATAAACAGTGCTGCGATGAACATTGGGGTACACATGTCTCTTTCAATTCTGGTTTCCTCAGTGTGTATGCCCAGCAGTGGGATTGCTGGGTCATAAGGCAGTTCTATTTCCAGGTTTTAAGGAATCTCCACACTGTTCTCCATAGTGGCTGTACTAGTTTGCATTCCCACCAACAGTGTAAGAGGGTTCCCTTTTCTCCACACCCTCTCCAGCATTTATTGCTTGTAGACTTTTGGATCACAGCCATTCTGAATGGAGTGAAATGGTACCTCATTGTGGTCTTGATTTCCATTTCTCTGATAATGAGTGATGTTGAGCATCTTTTCATGTGTTTGTTAGCCATCTGTATGTCTTCTTTGAAGAAATGTCTGTTTAGTTCTTTGGCCCATTTTTTGATTGGGTCATTTGCTTTTCTGGAATTGAGCTGCATGAGTTGCTTGTATATTTTTGAGATTAGTTGTTTGTCAGTTGCTTCATTTGCTATTATTTTCTTCCATTCTGAGAGGAGACTGGTGGGCTATAGTCTATGGGGTTGCACAGAATTGGACAGGACTGAGAGACTGGGAATTCCAAAACTTAGCATTTTCATTTTAGCCAACTGTTTAATCCTGGTCTCAAAAGGTAGTATAAAGATTTTTCCAAAATGTAGTTGAATAAAATGTATATTCACATTTGAAAGACTTCCTTAAAAAACTCAAAGAATAGCAGGAAAACACACATATTCTTCAGTGTTTAATTTTGTCACCAAATTAGCAGTACTTAATCTTCACAGTTCATTATATATGGTTTTAGTAGACCAGAGCTTACATATATAAATGAGTGTCATATATTTTCAAATAAATGATCTTGGCTTAAAAAAAAAAAAAGAATCTCTGCTCTTGTCCTTTCACTGGAGCCACATTTCACTGCATTCTGTTGTCTCATATTGACTATATAATCAACTGGCTTCCTGATTTAGAAAACAATGTTATATTTATTCAGCTTTCAATAACCCTTTTTCTGTAGGAATAGCATACTCCAACAGTCAAGATTCTACTCTACCATCTTGCCTGCCGCCTTGGCTACAGTTAATTGGACCAATGCGGACACTTGCTTCTGGTTGGTACAATTATTATTTTTCTACCTAGAGTTTTGTATAAAAACATAGACAAATTCCATATATTTTTTCTTTAAATTTTTGTGATTGATTATGCTTTGTATTTTTTATTTTGTATTTTTGAGAGTATTTCTAGGTGTTTAGTCTTTGCTTTTGATATCTGTTATCAATTATGTGCCCCTGAGAATCTAATCTTCAGTGTTCATTTTCACTTAGGGATTTGATTACCAGCTTTATTACTCTCTCCCCTTTTGACATTCCCTTTTCTACTCCAGATCACCTCTATCTCCTTACTCCCTTTTCTCTTCTCTACATAACTCTGTAAGTCTCTCTGGGTGTTCCAGGCTGTGGAGAGCACTAAGGGAATTGAGTACTGACTAGATTTCTTTCTCCTCTTTTGATCTCCCTTTTCTCCTCCTGGTCACCTCTATCTCCCTCTTCCCTCTTCTCTCCTCAATATATCTCTATGAATCTCTCTAGATATTCCTGGTTGTGGAGAACTGTTTCAACAAAAATCTAGGGGTTTTATCTTCTATGCTGTATGAATGGAGAAGTTTTGAGGCTAAGAGAAGGACTAAAAGCCAGAGGCAGGAGTTAAGACTCTAAAACTTTGGAACATCAGAGAACTCCTGACTCCAGGGAACACTAATAGATAGAAGCTCACCCAAAAGCGTCCACACCTACACTGAAACCAAGCTCTACCCAAGAGCCAACAAGATCCAGTGCAAGACACACCATGCTAATTATCCAGCAAAACAGGAAGACAACCCTGAACATTAAAAGATGGGTTACCCAAAGCCATGCCAAACCCATAGACACCTCCAAACACACTACTGGGCACTTCATTGTACTCCAGAGAGAAGAGATCAGCTCCAACCACCAGAACACAGTCACAAGCTCCCCCAACCAGGAAGCCTTGACAAGACATTAGTCCAACCCCACCCAAGTGAGCAGGCTCCACAATTAAGAGGAACCACAAACTTCCAGACTGCAGAAGGGCACCCCAAACACAGCAATCTAAACAAAATGAAAAGGCAGAGAAATATTCAGAAGGTGACAGAACATGATAAAAACCCACCAAAAAAAAAAAAAGAGGAGGAGATAAGGAGTATATTTGAAAAAGAATTCAGAATAATGATAGGAAAGATGATCCAAAATTTTGAAAACAAAATGGAGTTACTGGCAAATAGACTAGAGTCAAGGATTTAGAAAATGCAAGGAATGTTTAACAAGGACCTAGTAGAAATAAAGAAGAATCAGTCAATAATGAATAATGCAGTAACTGAGTTCAAAAGCACTCTGGAGAGAACTAACAGTAGAAAAACTGAAGCAGAGAGAGGATTAGTGAGGTGGAATAAAGAATAGTGAAAATAACTGAAGCAAAGAGGAAAAAAGAATTAAAAGAAATAAGGACAACCTCAGAGACCTCTGGACAATGTTAAATGCCCCAACATTTGAATCATAGGTATCCCAGAAGAAAAAGATAAAAAGAAATGGCATGAGAAAATATTTGAGGAGATAATAGATGAAAGTTTCCTTACTATGAGGAAGGAAATAGCCACCCAAGTCCAAGAAACCCAGAGAGTTCCAAACAGGATAAACCCAAGGCAAAACACCCAAGACATATTCATCAAACTAGCAAAGCTCAAACACAAAAAGCAAATATTAAAAGCAGGAAAGGGAAACCAACAAATAGCACACAAGGAAATCCCCATAAGGATAATACCTGATCTTTCAATAGAAACTCTCCAGGCCAGAAGGAAATGGTAGGACATACTTAAAGTGATGAAAGAGAAAAACCTACAGCCAAAATTACTCTACCCAGCAAAGATCTCATTCAGATGTGAAGGAGAAATCAAGAACTTTACAGACAAGCTAAAGCTGAGAGAATTTAGCACCACCAAACCAGCTTTTCAACAAATGCTAAAGGATCTTCTCTGGACAGGAAACATGGTAAACCAGAAAATTAACAAGGAAATGCAAGCTTTAAATGATATAATGGGCCAGTTAGACTTAATCGATATCTGTAAGGCATTTCACCCAAAAACAATGGAATTCACCTTTATCTCAAGTGCACAGGGAACATTCTCAAGGGTAGATCACATCCTGGTCCTTAAATGTAGCCTTGGTAGATTTAAAAGAATTGAAGTCATTCCAAGCATCTTTTCTGACCACAATGCAATAAGATTAGATGTCAACTACAGGGGAAAAAAACTATTAAAAATACAAACATATGGAGCCTAAACAATACGTTTCTAAATAAACAAAAGAGCATGAAAGAAATCAAAAAGCAAATCAAAATATGCATGGAAACAAATGAGAATGAAAACACGACAACCCAAAACCTATGGGATTCAGTAAAAGCAGTGCTAAGGGGAGAGTTCATAGATACACAAGCCCACTTCAAGAAACAAGACAAACATCAAATAAACAACCTAACTTTACACCTAAATCAACTAGAAAAAGAAGAAGAACCCTAAATTTAGCAGAAGCAAAGACATCATAAAAGTCAGAGCAGAAATAAATAAAAAAGAAATGAAGGAGACCATAGCAAAAATCAATACAACTAAAAGCTGTTTATCTGAGAAGATAAATAAAATAGACAAACCATTAGCCAGACTCATTGAGGGAAAAAGGGAAAAGAATCAAATTAATAAAATTAGAAATGAAAATGACAAAATCTCAACAGGAAACACAGAAATACAAAAGATCAAGAGACTACTATGAGAAATTATATGTCAATAAAATGCACAACTTGGAAGAAATGGAAAATTCTTAGAAAAGTATAACCTTCCAAAACTGAACCAGGGGGAAACAGAAAATCTTAACAGACCCATCACAAGCACGGAAATTGAAACTATAATCAAAGCTCCTCCAATAAACAAAAGTTCAGTACCTGATGGCTTCACAGGTGAATTCTACCAAAAATTTAGAGGAGAGATAACACTTATCCTACTCAAACTCTTCCAGAAAATTATAGACAAAGGTAAACAACCAAACTCCTTCTATGAGGCCACCATCATCCTAAAACCAAAACCAGACAAAGATGCCACAGAAAAAGAAAACTACAGGCCAATATCACTGAGGAACATCAATGCAAAATCCTCAACAAAATTCTAGCAAACATAATCCAACAATATATTAAAAAGATCATACATAATGACCAAGTGGGCTTTAACCAGGGATGCAAGGATTCTTCAATATTCAGAAATCAATCAATATGATACACTATATATACAAATTAGAAGATAAAAACCATATGTTTATCTCAATAGATGCAGAGAAAGCCTTTGACAAATTTCAACACCCATTTATTACAAAAACTCACCAGAAGGCAGGCACAAAGGGAACATACTGCAACATAGTAAAAGCCATATACAACAACCCCACAGCAAACATTATCCTCAATAGCAAAATATTGAAAGCATTTCCTCTAAAGTCAGGAACAAGACAACGGTGCCCAGTCTCACTACTACTATTTAAAATAGTGTTGGAATTCCTAGACACAGCAATCAGAGAAGAAAAAGAAATAAAAGGAATCCAGATTGGAAAAGAATAAGTAAAACTCTTACTGTTTAGAGATTACCTGATCCTCTACATAGAAAACCCTAAAGACACCACCAGAAAATAACTAGAGCTAATTTGGAAAACTCAGCAGTGGCCACAGGACTGGAAAAGGTCAGTGTTCATTCCAATTCCAAAGAAAGACAATGCAAAAGAATGCTCAAACTACCGCACAATTGCACTCATCTCACATACTAGTAATGCTCAAAATCCTCCAAGCCAGGCTTCAGCAAAATTTGGAAAACTCAGCAGTGGCCACAGGACTGGAAAAGGTCAGTGTTCATTCCAATTCCAAAGAAAGACAATGCAAAAGAATGCTCAAACTACCGCACAATTGCACTCATCTCACATACTAGTAATGCTCAAAATCCTCCAAGCCAGGCTTCAGCAATACGTGAGCCATGAACTCCCTGACGTTCAAGCTGGTTTTAGAAAAGGCAGAGGAACCGGAGATCAAATTGCCAACACCCGCTGGATCATGGAAAAAGCAAAAGAGTTCCAGAAAAACATCTATTTCTGCTTTATTGATTCATTGGAAAAGACTCTGATGCTGGGAGGGATTGAGGGCAGGAGGAGAAGGAGACGACCAAGGATGAGATGGCTGGATGACATAATGGACTCAATGGACGTGAGTCTGAGTGAACTCCGAGAGATGGTAATGAACAGGAGGACTGGCGTGCTGCGATTCATGGGGTCGCAAAGAGTCGGACATGACTGAGTGACTGAACTGAACTGAATCAGTAAATATAGTAAAGTTTCAGGATATAAAATTAATACACAGAAATCCCTTGCATTCCTATACACTAACTATGAGAAAACAGACAAACTAAGGAAATAATTCCATTCAACATTGCAATGAAAAGAATAAAATGCTTTGGAATAAATTTACCTAAAGAAACAAAAGTGAAAGTGAAGTTGCTCAGTTGTGTCTGACTCTTTGTGACCCCACAGACTATAGCCTACCAGGCTCCTCTGTCCATGGGATTTTCCAGGCAATAGTACTAGAGTGGATTGCCATTTCCTTCTCCAGCAGATCTTCCCAACCCAGGGATCGAACCCAGGTCTCACACATTGTAGAGAGATGCTTTATTGTCTGAGCCACCAGGGAAGTCCAAAGAAACAAGAGACTTATGCATAGAAAACTATAAACATTGATGAAAGAAATCAAAGATGACACAAATAGATGGAGAAATATACCATGTTCATGGATTGGAAGAATCAATATACTGAAAATGAGTATAATATCCAAAGCAATCTACAGATTCAGTGCAATCCCTATCAAGCTACTGAGAGGGTAACAGGCAGGAAGGCCAGGGGTCTCCAAACGGAGGAAATAGCTTGCAAGTGTCAGACATTTTTATCTCTCTTAAGCTACAGGAGGAAACAAACTAGCGATATTTTTTCCTTCTCTATACAAATTTAAAAGGAGGTTTCTCTTAAAATTCTATGTTGCCATAGTGACACCTGGTTTCACCTGAAGTTAACCAATGCCTTTTTCTTATGGAAATGTTTATCTTAAGCTATGCTAATGTACTATGCATTTATCCCAAACTCTGTCTTCAAGTCGGTTCTGCCTTTTGGCTCAGAACCTACTTGATAAACCAGTATGTTATACTCCGATATTGTTCCTCTAATCTATGTAAATGAAGCTATTTGTATGGTGATCTGTCCTTCTTCAAGATTCAAGTTACTCATTTTATGGCCCAGGATGAACCATTTGGTGCCAAGATTATCCCAAAATGATTCTTATGGGTGAGGGGCCTGGTGCCGTTCTGTTTTAAGGCATTCCTTTCTTTCATTAACAGACTGTTAGTGACTGTATAACTTCCAGCTAAACACTAGCAGGGGGGTACTCTTTCTGCCCCCTTCTGATGCCTATGTCAGAAGCTTTCTCTATCTCCTTTACACTTTAATAAAACTTTATTACATAAAAAGCTCTGAGTGATCAAGCCTCATCTCTGGCCCCAGATTGAATTCTTCTCCTCTGGGGGCCAAGAATCCTGGCATCATGATTCAACAACACCCTTTCACTATCAATGGTATTTTTCACAGAACTAGAACAGATAATTTCACAATGTGTATGGAAACACGAAAAACCTTGAATAGCCAAAGCAATCTTGAGAAAAAAGAATGGAATTGAAGGAATCAACCTGCCTGACTTCAGACCATACTACAAAACCACAGTCATCAGGGCAGTATGGTCCTGGCACAAAGACAGAAATATAGATAAATGGAACAAAACAAAAAGCCCAGAGATAAATCCACGCACCTATGGGCACCTTATCTTTGACAAAGGAAGCAAAAATGTACAATGGATAAAAGACAATCTCTTTAACAAGTAGTGCTGGGAAAACTGGTCAGCCAGTTGTAAAAGAATGAAGCTAGAACACTTTCTAACACAAATATAAACTCAAAATAGATTAAAGATCTAAATGCAAGACCAGAAACTATAAAACTCTTAAAGGAAAACATAAGCAGAACACTCTCTGACATAAATCACAGCAATATCCTCTATGACCCATCTCCCAGAGTAACGGTAATAAAAACAAAAATAAACAAATGGGACCTAATTAAACTTAAAAGCTTTTGCACAATGAAGAAACTATAAGCAAGGTGAGAAGGTAGCCTTCAGAATAGAAGAAAGTAATAACAAATGAAAAAACTGACCAAGAATTAATTTCCAAACTATACAAGCAGCATTTGCAGCTCAATACCAGAAAAATAAACAACTCAATCAAAAAATGGGCTAAAGAACTAAACAGGCATTTCTCCAAAGAAGACATATAGATGGTTAACAAATACATGAAAAGATGCTCAACATCACTCACTATTAGAGAAATGCAAAGCAAAACCACAATGAGGTACCATCTCATGCCAGTCACAATGGCTGCTGTCAAAAAGTCTACAAACAATAAATGCTGGAAAAGGTTTGGAGAAAAGGGAACCTTCCCACACTATTGGTGGGAAAGAAAACTAGTACAGCCAATATGGAGAACAGTGTCGAGGTTTCTTTAAAAACTGGAAATAGAACCGCCATAAGGCCCAGAAATCCCACTGCTGGCCATACACACCAAGGAAAACAAAATTGAAAGAGACACATGTACCCCAATGTTCATCACAGTACTATTTACAATAGCTAGGACATAAAAACATGGAAGCTACATAGATATCCATTGGCAGATGAATGGATAAGAAAGTTGTTGTACATATACACAATGGAATATTACCCAGCTATAAAATAGAATGCATTTGAGTCAGTACTAATGAGGTGGATGAAACTAGAGCCTATTATACAGAGTTTAATAAGTCAGAAAGAGAAACACCAATACAGTATATTAACACATATAAATGGAATTTAGAAAGATGGTAACAACAACTCTGTATGCAAGAGAGCAAAAGAGACACAGATGTAAAGAACAGACTTTTGGACTATGTGGGAGAAGGCAAGGGTGGGATACTGTGAGAGAATAACATTGAAACATGTATATTACCATATATAAAATAGATATCAGGGCAAGTTTGATGCATGAAGCAGGGCACTCAAAACTGGTGCTCTGGAACATCCCAGAGGGATGGGGTGGGGAAGGAGGTGGGTGGGGGGTTTAAGATTGGGGGGGACACCTATACATCCATGGCTCATTCATGTCGATGTATGGTGAAATCCAGCACAATATTTTAAAGTAATTAGACTCCAATTAAAATAAATAAATTAATTAAAAAAAAGAATATTGTTGACTAATTTTTAATCCTTGAGTCAATGAATGTGCTCTTGTTTATCTAAACTTTCCTAAAGTAAGTCAGGACCACAGATGTAGTTTTATCAGTGGAGAAATCCAACAAAGAATCTCTGTTCTTGCCCTTTCATTGGGGCAACTTTTCACTGCATTTGTTGTCTCATGTTGATTATATAATCAACTGCTTCCCTGATTTAGAAAACAATGGTACATTTGTTCAGTTTTCAATAACCTCTTTTCTGTAGGAACAGCATACTCCAACAGTCATGATTCTTCTCTATCATCTTGCCTGCTGCCTTGGCTACTGTTAATTGCTTCCAGTTGGTACAATTATTATTTTTCTACTTGGAGTTTGGTATAAGGACTAAGAGATTTGTAGTCAGTTTGCTTAGATGAAGAAAATGAATTAAATGCAAACTGTGAAATACAGGAAGCCAGTATTCCTCATTGGATGGCATCAATGACTCAATGGACATGAGTTTGAGTAAACTCGAGGAGTTGGTGATGAACAGGGAGGCCTGGCATGCTGCAGTTCATGGGGTCACAAAGAGTTGGACTTGACTGATTGATTGAACTGAACTGGGTATTTCTGGTATGTAGCATTAGTGGTAAAGAACCCGCCTGCCAATATAGGAGACATAAGAGACATGGGTTCAGTCCCTGGATTAAGAAGATCCTCTGGAGAAGGGCATGACAATCTACCCCAGTATTCTTGCCTGGAGAATCCTATGGACAGAGGTGCCTGGTGGGCTATGGTCCATAGTGCTGCAAAGAGTCAGACACGACTGAAGTGACTTATGCACATGAAGAACCAGAGTGAACAATCATGCAAGAAAAGAAGAATGAATGAGACAATGGAAAGATGAAAAGATGAGAGATGGAGAAAGATAACTATTTGGGTTTCTAATAACTTTCTGGTTGTTAGTTTTATTCATGTCTTTGGTTTCCATGAAATAACTAAGGTTTCATCAAATACATATAATTATTGATATTTTCCTTAAGTAACCTCAGTAGCTTTCTGTTGGTTGCAAATCACTCATGACTAAAACGTTTCCTAGGTCTCCTTCACATGCAATGTTTCCACATTGAACTAATGCAATAAATTTCTAGAAACTAAATGGAAATCTCCATGAGTATTACTACTATTATAGATAGTTGATAGATTGATAGAGATACATTTAACCTTATGCTCTAGCCTATTGAATTAATTTTGATACTTCAACAAATATATTATCTTGTTTATATGTTTGTAACTCCACAAACATTGTAAACTTTCCTTGAGTTTTAATACCTAACTAGATAAAAATATTAAATATCATATCTCCTAAGACAAAGATCTGCACCACACTACTGGAAATATCCTTGAGTTATCAACATTCTCTTAATCAACAGTTTTCTAGTATGTTTTACCTAAATAGATCTTCACCTTCGGTCATGAAGGCTACATGTGCATTCATGTAAAGTCACTTCAGTTGTGTCTGACTCTGTACAATCTGGTGCTTGAGCAGACTAATTTTGCAAAAGTTTAATAAACTATCTGGTATGTTCATTAGTAATGTTTTTGAATATGAAATTGTTTCCTCATTTTTGCAGTTTCAAAACTTCATGAGTTTCATTGTTTGCTCTGGGCTTACTGCGAGAACACCCTAACATATCCTATTGCTTTCTTAGGTGCATCAAGTAGTACACTGTCTAACTAATCTTCTCCAAATTTATACCTTAATATTTATTACTACTTAGTATATATCCTTAGCTCTTACTATGTAAAGTTAAAATATATACCCTATCGAGTTTACTTATTTAGCCCATTTTTTCTATGGTAGTATTTTCGATTGCACTGCTACTCCTTCTACAGCTATTCCCCAGACTTACCATGCTAACTCAATTTCTCAGTTTCTAATATTTCACCTAGCTAGAAATTCTGTATCACACCAATCTGACAACTTCCACTTTTCACTACTTCCTGTTTATCTCAGCTGTATGCATGCATGTAAGCTAAGTCATGTCAATCATGTCCAACTCTGTGATTCTATCGAATGTAGCCTGCCAGGCTCCTCTGTCCATGGGATTCTCCAGGCAAGAATACTGGAGTGGGTTGTCATGCCCTCCTCCACGGGTCTTCCTGGTTCAGGGATAAAACCTGCATCTCTTACCTCTCCTGCATTGGCAAGCAGGTTCTTTACCACTAGTGCCATCTGGGAAGTCCCACAATCATATACTTAATGCTCTTCATAGATCATCTCACTTAACTCTTAAAACCCAATGCAGCATACATTACTGTTGTTCACATTTTTCAAGTGAGAAGATAATTTGTTTGTTTGCTTGTTTTACCCCAAGGTCACACAGTTGATTTATGATGGGTTATGATATGAAGGATCTGTCTGCTCTAGAAACTACATTCCTAATGATTACCCTCAAAGAGTTGGCTTCATTTCTCTGTGATCTATTTTCATAACGTAAGTCATACTAGTTCTGAATATCTTATGATTATTGACTTTTCTAAGTTGACTTTGAATGATCATCTAAAATTGATTTGAAACACTGCTGTGTGATCATACACTCATTTTTGGTTGAACTCCATGATACTGTGTTGAATATACAATTTAGGCTAGTAGTTCAGTTCAGTTCAGTCGCTCAGTCGTGTCCGACTCTTTGCGACCCCATGAATCGCAGCACGCCAGGCCTCCCTGTTCATCACCATCTCTCGGAGTTCACTCAGACTCACATCCATCGAGTCCGTGATGCCATCCAGCCATCTCATCCTCGGTCGTCCCCTTCTCCTCCTGCCCCCAATCCCTCCCAGCATCAGAGTCTTTTCCAATGAGTCAACTCTTCGCATGAGGTGGCCAAAGTACTGGAGTTT
>SJYT01022727.1:0-19612 GCA_006410635.1 Cephalophus harveyi
ACCCCCTTAGGTTGGTACAGAGCCCCTGTTTGAGTTTCCTGAGACATACAGCGAATTCCTGTTGGTTTTCTGTTTTACATATGGTAATGTAAGTTTCCATGTTACTATCTCCATACATCTCACCCTCTTCCTCCCCTCTCCCCATGTCCATTATTCTGTTCTCTATGTCTATTTCTCACTTGCAGTCCTGCAAATAACTGTTTCGGTACCATCTTTCTAGATTCCTTATAAATGCATTAGTATACAATATATATATTTTACTTTCTGACTAACTTGATTCATCCACCTCATTAGAACTGACTCAAATGTGTTCCTTTTTATGACTGAGTAATACTCTATTGAAAACTGACTTTTTCCTGTCCTGTGGTCAGTTTTTGTTCCAATCCCAAAGAAGGGCAATGCCAAAGAGTGTTCAAACTTCTACACAAATGCACTCATCTCACACACCAGCAGAGTAATGTCCAAAATTCTCCAAGCAAGTCTTCAACAGTATGTGAACCTGGAACTTCCAGAAGTTCAAGCTGGATTTATAAAAGCTAGAAGAACCAGATATCCCATTGCCAACATACATTGGATCATAGAAAAAGCGAGGGATGGTACAAGGAAGGAGGAAGGAGGGGGCCTCAGGATGGGGAACACATGTATATCTGTGGCGGATTCATGTTGATGTATTGCAAAACCAATGCAATATTGTAAAGTAATTAACCTCCAATTAAAATAAATAAATTTATATTTTTTAAAAAAAGAACAGAAAAAGCAAGGGAATTCCAGAAAAGCATTTACTTCTGCTTTATTGATTAAGACAATGCCTTTGACTGTGTTCAGATCAATCCCTCAGTCATGTCCAACTCTTTTTCATCCCCTGGACTACAACACACCAGGATCAGTGCAAACTGTGGAAAATTCTTCAAGAGATCTAATGCCTGATGATCTGATGTGGAGCTGATGTCATAATAGTAGAAATTATACTGCACAGTAAATGTAATGCATTTGAATCATCGCCCCCATGCAACCATGCCTGGCGCCACAAAGGTTGATGACTATAGCTCTAAACATTTTCTTGGGGTAGAATGTTTTCCCCCTGTTTTTAAGTACTCTTACACCTAAGTTGTGGAGACTTATGGTGAATGAATCGCTTTACTGCCCACTGTAATTTTTCTGCCACAATTAATCCTCTATTGTTTCACATATGTTAATGAAGTACTTTTTTCTTTCAACAAATCAGGCTCATCTCTGTTGAACAGCCAGACATCATTTAAACAAACAAAGGAGATAAACTGTGTGAGTGAAGGAAGCCTATCACACAGGAATGCCTACTGCATGGTTTCTCTCTTGAAAATTAGGCAGAATGTTTGGGGAGGATGCATTCTGAGATGAGCAAATATAAAGACAGATAGGGAAGTGGAGATAATGTATGTATGTCTCCACTGAGTGTGGATATGGACCTCTCGATTATTCCTTGAGCTCTCCACTTGGATTATTATGTGCTCTTTCCTATTAATGTGTATCTGGTTCTTCACAATACAGATAGCTTTCAAAGCTCCTTAGCCCCTCTAATCCAGTTCAGAATGTCTCTTACTCGCTGAGCATCTAGACTTCCAGTTTTAGTCACATCCCTGATTACATTACACATACTGTTTCCTAATATGCTCTTAGTATTTGATATATTGTGAGTATCTTCCTCTGGTTGGTCACATTTTCTTTTAATGGTGCCAGGGTCCAGCCCCAGTGGATCCAGGGTGATTCAAAGATGGGGATGGAGTTGGCGTCCTTGGAAAAATACATATTTAATTACAGATATATATAGAGATTAGAAACGGATAGTGTAGTAGGAAAATTAGTGGAGAAAAAGAGGCTGAATAACTTGGTTTATGTGGAATAGCATCCATGCTCCAGATGGGAATTCAGCCAGAAAAACGGGGAGCAAGAAAGAAAGACATGGGGGAGTCAGTCTTTCCAGGAACTGATCCCATTTCTTTATTTTTTTGGTTTGCTTATATACTTTTTTTTACACATAGGGATGAATACAGAGTCACGTGGGGGTCAGTAGTCCTGATCTTTATCAAAATCAGGTGCTTTACATAAACATATAAAAAAAGGTCTTAGTGGTTTTTACATCATCTTCTAGCCATAAGGCTTGCTGACATTTATGACCCTTTCTTTCTGATAACCAAAAAACTTATTTTTTCCAAGGGTGTTTTTTCTTAAACAAGGCACCAAATAAAGCTTCATTCCTATAGGGTGAGGTTGTAATGAGTTACAATAAAGAAACAAATTTATTTAACCCAAGGTTAACATGATTAATCCTAAAGGTTAATACTTATTTATCCTATATGCTTAAAGGTTAATACTTATTTCTCCCATATGCTAGTTATATTCATTAGAAGGGCAGGGAGTATGGAGATTTAACAGCAAACATCAGTCCAACAAATGAGAATCCTTTCACCAATATTCCCCTTAAGATCTGTTTAGTCTTAAGATAGTGATAAGGTTACATTTTTACATAGCAAGGGCACAGTGATTTATAACAAAGTACAGTGGTCTATAACAAAAGAGAAAATTCATTAACTCAAAAAGTCTAGTATTGCTAACATCAAAAACTACTATATTTCCTTTTCTATATTTCAAATACATTGATTAATATATTCCCAGGTGCCTAAGGATATGGAGGCCTGGCGGCAATCATTGACTCAACAATGAGAAAAGCCCTATGCTAATTAAGACTCTCAAAATATTCCAAAACTCTCTGTGCTATTTATGGTTGAGAGGTAGTAAACAATCACGTGCATAGTGGCAGGAGTATGGGCAATCCTGTCACACAAGCTAGTTTGTCAGCAGAGAGGTTTGACCTGAGACACCCTTGTCACACCCAGGGCAGAGAATTAGCAGCAATTATTGGCACCTTCACCAATATAATTCCTAACCAACCCACTATACTAATAATTTCTAACTTCTCAAAAGAGTTTGCCTTTAGTAAGTCTAAAACATCTCGTGTCTTTCATGGTTGGGAGGCTGTAAACAATCACATATGGCCAGGCGAACCTATACAGGCAGGCTAGATAACCTTCAGAGGAGTTGTAAGTTGAAACACTCTTGTCATGCCCAGGAATTTTTATTAACTTGGAGCTGCAAGTTAACTCCTTCTCTGAGAGAAATGGTTATGGGGCAGAGCCCCCGTAAAGTCAGAGGTGTAGGTGAGAGCATAAAACAGACTCTGGTTTTGGGGTTAGATGCTCGGGAACAGGGGGTTTCCTGAGGCTTGATCACGCCTTTGTGTATGTCAACCTTTCTTCCTCAAGACCTTTGCCATGGGCAGAGTTCCTAATGCTGGCCCCCAGCATAATGGCAACTAGAATGGCCGTAATAAAAAAGACTAAAAGTACCAAAGTGTTGGAGAAGATAGAAAGTGGAGCCTTCCTACATGGCTGGTGACAATGAAAAATGATAACAGCCGTTTGGGGAAACAGTTTAGGACTTTCTAAGAAGCGAAACATACATTTGCTGTATCACCCACTAAATCCCAGTCCTGAAAAATTATGAGCTAAAAAAAAGATGCATACTCAGTCCCTCAGTCATTTCTGATTCTTTTGCAACCCCATAGACTGTAGTCCACAGGGTTCTGCTCTCCATGGGATGCTCCAGGCAAGAATACTGGAGTGGATTGTCATTTCCTTCTCCAATGCATGAAAGTGAAAAGTGAAAGTGAAGTCGCTCAGCCGTGTCCAACTCTTAGTGACCCCATGGACTGCAGCCGACCAGGCTCCCCAGTTCCTTGGATTTTCCAGGCAAGAGTACAAGAGTGGGGTGCCATTGCTTTCTCCATGTGATCTTCCTGACCCAGGTTTCTAACTCCTGACTCCTGCATTGGCAGGCAGGTTCTTTGTCACTGAGCCACCAAGGAAGCCACAAAATATGAACTGTGGTGAAAATAAACATGGACTTTATTTACTTTTTCACACTGTGTGCACTGACCAAGTTCTTTTCCCAATATCCACAGAGTACATTTTCCAAAGTAAAAGTTGCATCACCTTTCCTCTGGCCCAACGGAGACAGGCTTACTGGGCAGCATCATTGCCCTGCTTGTGCTTCCCTCCTCATGACCTTGGCGATGAGAACGTGTTGGGGCTCCCTGAGTCCTCTAATCACAGCTCCAGAGACCTGTCCCTGTTGATTTCACAGAGCTGACAAAGCCTGTGGCTGACTCATCTGTTTGGAATGCCAGGTCTGGCTTCATCTTGGCCCATCATGGCACTACCTGCCTTCACTTATTTTTTTTTTCACTCTCTCTCTCTATATATATATTTCAGTGTAAAGTAAATAGTTTATTGCAAAGGCCAGAGATAACCTCAGAGGCTGCTATCACCATAGTAACAAGAGGAGGAAATGAAAAAATGCTGCCGCCTTGTGGACATCTTTCCTAACAGAAACCTTAAAAGCCTTGCTGATGGCCACACTATTCACAAGGGTGCTGAGCTCTAACAGATACCCACCTTTAACAAATAGCCAGGCCTCAAATGGGGGAAAGAAGCTAAGGGAAACACAGGGGAAGCTAACAGGAAGAGGATATGAACAGGTAAACACAATTCGGTGTTTCTTTAGGAAAGCACATGACAATTTGCACATAGGATGAATGCTAAGAGATACCAACAAAGATGCAAAGACATTATCACCTCTGCCTGAGCATTAAAAAAGGCCACTGTCAATTGCTGGACATGGCCTCGGTGGTAGAGTAACACTGGTACAGTGGACACTTTAGGGTACTGATGAGATGGACCTGGTAAGAGGTACTATGTGCATGATGAGAAAAGTGCAGTCCCATGAGAGAAAAACAAATAAAGAAGTAGAGACAGCATGATAAATCATGTCCTCTCCTGGAATACTTCAGAAATGAACAGACTTCAAACACCACACACTCCAAACCAGGTCCCGTGGCACCATTCACAACATCAAAGAGATGAAAATAAAGATAGCGTGCCTGGACAGAGGAATGGATAAAGAAATGTGATATAGGTCTAGAATGAATTTTAAATCAAGCATTGACATCTGAAAGGAGGCCGTCCTCACAGATAGAGCTAAATCCAGAGATCATCACACTGAGTGAAGGAGGGTCGATTCAAGACACATTCTGGGATGCAACAGAGAGGCAGAAATCAAAAATCCACAAAGGTGACGTGGACACCCAACCTGACAAGAAACTGATGTGTAGCAGGGTACCCTGGTGGATGGAAGGGATACATCTGGAGCTTGGCATTTGGTTCTTCCCACAGATTCACATAAAATAGAGAATCCATATAAACCTACTTCAGCAAGAGTGGTAGATGAAACACACTTTAATAACATGTAGGTGAAAACAAGCACAGCTGAATACATCAACTACTCTCAGTGCCACAGACCAACAATCTGTACGAGGAAAAGAAATGCATCCTTGGCAATCAACTTGAATAGGAACTTTTACTTAAAGTAACATCCCAAAGTGAGCAGTCCCAGGGTTGGTGGCATCTTCTGGATCCTTCTACTCGAATGTACAACTAGGCCTGATAAACTCTCAGGTGGTGGAGACCATCCTAAAAGAGGACAGAAGAAAGAAACCTTCCAGCCTGGATGATTTTCTCTGCCACCGCAGCATGAAAACAATCGCTGATGGACATCTGAGCGTCACAAGGCTGCTGGACTTGATATGACACTTACCTTTGAACACGTCAGGTGTCACACCCCTAAAATTAACTAAATAAGTAAACACACACATATAAAGCAAAACTGTGAACTTTTACTTAATGTAACATCCCAAAGTGAGCAGTCCCAGGGTTGGTGGCATCTTCTGGATCCTTCTACTCGAATGTACAACTAGGCCTGACAAACTCTCAGGCAGTGGAGGCCATCCTAAAAGAGGACAGAAGAAAGAAACCTTCCAGTGTGGACAATTTTCTCTGCCACTGCAGCATGAAAACAATCGCTTATGGACATCTGAGTGTCACAAGGCTGCTGGACTCGACATGACACTTACCTTTGAACACATCAGGTGTCACACCCCCAAAATTAACTAAATAAGTAAACACACACATACAAAGCAAAACTGAACACTCTCAGGAAGAAACCATCAGCAGGTAAATACAATTAAAGTGCTTTCAAAAAACGAAAAGCCCATGAATAAGACACTATAGGGTTTCTTATCAGAGATACAAAATCCAAATTGCCACAAGACATCAACTCTGAGCAATGAAAAAGGCCACCATGTAAAACGGACTGGACCAGAAAGAGCAGATTAACAGTAGTCAGTGGGATCCTTTTATAGTAGTAGGGGCATATCTGTGGGAGGAGCCAGGATAAGAATCACTGTCCACTTGCTTTTATAGAAACAAATTAGAAAGTATGACAGGGCCTCTCTACTCCTACGATACTTCAGAAATACACAGATTTTGAAAACCACACACCCCAGAACATGCACTGCAGTAGGATTCCCAATGCCCAGAGATGAAAAGAAAGAAAGTACATGGGGAGGGAGAGATGAATGGATCAAGGAATGGGATACGGCTTCACAACAGAATATGACTCAGGCATTGAAACAAGGAAATACTGTCTTTGTCAGAGGTATAGATAAGTGTGGTGATAATCAGAGTCAGTGAAGAAGGGCAGATTAGAGACAGGTCATAGGATTTCCCTTTCAAATGGGACAGACAGAATTGCTGGCAGTGAGTACTCCGACCGAGCTGAAATGGACACCCAGTGCTGGGAACACCCTGATGGTTAGCAAAGGGGATGGGTGAGAGAAAAGCTTACACTGGAAGGCTGGAATACATGGATTTCCACAAATACTTGTGAAATACATAATTCACAAGGACCAATGTAGCAAGAGTGATGTACCACACGCTTTCAGAGAGCAGGTCAGAGGAAATCAACAGTGCTGAATACCTCTGTGTTTTGGTGTAAGGGAGCAAGCATCAGTACAGCCACAAAAAGGCAACTCTGTATGTCAGATTCATCAAACATGAAATATGAACTACAGTACAACTGAGAAGGNGAGGAAATCAACAGTGCTGAATACCTCTGTGTTTTGGTGTAAGGGAGCAAGAATCAGTACAGCCACAAAAAGGCAACTCTGTACGTCAGCTTCATCAAACATGAAATATGAATTACAGTAAAACTGAGAAGGAAGGAGAGACAAGGTTTCCGGAATTGGGGGGTGGGGTGGGGTGGGCGGCAGGCTTCCTCTAGCTCATGCTACTCTCATGTACAAGTGGAAATGCACATACCTCTAAAGATGCATTTACCATAGTAACAGGAAGAGGGGAACCGAAAGACATGCTGAGAACTTGTGGCTGCTTTCTGGAGCAGCAACCTTAAATTTCGGCCTGATGGACACTGGCTATTCACAAGGCAGCCAGGCTATAAATGACACCTACCTTTATGAAATGGCCAGGGGTCTCACACCAAAATAAAAACCAGAACAAAGCACATGATGAGGAAGGAAACCTCAACAGGTAAATATTTAGTCAATGTTTAGAAAGAAGCCTCCAGAAATGTGCCTCATTTGCTCTCTTATCAGTGATATGAAAAGTTAAACTGCAACACAATATCACTCATGAGAAATAAAATAGGCGACTATCCAAAAATCTACAGATAAGGAAAAGTAGAGCAATATTAGTAAACGGGACCCTTGCATGCCACTGGTGGGAGGTAAGCGGTCAGAGCCTTTATGAGCATGACTGTCAAAGGGCCTTGGAATCACAAAATGAGACAGATGATGTCATATGGCAGTTCCACTCCCAGAATATTTGGGAAATCAACAGATTATTGAAAACACATGGCCAAACCCCCACCTCCACAAACATGCACTGCAGGAGCATTTATAATGCCCAAGAGAGGAAAGGAAAGAGAATGGTTGGGTGCAGATGAAAGGAGAAACAAATGGGACATAGCGACACAACAAAATATAACTCAGACATTATGAAAATGCAAACAATGCCATTTTCAGGGATACACAGAAATCTACAGAGAATCACAGTAAGTAAAGAAGGGTGGATTAAAGACATATCAAAATATATACTTTCCAGAGGGGATTAAAACACGTATTGATGGTTATGAGTACCCAAACAAAAGTGAAATGGACTTACACTCCTGGTAATAAAATTACAGTTAGCAAAGTGTATCAGTGTGTGAGAGGCTGCAACATGAAGCGTGGAATAAACTTATACCCACAACTACGTATGCAATTCATAATCCACAAGGACCTCCTGTATCAAGAGACATGTACTCCACTGATTCTAAAAGATAGCTCTGACAATAACCACAGTTGAATACCTCCAGGTATCTGTGGAAAGGAAGGAGAAACTATTTTCCTGCAACAATTACAACGGTGTCAATCATCTTATATAAGAAATCAAGTTTGACTTAAAGAAAAACCACAAAGAGTAAAGAGACAAGAAATTTGGTGAAGTCCTGTGTCTCCTACTCGCGTTTGACACCCATGCCAGAGATAACCTCAGAGGCTGCTATCACCATAGTAATATGAGGAGGAAATGAAAAAATGATGCCGCCTTGTGGACATCTTCTCTAACAGCAACCTGAAAATCCTTGCTGATGGCCACACTATTCACAAGGGTGCTGAGCTCTAACAGATACCCACCTTTAACAAATAGCCAGGTCTCAAATGGGGGAAAGAAGCTAAGGGAAACACAGGGGAAGCTAACAGGAAGAGGAAATGAACAGGTAAACACAATTCGGTGTTTCTTTAGGAAAGCACATGACAATTTGCACATAGGATGAATGCTAAGAGATACCAACAAAGATGCAAAGACATTATCACCTTTGCCTGAGCATTAAAAAAGGCCACTGTCAATTGCTGGACATGGCCTCGGTGGTAGAGTAACACTGGTACAGTGGACACTTTAGGGTACTGATGAGATGGACCTAGTAAGAGGTACTATGTGCATGACGAGAAAAGTGCAGTCCCATGAGAGAAAAACAAATAAAGAAGTAGAGACAGCATGATAAATCATGTCCTCTCCTGGAATACTTCAGAAATGAACAGACTTCAAACACCACACACCCCAAACCAGGTCCCATGGCACCATTCACAACATCAAAGAGATGAAAATAAAGATAGCGTGCCTGGACAGAGGAATGGATAAAGAAATGTGATATAGGTCTAGAATGAATTTTAAATCAAGCATTGACATCTGAAAGAGGCCGTCCTCACAGATAGAGCTAAATCCAGAGATCATCACACTGAGTGAAGGAGGGTCGATTCAAGACACATTCTGGGATGCAACAGAGAGGTGGAAATCAAAAATCCACAAAGGTGACGTGGACACCCAACCTGACAAGAAACTGATGTGTAGCAGGGTACCCTGGTGGATGGAAGGGATACATCTGGAGCTTGGCATTTGGTTCTTCCCACAGATTCACATAAAATAGAGAATCCATATAAGCCTACTTCAGCAAGAGTGGTAGATGAAACACACTTTAATAACATGTAGGTGAAAACAAGCACAGCTGAATACATCAACTACTCTCAGTGCCAGGGACCAAGAATCTGTACACGGAAAAGAAATGCATCCTTGGCAATCAACTTGAATAGGAACTTTTACTTAAAATAGCATCCCAAAGTGAGCAGTCCCAGGGTTGGTGGCATCTTCTGGATCCTTCTACTCGAATGTACAACTAGGCCTGACTAAAACTCTCAGGCGGTGGAGGCCATCCTAAAAGAGGACAGAAGAAAGAAACGTTCCATCATGGAGGATTTTCTCTGCATCCACAGTGTGAAAATGATCGCTGATGGACATCTGAGATTCACAAGGCTGCTGGACTCGATATGACACCTATCTTTGAACACGGCTGGTGTCACACACCCAAATTTAAATAAATAAACACACACATATAAAGCAAAACTGGAACAGTCTCAGGAAGAAATCATCAGCATGTAAATACAGTTAAAGTACTTTCAAAAGGAAAAAGCTGATGAATAATCCTCAACAGGGCTTCTTATCAGAGATACAAAATCTCAGCTGCCATGAGACATCAACTCTGAGCAGTGAATATGGCTACCATGGAAAATGGTCCAGACCAGAAAGGGTAGGTTAACATTAGTCAGGGGGTCCTTTTATACTTGTGGGGGCATATCAGTGGAAGGAGCCAGGATAAGAATCACTGTCCATGTGCCTTTATAGGAAAAAAGAGACAGAAAGTTTGACATGGACTCTCCTCTCCTAGGAAACTTCAGAAATACACAGATTTTGAAAACTGCATGCAACAGAGCATGCACTTCAGCAGCATTCACAATACCCAGGGTTGAAAGTAAAGAAAGCATTCAGGGATTGAGAGATGAATGTGATATCAAAGAATGTGATATGGGTTCAAAATGGAATATGACTCAGGCATTGAAACAAGAAAATATTGTCATTGTCAGAGGAACAGATAAGTGTGGTGATAATCTGAGTCAGTGAAGAAGGGCAGATTAGAGACAGGCCATAGGATTTACCTTTCAAATGGAACTGACAGTATTGCTGTCAGTGAGTGCCCTAAGCAAGGCAAATGGACACCCAGTGCTGGAAACTCCCTGATGCTTAGCAAATGGCATGGATGAGAGGAAAGCTTACATTGGAAGGGTGACATTCACGGCTTCCCACAAATACCTGTCAAATACACAATCCACAGGGACAGACATAGCAAGAGTGATGCACTACACACTTTCTGAGAGCAGGTCAGAGGAAAGAAACACTGCCAAATGCCTCTGTAGATCTGTGTAATGGAGCAAGAATCCATACAGATTCAACAAAGGTAACTCTGTATATCAGCTTCATCAGAAAAGAAATACAAAATACAATAAAACTGAGAAGGAAGGAGACACAAGCCACAGGAGTTAGTGATTGACAGGGAAGGAGGGCATGCTACAGTCCATGGGGTCCGAAAGAATCGGAGATGACTGAGAAATTGAATTGAAGTGACTGACATATACATATAAAATCCTAATACAGACTCACAAAGGATGTCCTATCCTAAGAGTGGTGTACACCACAGATTTTAATAATACATATGGGAAAATAACCACAGATGAATACCTCTATGTAGGGTTAAACGGATACAAGAATATGTACATATACAACAATAAGGCCATTTGGGTCAACATGCGTGGACCAAAAGATGATCATACTAAGTGAAGGGAAGCACACAGAGAAAGACAAATACTAAACGATATCACTTAAATGTGGAATCTAAGATATAACACGAATGAACACATATGTGAAACAGAAACACACTCATGTACATAGAGAACAGACTTGTGATTTCCAAGGCTGAGAGAATTGGGGGAGCAATGGAGTAAAACTGTGGTTAAGAGATATAAACTAGAGCCTGTGAACTGGATTGACAAGTTTTTACTGTAGAGTACAGAGAAATATATTCAGTATCCTATGATAAATAATAAAGGAAAAAATATATATGGGAGTTCCCTGGTAGTCCAGCAGTTAAGACTCCACACTTCCCCTACAGTGGATACAGGTTGAAATCCAGGTCACAGATCTAATCCCCCATGCTGTACAGTGTAGCCAAAAACAAACAAACAATCAAAAAAGATTAAATAAAGTAATGTGTATAAATATATATATAGACATATACACACACTGTGTATAATACACATATATGTGCATAACTGAATCACTTTGCTGTAAAGCGGACTTTCACACAACATTGTAAATCAACTATAATTCAGTTAAAAGGTAAGATGACTGGGAAAAGAAAAGATTGCTGTATTTCATTGTATCTAAAGTTAATATCCAAAGAAAATTTGTGTGAACAAGCACAGCTCACTACTTAATGGCAAGCTTGCTGAAATACCTAAGGAGACACACACTGATGTCTGCAATTTACCACAAAAGGCAACAAGGAAAAAAGATGGACTGTTGATTGGAAGGAGGGATGGACAAATGGATAGATAGCTGACAAAGGAAGTATTGTAAAATGGTTACAAAACCAGAACCCTATATACGCTGTCTACAAGAGACCCACCTCAAACCAAGGGACACATATGGAGTGTGTGTCCATGGAGAAAGTGAAGGGCTGAAAAAAGATGTTTCATGCAAATGGAGACCAAAAGGAAGCAGGAATAGCAATATTCAGATTAGATAAAATAGACTGAAATAAAGGCCATGAAATGAGAAAATGAAGCCCACTACATAATGATCAAATGATCAATCCAACAGGAATAGATAACAATTATAAATATATATGCACCCAACATAGGAGCACCTCAATTCATAGGGAAAATGCTAACAAGTTTGAAAGGGGAAATTAACAGTAATACAATAATAGTGGGAGACTTTAATATCCCACTCACACATATGGATAGATCAACCAAGCAGAAAATTAGCAAGGAAACACAAACTGTAAATGATACAATGGACAAGTTAGACCTAATTGATATCTACAGGACACTTCACTCCTAAATAATGAATTTCACCTTTTTCTCAAGTGCACATGGAACATTCTCCAGGATGAATCACATCCTGGGCCATAAATTTAGACTTGGTAATTTTTTTTAAAAAGCGAAATAATTTCAAGCATCTTTTCTGATCAGAATGTGGTAAGGTTACATGTCAGCTACAGGGGGAAAAAAAACTATTAAAAATGCGAACATATGGAGGCTAAACAACACGCTTCTGAATAACCAACAAATAACAGAAGAAATCAAGAAAGAAATCAAAATATGCATAGAAACAAATGAAAATGAAAACAAAACAATCCAAAACCTATGGGATTCAGAAAAGCAGTGCTAAGGGCAAGTTTCATAAATACAAGCTTACCTCAAGAAACAAGAGAAACATCAAATAATGATGTAACTTTACACTGAAAGCAATGAGAAAAAGAAGAAATGAAGAACGTTGGGGTTAGTAGAAGGAAAGAAATCATAAAAATAAGGGCAGAAATAAATGAAAAAAGAAAAGGAGACCACAGCAAAAATCAGCAAAAGTAAAAGCTGATTCTTTGAGAAGACAAAAAAAAAAAAAAAGACAAACCATTAGCCAGACTCATCAACTACCAAAAGAGAGGAATCAAATCAACAAAATTAGAAAGGAAAATGGAGAAATCATGACAGACAACACGGAAATACAAAGGATGATAAGAGACTACTATCAGCAACTATATGACAATCAAATAGACAACTTGGAAGAAATGGACAAATACTTGGAAAAGTATAACCTTCCAAAACTGAACCATGAGGAAGTAGATAATCTTAACGGACCCATCACTAGCAAAACTGTAATCAAAACTCTTCCAAGAAATAAAAATAAGCTCAGGACCAGATGGCTTATTCACCCTCATGGCTAACCTGGCCACCTGGAGAAAACAAGAGAGGGAGCACAGAAGGGCATTGTTTTGGGGAAGAGGGTGAAAGTGGATGGGAACAATGGCTTCAGGAGAAGGGGTGTGGTCAGAGAAGGAGTATGTGCCAGGCAGAGACAGGGGAGGAGGTCTTATGGGGTGGTGTCAATGAGCAAGAAGAGGTTGGGTGGGTTCATCTCACCTTGACACTTCTTTTGACCCTCAGTTGACAGGTCTTCATCTTTTCCTCCTGAGTATCTACAGTCAGCTTTTCCATAACTGCTCTAGAACCTTTAGGCCTCCCAGTCACAATAGTCATTTACAAGACTTGCAGTGGTCTGCTCCAGAGACCCTGAGCACCACTCTGTATGCCCTTTCAAAGGAGGCCACTCCCTTATGCTTTATGAGGTCAGCAAGTCACTTCCTCAGCCAATGGTGGCCTCAGGTGGGCCTTCACATCACAAAGCCCCATTCTGTCACCTCTAGCGGAGGATGGGGAGTAATTCAGAAGATTTGGTGGGAGAAACGAGGAATTTTTAATGGCCCTGAAGAGCCCTCCAAATTCACCTACCATCTTCAGCTCTCTAAGTCTACATTGAAGGGTCACATGGCAGGGAGGATGTGTCTGTTCCAAACGTCTCACTGCCACAGAATTCAGGCTTTCATACTGTTCTCTCTCACATTTCACCATTATCTAGTTTTTAATATCTTGCCTAAAATTCCTCCCTGATAATTAGATTGTATTGAAATGTTTGTGGAAATGAGAATCATTCCACTTTCCTCCTACATGGTGGTCTTAAAGCACCTGAAGACCATTTAATTCTGGACCACCTACCAGAAATCTTTTCCATCCCTCCTCCTTTCTCAGTGTTCACATAGCTCTCCTCAGTTTTCTAGCTTCCAGTCTGAAACCCCTGTCTTCAGGCTATGAGACTGCACTGAATACACTTGCTCTTGGTCCACTTGGCACTGTCTTGTTTCAAGTCTAGGATCATGGTCACCTCAGTAAGTGTACTACCCAGGTTTGTGTTTTAAGAGGGCGATGGGGATGAGGCAGATAAATGCATGCTTCAGGTTGTGCTGGGTGATCCCAAGAAGGAAATGACCACCTGTGACTGACTAGTATTCCCAGGAAGGGGTGGTGCTTGCCCAGTGGTGTGTGAGCCTGGTGTGCAAAGGTCTTCTCAACATGTGCCCTCACAAACCTCTTTTCTCATCTTGTTTTCCTGCTGGCATCTCCATTGGATCTTACTTCACACTGGAGACTTTGTTGGAATTCATTTCCATGAAGAACTACCACAAGCTTCCAGCTTCCTAGAGGAAACACTGAGTAATCATGTCTTGCCCATCCAGTTCCCAAGGTCTCTCTTTGAGGTGATTGGCTCTGGAGGAAAGGGGAATGAGTTGTGTGCTTCATCTCAGTGCCTGGGTATACAATTTTTTGTCTTAGTGGGACTTCCTGGGTTTCCTGTAAAGGTCTCACTTCCTGATGTCCACTGGTTACTTATTCACCCTGGATGCATCGCACTGCTTAAAATTTCAAGAAGTAGAAGAAAGCACACCATAAACAAACCCAAAAGATGACTCTTAAAATTTTTAGAACAAAGAAAATTTAAAAAAAAATGAGTGAAAAAACCTGAGCCAACAGTTTCTAAGAAAGATTTAGCACTGGCCATTCACTTTATTAAGAGATGTTTAAAAGACATGAGCAGCCACTTGACAAGAAAGATATAGCACTAGACATCTTAGTGGGACTTCCTGGGTTTCCTGTAAAGTTCTCATTTCCTGATGTCCACTGGTTGCTTATTCACCCTGGATGCATCACACTGCTTAAAATTTCAAGAGGTAGAAGAAAGCACACCATAAACAAACATAAAAGATGACTCTTAAAATTTTTAGAACAAAGAACCTAAAAGAAAATGAGTGAAAAAAACCTGAGACAACAGTTTCTAAGAAAGATTTAGCACTGGGCATTCATTTTATTAAGAGATGTTTAAAAGACATGAGCAGCCACTTGNGCTTAAAATTTCAAGAGGTAGAAGAAAGCACACCATAAACAAACATAAAAGATGACTCTTAAAATTTTTAGAACAAAGAACCTAAAAGAAAATGAGTGAAAAAAACCTGAGACAACAGTTTCTAAGAAAGATTTAGCACTGGGCATTCATTTTATTAAGAGATGTTTAAAAGACATGAGCAGCCACTTGACAAGAAAGATATAGCACTAGACCCTAACCACATTAAAAAAAAATATTTAATCTCACTAAGGTAAGAAGAAATCATATTAAAATCTGCTTGAGAAATCAAATTGACCTGGAAGTGATATAGATTTTAGAAATTGCAGACAGAGACATTAAAATAATCGGAATAACTGTTTTTTGCAAGTTGTAAAATTAGGTAGAGTCATGGAAATAATAAAATAGACCCAATTTCATCTTATAGATATGAAAACTATTGTGTCAGAGGGCAAATACAGTGGATAGAATAAGTGGCAGGTTAAAAACGGGAGCAGGAGGAAATTATGCACTTGAAGAGGTAGCAATAGAAAGTGTCTAGAATGAAGCACAGACTACACCAATATATACAAAGATGACAGAGCATAATCTATTAATTATGGTCCCCTAAGAATGCAGCATTGGTTAAACATTTGAAAATCAATCCGTGTAATTCAAATTACAAAAGAATTAAAATTGAAACAGTAGGGTCATCTTGATAAATGCTGAAAAATAATTTGATAAATTCTAATATCTATTCCTAGGTTAGGAAGATCTCCTGGAAGATGGCATGGCAACCAACTCCAGTATTCTTGCCTGGAGAATACCCAAGGCCAGAAGAACCTGTTGGGCTTACACACAGCATAATCTATTAATTTTTGTCCCCTAAGAATGCAGAATTGGTTAAACATTTGAAAATCAATCCGTGTAATTCAAATTACTAAAGAACTAAAAATGAAACAATAGGGTCATCTCGATAAATGCTGAAAAATAATTTGATAAATTCTAATATCTATTCCTAGGTTAGGAAGATGGCATGGCAACCAACTCCAGTATTCTTGCCTGGAGAATACCCAAGGCCAGGAGAACCTGTTGGGCTTACACTCCATGGGGTCACAAGGAGCTGGATAAAACTGACCACCTGAGTACATTCTGTATAAAAACTGTGAGCAGACTAGAAATAGAAAACTTCCTCAACCTGATAGTGGTAATAAACTGTATTACTAACATCACACTTTGTGGTAGAACAGCATGCCAGGCCTCCCTGTCTCTGTCCATCACCAACTCCTGGAGCTTGCTACAACTCATGTGCATCGAGTGGGTGATGCCATCCAACCATCTCATCTTCTGTCATCCCCTTCTCTTCGGACCATCAATCTTTCCCAGCTTCAGGGTCTTTTCCAAGGAGTGAGTTCTTCCCATCAGGTGGCCAAAGTATTGGACCTCCAGCTTCAGGGTCAGTCATTTCAATATATATTCAGTACTGATTTTCTTAGGATTGACTGGTTTGATATCCTTGCAGTCCAAGGGGCCCTCAAGAGTTTTCTCCAACACCAAGTTCAAAAGCATCAATTCTTAGGCACTCAGCTTTCTTTATACTCCAACTATCACATCCATACATGACTACTGAAAAAAGCATTGCTCTGACAAATCAGTCATTTGTTGGCAAAGTAATGTCTCTGCTCCTTAATACGCTGTCTAGGTAGGTCATAGCATTTCTTCCAAAGAGCGAGCATCTTTTAATTTCATGGCTGCAGTCACCATCTGCAGTGATTTGCTCCCCCTCCAGAAGGAAAAGTCTGACACTGTTTCCACTGTTTCCTAATCTATTTTCCAAGAAGTAATGGGAGTGGATGCCATGATCTTAGTTTTCTGAATGTTGAGTTTTAAGCCAACTTTTTCACTCTCCTCTTTCACTTTCATCAAGAGGCTCTATCTATAGTTCCTCACTTTCTGCCATAAGAGTGGTGTCATCTTTGTATTTGAGGTTATTGATTATTCTCTTGACAATCTTAATTCCAGCTTGTGCTTCATCCAGCCCGCCATTTTGCATGCCATTTGCTAAGTTAAATAAGCAGGGTGACGAGATACAGCCTTGATGTACTCCCTTCCCGATTTGCAATCAGTCTCTTGTTCCATGTCCAGTTCTAACTGTTGCTTTTTGACCTGCACACAGATTTCTCAGGAAGCAGGTCAGGTGGTCTGGTATTCCCATCTCTCTCAGAATCTTCTACAGTTTATTGTGATCCACACTGTTAAAGGCTTTGGCATAGTCAATAAAGCAGAAATAGATGTTTTTCTGAAACTCTCTTGCTTTTTCCATGATCCAGTGGGTGTTGGCAATTTGACTTCTGCTTCCTCTGCCTTTCCTAAAACCAGCTTGAACATCTGAAGTTCACGGTTCATGTATTGCTGAAGCCTCTCTTGGAGAATTTTGAGCATTACTTTACTAGCGTGTGAGATGAGTGCAGTTGTGCAATAGTTTGAGCATTCTTTTGCATTGTCTTTCTTTGGTATTTTAATGAAAACTGACCTTTTCCAGTCCTGTGGCCACTGCTGAGTTTTCCAAATTTGCTGGCATATTGAGGGCAGCACTTTTACATCATCTTTCAGGACTGGAAATAGCTCAACTGGAATTCCATCACTTCCACTAGCTTTGTTCGTAGTGATGCTTCCTAAGGCCCACTTGACTGAACATTCTAGGATGTCTGGCTTTAGGTTAGTGATCACACCATCCTGATAATCTGGGTCATAAACATCTTTTTTGTACAGTTCTTCTGTGTATTCTTGCCACCTTTTCTTAAGATTTTCTGCTTCTGTTAGGTCCCTACCATTTCTGTCCTTCATTGAGCCCATCTTTGCATGAAATATTCCCTTTGTATCTCTCATTTTCTTGAAGAGATCTCTAGGCTTTCCCACTCTATTGTTTTCCTCTATCACTTTGCATTGATCGCTGAGGAAGGCTTTCTTATCTCTCCTTGCTATTCTTTGGAACTCTGCATCCAAATGGGTATATCTTTGCTATTCTCCTTTGCTTTTTGCTCCCCTTCTTTTCACAGCTATTTGTAAGGCCTCCTCAGACAGCCATTTTGCCTTTTTTTTTTTCATTTCTTTTTCTTCTGGAATAGATATGCAAAATTAAATAGAGGTAGATGAAAATGACTTATATACATTAAAGATTAACTGCAAAGGGCAGAGAACAGTAGGAAAGACAAATAAATATGTAGAAAAATATAGGTTGAAACAAATTTTAATGAAAATGATTTTTAAAAATGGAAGAAGAAAGAAAAAAGGAAAAAAAAAATAAAAAAGGATAACTCCACAGAACTGCAAAAGCCCAATGTAGAAGCAGAGGTTTATAACAGCAATAAAAAATGTGACTGAGAAAACAAAGAAAAGGCTCAAAAGCTTCATTCGGTTTTATAGTGCCAATAAAATTGACAGCCACAACAGAGAAGGGGGGGGAAGGGAAAAAAAATCCAAAAGTATCTACAGGGTGTTAAAGTCTCCTACTATGATTGTGTTACTGTCAATTTCTCCTTTTATGTCTGTTAGTGTTTGCCTTATGTATTTTGGTGCTCCTATATGGGGTGCATAGATATTTACAACTGTTATGTCTTCCTCTTGGATTTATCCCTTGATCATTATGTAGTGTCCTTCCCTATCTCTTGTAATCTTCTTTAGCATAAGTTCTACTTTGTCTGATATGAGGATTGCAACTCCATCTTTCTTTTGCTTCGCATTTGCATGCGATATAATCTTTCATCCTCTCACTTTCAGTCTATATGTGTCTTTAGGTCTGAAATGGGTTTCTTGTAGAAAGCATATATATGGGTCTTTTTCTTTTAAATTATTTAATTGGAGGCTAATTACTTTGCAATATTGTGGTGGTTTTTGCATGCATTGACTTGAATCAGCCATTGGTGTACATGTGTTCCCAATCCTGAACCCCCATCCCACCTCTCTCCCCTTTCCATCCCTCAGGGTTTTCCCAGTGCACCGGGTTTGAGTGCCCTATTTCATGCATCAAAGTTGGACGGGTGATCTATTTCACATATCGTAATACATATGTTTTAATGCAAGTCTCTCATGTCATCCCACACTGGCCTTCTCCCACAGAGTCCAAAAGTCTGTTTTGATGTGTCTCTTTTGCTGTCTCGCATATATGGTCATCGTTACCATCTTTCCTATATATATGTGTTAATATACATGTAAGGATGTGAGAGTTGGGCTCTGAAGAAAGCTGAGTGCCAAAGAATTGATGCTTTTGAACTGTGGTGTTGGAGAAGACTCTTGAGAGT
>SJYT01022727.1:22802-54024 GCA_006410635.1 Cephalophus harveyi
AGAACAAAATTACCCATGATCTCATTTAACATTGGCTCAGAATTCTGAGTTCCTGGGACAGGGAGATAAAAAGATGAGGGTGTGCTAGTTCTTTTAGTATACAATCATCTTTTCTGCTATCAGAATGTTAACATAGAACTTGGTTTTGATACATAATTCTTGTTTTGGTTACTTATCTTTAAGTCTCTGCTTTTACAAAGACCTAGTAACTTCACTCCCTGTTTAGAGACTGTTTGCTTCAAGGTTGTTTTGTTTTCCCCATTTTTGCTCTAATTAAAAAAAATGTTGCATGTCATGGCTATGGTAAATAGTGATGCAGTGAACACTGGGGTGCACACATCTTTTTGAATTAAGGTTTTCTCCAGGAAAATGCCCGGAGTAGACCATATGGTGATGGTAGATTTTGTTTTCTAAGGAGCTGCCATTGAGTTCACCATAGCGGTGGCACCAATTTACATGCCCTGTGACAATGCAAGAGGGTTCCCTTTTCTCCACACCCTCTCCAAATTATTGTTTGTAAAATTTTTGATGATGGCTATTTGGACTGGTGTGAAGTAATACCTCACCGTAGTTTTGATTTGCATTTCTCTGGTAACTAGTGATGTTGAAAATCTTTTCATGTGTTTGTTGGCCATCTGTATGCCTTCTTTGGAAAAATGTCTATTTAGATCTGCCCGTTTATTGTGTTTTTTTTTTTTAATCCTGGGCAACATGTGCTGTTTGTATATTTTGGAGAATACTGCCATGATAACTAGTGAGAACTATCTGTATAGCACAGGTTACTGTCCTCACTGCCATGTGGTGACCTAAACGGGAAGGCAACTGAAAAAGGACGATGTATACACTATATATATATATATATATGCAAATACACACATACATGCAACTGATTCACTTTGCTGTACAGCAGTAAGGAACACAACACTGTAAAGCAACTACATGTGCACATACTGTCAGCTCCATTTATAGAAAGTTCTGGATGAGGCAAAGCTAATGTTTACTGATAGAACTGAGAACAGGGGTTGTATGGGGAAGGGCAGTGTGGGGAAGGGGCCCAAGAGATTTTCTAGGATGGTGGGAAAAAAATATTGCAGTGAACATCATATATATAATCTTCATGAAATTGCATAAATACTTCTTCGATGTAAATTCCAAACAAGGTCTTGCTAATTGGCTCCATGCATTGATAAAGTTACTAGATATTGTCAAATTGTCCTTTAGAAAGCTGCATCATTTTATGCTTTCATAACAACACATGAGCACTCATTTTCCAACCTCTCATCACCAATTTGGAGGAAACATTTGATATCATTCAATGCTTTCATTGATCTTTTGGCAATTTCCATGGTGAGAAATTGTATTCCATTATTATCGGTTTGCATTTCTTTTATCATCAATTAGTTTTAAAATTTCCTCCTTTTTGGGGGTAATTTTTTGTATTTTTCTTCTGAGTAATTTGTATTTCTTTGTTCCCTTTGTTTACATCATGTTTGTCTTCTATTGGGTTTTTCATCTTTTCTTAACTTTTGAGCTCTGCATAAATTAGATAAATGCTAATTAGATAGCCTTGTCAGCTATCTTCCCAAGATTTCTCAGTTGTCATTTTTTAATTCCTTGTTTATTATTTATTTACCCTGACAGGAATTTTTCTACAAAGTGTAAATTTCCCCTTTTTAACCTACTGGACCAAGATCACTTAAATCAAAAAATTTAAATAACAGGGAAAACTGTAGGGATCTAGAGGGTGAAGGTTGAAAGACTGCAGGGAGGAGGTGTAAATCTGAGATACACCTGTGTGCCTTTCCACGTGTACTTTTCAATAAACTATTTACTTAACACTGAAATATATATATATATATATATATATATATATATAGAGAGAGAGAGAGAGAGAGAGACAGAGAGAGAGAGAGAGACAGAGAGACAGAGAGACAGAGAGCAACAGAGAGAGACAGAGGGAAAAAAAATGTAAGTGAAGGCAGGTAGTGACATGATGGGCCAAGATGAAGCCAGGACTGGTGGGACTGGACCTGGCTTTCCAAACAGATGAGTCAGCCATAGGCTTGGTCAGCCCTGTGAAATCAACAGGAACAGATCTTTGGAGCTGTGATAAGAGGATTTAGGGAGCCCCAGCACCTGCTCAAAGCCAAGGTCACCAGGAGGGAAGCACAAGCAGGGCGATGATGCTGCCCAGTAAGCCTGTTTCCCTTGGGCCAGAAGGAAGGTGATACTACTTTTATTATGGAAAATATAGTCTGTGGATATTGGGAAAAGAACTTGGTCAGTGCACGCAGTGTGAAAAAGTAAATAAAATCCATGTTTAATTTCACTACAGTTCATATTTTGTGGCTTCCTTGGTGGATCAGTGATAAAGAGCGCTCCTGCCAATGCAGGAGTCAGGAGTTAGAAACCTGGGTCAGGAAGATCACGTGGAGAAAGCAATGGCACCCCACTCCAGTACTCTTGCCTGGAAAATCCCAGGGATGGAGGAGCCTGGTCAGCTGCAGTCCATGGGGTCGCTAAGAGTCGGACACGGCTGAACAACTTCACTTTCACTTTCCACTTTCATGCATTGGAGAAGGAAATGGCAACCCACTCCAGTATTCTTGCCTGGAGCATCCCATGGAGAGAGGACCCCAGCAGACTACAGTCTATGGGGTTGCAAAGGAATCAGAAACGACTGAGGGGCTGAGTACACAATATTTTAACCTATCTCCTCTGCATTTTTTTTTAGCTCATACTTTTGTCAGGATTGGGATTTAGTGGGTCATATAGCAAATGTATGTTTCACTTCTTAGAAAGACCCAAACTGTTTCTCCAAAGGGCTGTATCATTTTCCATCCTCACCAGCCATGTATAAAGGCTCCACTTTCTATCTTCTCCAACACTTTGGTACTTTTAGTCTTTTTGATTACAGCCATTCTAGTTGCCATTAAAAGAAAATGTGGCCAAACAGAGGAAAATACTCACAATATATCAAACACTAAGAGCATATTAGGAAACAGTATGTGTAATATAATCAGGGATGTGACTAAAACTGGAAGTCTAGATGCTCAGCGAGTAAGAGACATTCTGAACTGGGTTAGAGGGGCTAAGAAGTTTTGAAAGCTATCTGTATTGTGAAGAATCAGATACACATTAATAAGAAAGAGCATGTAATAATCCAAGTGGAGAGCTCAAGGAATTATCAAGAGGCCCATACCCACACTCATTGAAGAAATACATACATTATCTCCACTTCTCTATCTATCTTTATATTTTCTCATCTCAGATTGCATCCTCCCCAAACATTCTGCCTGATTTTCAAGAAAGAAATCATGCAGTGGGCATTCCTGTGTGATAGGCTTCCTTCACTCACACAGTTTATAACATTTGTTTCTTTAAGTGATGTCTGGCTGCTCAACAGAGATGAGCCTGATTTGTTGAAAGAAAAAAAGACTTCATTGACATGTGAAACAATGGAGAATTAATTTTGTCAGAAAAAAATACACTCATACCCAGTGGGCAGTAAAGCAATTCATTCACCATAAGTCTCCACAGCTTAGGTGTAAGAGTACTTAAAAACAGGGAAAAAACATCCTACCCCAAAAAAATGTTTAGAGCAATAGTCATCAACCTTTGTGGCGTCAGGCATGGTTTCATGGGGGTGATGATTCAAATGCATTACATTTACTGTGCAGTATTATTTCTATTATTATGACATCATCTCCACCTCAGATCATCAGGCATTAGATCTCTTGAAGAATTTTCCACAGTGTGCACTGATCCTGGTGTGTTGCAGTCCAGGGGATGAAAAAGAGTTGGACATGACTGAGTGATTGAACTGAACATACTCAAATCATTGGCCTAATCAATAAAGCAGTAGTAAATGTTTTTTTCTGGAATTCCCTTGCTTTTCCTTTTTTTTAAATTTAAATTTATTTATTTTAATTGGAGGTTAACTACTTTACAATATTGTATTGGTTTTGCCATACATCAACATGAATCTGCTGCAGATATACGTGTGTTCCCCATCCTGAAGCCCCCTCCTTCCTCCCTCCCCATACCATCCCTTGCTTTTTCTATGATCCAATGGATGTTGGCAATTGGATATCTGGTTTTTCTAGCTTTTATAAATCCAGCTTGAACTTCTGGAAGTTTCAGGTTCACATACTGTTGAAGCCTTGCTTGGAGAATTTTGGACATTACTCTGCTGGTGTGTGAGGTGAGTGCATTTGTGTAGAAGTTTGAACATTTTTTGGCATTGCCCTTCTTTAGGATTGGATCAAAAACTGACCACAGGACAGGAAAAAGTCAGTTTTCAATAGAGTATTACTCAGTCATAAAAAGGAACACATTTGAGTCAGTTCAAATGAGGTGGATGAATCAAGTTAGTCAGAAAGCAAAAGATTTTTATTGTATACTAATGCATTTATAAGGAATCTAGAAAGATGGTACCGAAACAGTTATTTGCAGGGCTGCAAGTGAGAAACAGACATAGAGAACATAATAATGGGTATGGGGAGAGGGGAGGAAGAGGGTGATATATGGAGATAGTAACATGGAAACTTACATTACCATATGTAAAACAGAAAACCAACAGGAATTCGCTGTATGTCTCAGGAAACTCAAACAGGGGCTCTGTACCAACCTAAGGGGGTCGGATGGGCAGGGGATGTGAGGGAGGTTCAAGAGGGAGGACATATATGTATACCTATGGCTGATTCATGCTGAAGTTTGAGAGAAAACAACAAAATTCTGTACAGCCATTACATTAAAAATTTATTCATGTTTTATTTAAAAGCCATTAAATTAACAAATTTAAAATTATTAAATTAAAAATATATTAAAAAGAAATAAATTTAGAAGATAAAAATTTGAAATGACTCAAATGTCCATCAACTGGTGATGGAATAAATAAAACATGCAATGTAATATTATTTGGCAAGCAAATGAATGGAGTTCTCATATGAGCTATAACATGCTAGAGCTCTGAAATGATTGTGTTAATTAAAAAAAAAAACAGGCACAAAAGGCTGTATATTGCATTATTCCATTCATGTAAATGAATATGTCCCAGGTTAGGTAGTTCTCAAAGACAGAAAATAGAGTAGTGGATACCCGGGCCCAGATGAGGGGGGAAATGGAAAATGTCTGCTAACTGGAGAGCGTTTCCCACTGGAGTGATGAAAATATTCTAGAATGAGGCTGTGGTTGTGGTTATGCATGGTAAAGTCATGGTACATGAACAACATGTCCATAAATTTAAAGTTTCTTGAAAAAACTACTAAACTTAACTTCTATGTCCAGGAAAATCATCCTTCAAGTATAAAGGAGAAGTAGATATTCTCATATGAAAAAAACATTAGGGAATTCATTCTCAGCAGATATCTGGTCTGTAAGAAATGTTAAAAGTAGTTATTTACACTAAATAAGTGAAGTGAAGCGAAGTTGCTCAG
Organism: Cephalophus harveyi; assembly: GCA_006410635.1. Lineage (NCBI taxonomy): Eukaryota > Metazoa > Chordata > Mammalia > Artiodactyla > Bovidae > Cephalophus > Cephalophus harveyi. The sequence goes on from SJYT01022727.1 coordinate 28,241, forward strand.
TTATTAGAATGAGGCTGTGGTTGTGGTTATGCATGATAAAATCATGGTACATGAACAACATGTCCATAAATTTAAAGTTTCTTGAAAAAACTACTAAACCTAACTTCTATGTCCAGGAAAATCATCCTTCAAGTATAAAGGAGAAGTAGATATTCTCACATGAACAAAACATTGGGGAATTCATACTCAGCAGATATCTGTCCTGTAAGAAATGTTAAAAGTAGTTATTTACACAAAATAAGTGAAGTGAAGCCGCTCAGACATGTCTGACTCTTTGTGACCCCGTGGACTGTAGCCTACCAGGCTTCTCCATCCATGAGAGTCTCCAGGCAAGAATACTAGTGTGGGTTACCATTTCCTTCTCTTACACAAAATAAGATGATATTAAAGAGAAATTATGAGTTAAGAAAGAGTGTCATAAAAATTAATAAATGAAGGTCAAATAAAAGGAAGGTTTTTTTCCTTATTATTAGTTAGTAAAAGATAAATGCTTGTTTGGGCCTCTCCATCTTTACTTTTCACTGGTTATGAATCTTCAGAAACAAAGTGGGTTTCTTGTGCATAAGATATATTTCAGCTCAGTGGTAAAGTATCTGCCTGCAATGCAGGAAAGCAGATGTGAGTTCCATCTCTGGGTCAGGAAGATCCCCTGGAGGAGATCTTGGCAACCCACTCCAGTATTCTTGTCTGGAGAATGCCCACAGAGGGGCCTGGTAGGATAACAGTCCATGGGGTGGCAACAAGTTGGACACGACTGAGCAAGAACAGACACACATTCCAAACAGAAACTCTGAAGATGCTTCAAATAGATGAGGCAATCCTGAGCCTAAACAAAGTGAAACAAAAAGCCTAGACACTAGAGATGAATTATAAAATACCTAGACCGTAGAGCTGAATTATAAAAGGTTTTAGGCCATAAAAGTCTCTCAACAGTAGTGTAAACAGTATGTTCAACACAGGAGAGAGGAGTAATTTTTAATACTCACTCAACAGTACAAATTTCTAGTTACACTCATAAATTAAAGGAAACAATGTCCAGAAAATAAACATAGTTTAAAATCTATAGATCATTTATATCTAATTATGACTGTAAAGGTGTAAGGGAATTTTTAAGAAAAAATATCTGCAAAAGATACAGTTTAAGCTGCCTCAATTAAGGCAATTTTCTTTGGTCCATACTTTCAAAATAGCTGACAATTAAGAATACATTTCACTTTAAAGCATTTTTCATATCCATTCATCTGGTGAGAAAGCTATGCTACATATACACAATGGAGTATTACTCAGCCACAAAAAAGAATAAATTTGAATCCATTTTAACGAACTGGATGAAACTGGAGCTGATTATACAGAGTGAAGTAAGCCAGAAAGGAAAACACTAATACAGTATACTAACACATATATATGGAATTTAGAAAGATGGTAATGATAACCCTTTATGCAAGACAGCAAAAGAGACACAGGTGTATGGAACATACTTTTGGACTCTGTGGGAGAGGGAGAGGGTGGGATGATTTGGGATAATGGCATTGAAACATGTATTCTATCATGTAGGAAACAAATCACCAGTCTAGGTTCGATACAGGATACAGGATGCTTGGGGCTGGTGCACTGGGATGACCCAGAGAGATGATATTGGGAGAGAGGTGGGAGGGAGGTTCAGGATTGGGAAATCATGTACACTGTGGCGGATTCATGCCAATGTATAGCAAAACCAATACAGTATTGCAAAGTTAAATAAAAATAAATAAATAATAAAAAATGAAACATTTTTCAAATTCAGCAAGATATTTTATGTTACAAGACAAGAAGATTTTGTATTTTTCAAGCTAAAAAAGACTGTACCTTACATGAATACTTTATTTGGCATATTTAGACGTTTAACCACATTGTGTGTTTTTACCTTAACAATCTCTGTGGTATTACTGTGTATTCAGAATCAACTGTTTGAATGTGGGGTGTGTATTAGTACATTCCCTCAGGGACTGCAGGCTGTGCAGGAAGAGGTACCAAGGCCTTCCAAACCATGAAGTATTCTCTGTTTAATGGAACAGTGGTAACCATGGCAGCCTGTGTTGGTGCCAACTGTTTAACAGGGGTTTATCTTAATTAACTCTCTCATAGAAGATAATGAATTTTTAAAGATAAGCACTAAAACTGTGGCCCTATGAAACTGTAGGTATATATGTATACACATATATACACATATGTGTGTATGTATATATGTATATACATAAAAACACTATATCTTGTAAATTAGATATAAAATATTAAAACCTGACATTAATGATAAGAAACTTTTAAAATTTAAACCAACAAAATTTCGTTTTGGAGAGGAAAAGTGCTTAATTAGTGACTTTATTTTAGAATACTGAAATATGGAGATGGTAACAAAAGGAGAACCAGCTTTTACTTGGTTTTATTCTTGTAACAAAACTCTTTGTGGGCAATGCCCCCCAGAATACCTGCACTGGATGTGGGTTACTCCCCTTGCCCCACCTGTGGGAGTCCACTGCTCCACTCTAAATTCCTTCATTAAAAAGGGCCTAATCAATATTGGCTTTGTGACCTGAAAAAACGCCATTCTTTTCTTTCCTTTCTTCCCTCCTCCCTGCCCCCTCTTTCTTTCATTTTCTTTCTTATTATACAATTGTTGACGTTTGCTTTCCATTTATAGTTATTACAGAGTACTGGATCTATTCCCCATGTTGTACAATACATCCTTGAGCTCATCTTACACTTAACACAGTGTGCCTTCCACTCCCCCACCTCTGTATTGCCCCTCCCTCTTCCCCTCCCTGCTGGTAACCAGTAGATTGTTCTCTATATCTGTGAGCCTCCGTTTTTGTTATATTCTCTACTTTGTGGTATATTTAGATTCTATAAGTGATATCATACAGTATTTGTCTAACTCTGTCTGATTTATTTTACTTAGTACTATACCTTCCTCATTGCTACAAAGGCATTTCATTCTTTTTTCATGGTGAATAGTATTCCACAGGTCTTCTGGGTGGCTCAGTGGCAGAGAATCTGAGTGGGCAGAGAGATGTGCGCTCAATCCCTAGGCAAGAAATATCCCTTGGAAAAGGAAATGGCAACCCACTGGCGTATGCTTGCCTGGAAAATTCCATGGGCAGAGGAGTCTGGAGGGGTAGAGTCCATGAGTTCCAAACACTGGGACAGGACCCAGTGATTGAACAACAAGTGTCCCACAGTACATATATACCACAATCTTTATCCATTCATCTATCATCTAATGGACATTTACATTGCTTCCATGGCTTGATGAATGGTGTACCTCAAGGTATATTGGGGTAATGTGTGCTTTTAATTAACATTATGAGTCTTTTTTAAATATATACCCAAGAATAACATTGCTAAGTCATGTGTTGTTACATTTTTAGTTTTCTGAGAAATTTGCATGCTGAAAACCACCACTATTTTACTCCTAAGGACTACCATTTAGAAAGCAAGACGGAGCTCTGAGGTTTTTAGTTGCAGACAGCATACCTGAGGTGTAATAAACACTACTATAAAGTAGGTGCCCTAGGGGCAGCTAGCTCGTATGCCTTTTAAACAAATGGCACTAATACCCCACACATGACTCAGCTCCCTAGTTACATTCCCACCTCTGCACTCACACACAGAAACAAAAATTGCTTTTCTTCTTCTCCCATGGGAAGTGTAACTTTGGGGCTCAGTCTGCACCCAGTTCTTCTCCCTACTTTCTGGCTAACTGGATCCTCTAGTCCCATCTCCAAGAGGGATTAAAGGTCTAAATGAAAGACCAGGAACTATAAAACTTCTAGAGGAAAATACAGGCAGAACATTCTCTTACATAAATCACAGCAGGATCCTCTACAACCCACCTCCCAGAGTCATGGAAATAAAAAAATAAACCAATGGGACCTAAGTAAACTTAAAAGCTTCTGTACAATGAGGGAAGCAATAAGGAAGGTGAAAGACAGCCATCAGAATTGGAGAAAATAATACCAAAAGAAGCAACTGGCAAAGAGTGAATCTCAAAAATATATAAGCAGCTCAACACCAGAAAGGCAAACTACTCAATCAAAAGAAAAGATGCTCGATGTCACTGATTATCAGAGAAATGCAAATCTAAACCAGGATGAGGTACCATTTCATGACCGTCAGAATTGCTGCTATCAAAATGTCTACAAGCAGTAAATGCTGGAGAGGGTGTGGAGTAAAGAGAATCTTCTTATACTGTTGGTGGGAATGCAAACTAATATAGCCACTATGGAGAACAGTGTGGAGATTTCTTAAAAACCAGGAAATAGAACTGCCATATGACCCAGCAATCCCGCAGCTGGGCATACACACCGAGGAAACCAGAACTGAAAGAGACACGTGTACCACAATGTTCATCACATCACTGTTTACAATAGCCAGGACATGGAAGCAACCAGTGGTACATATACAGAAGGTGAAAGACAGCCATCAGAATTGGAGAAAATAATACCAAAAGAAGCAACTGGCAAAGAGTGAATCTCAAAAATATATAAGCAGCTCAACACCAGAAAGGCAAACTACTCAATCAAAAGAAAAGATGCTCGATGTCACTGATTATCAGAGAAATGCAAATCTAAACCAGGATGAGGTACCATTTCATGACCGTCAGAATTGCTGCTATCAAAATGTCTACAAGCAGTAAATGCTGGAGAGGGTGTGGAGTAAAGAGAATCTTCTTATACTGTTGGTGGGAATGCAAACTAATATAGCCACTATGGAGAACAGTGTGGAGATTCCTTAAAAACCAGGAAATAGAACTGCCATATGACCCAGCAATCCCGCAGCTGGGCATACGCACCGAGGAAACCAGAACTGAAAGAGACACGTGTACCACAATGTTCATCACATCAGTGTTTACAATAGCCAGGACATGGAAGCAACCAGTGGTACATATACACAATGGAATATTACCCAGCCATTAAAAGCAATGCATTTTAATCAGTTCTAATGAGGTGGATAAACCTGGAGCCTATTATACAGAGTGAAGTAAGTCAGAAAAAAAAAAANTCCGATATTCAAACAGATGCCAGTGGCCTAACGTAGATGGTGGAAGCTCCTTGTCTGGAGTTTTATTGGCCTTCCCCATAAACCAAGTTATTCAGCCTCTTTTCTCCACTCAATTTTCCTACTACACTATTTCTTCCTAATCTAATCTAATCTAATATTGATAAATAAATAAGTTTTCCTCGCCAACGCCATCCACCCTTCGAATCACCCTGGATCCACCGGGGCTGGACCCCAGCACACAGGCTACAGAGCTTTGAACCTCTGATTTTTTTGTTTCCCTGTGGTGGACGGTTTCTGAGAAGCTTTCTTGGTCAGCTTTGCCTGAAGGTGATTATTCACTCTCACAGTTACCCTGGTCACTTGGAGAAAACAAGACAGTGGTAGAAAATGGCACTGGTTTGGGGAAGAGGGTGAAGGTGAATGGGAATGACACCTTGAGGAGAAGGGGTGTGGGGAGAGAAGGGTTATGTGCCAGGCAAGGACAGGGGAGGGGATCTTCAGGGGTTGGGTCAATGGGAAAGAGGAGTTTGGGTGAGCTCAGCTCACCTTGACATCTTTTTTGGACCTCCATTGAGAGGAAGTCTTCATCCTTTTGTCCCAGGTAACAAGAGGCAGGTTCTTCACAACTACTCTGGAGCCTTGTGGCTTCCCAGCCACCTTAGTCAATTTGAGGCCTCCCAGGGGTCTGCTCCAGAGCCCCTGAGCACCTCTATATATACCTCTCCCCAGGGAGAGACACCCTCATGCTTTATGAGGTCAGCAAGTTTCTTCTCCAGCCAATGGTGGCCCTGGGTGAGCTTTGACATCACAGAGCCCCATCCTGACACCTCTAGGTGAGGATGGGGAACAATTCAGATATTTTGGTGGGAGAATTGAGGCATTTATAATTCCCCTAAAGAGGCTTCCAAACTCACCTGCCATCCTCATCTCTCTAAGTGAACTCCTTGGGTCACATGGCAGGGAGAGTGTGTCTCCTCCAAACCTTGTCTATTATATCTATTTATGACTGAGAAAGTGTAAGGGAATAAAAAAAATCTGCAAAAGATACAGCTTAAGCAGCCCCAGTTAGCGCAGGTTTATTATCTTTGTTCCATAGTCTCAAAATAACTGACAATTAAGAATGAATTTCATTTAAGACCTATTTTTCATATTCAGAAACATATTTTATGTTCAAATGTAAGACAATTTTGCTCTTTTCAAGCTAAAAAAGTGTGTACCTTGCAGTGAATACCTTGCAGTGAGTTAGTGAATACTTCACTGATTTAGACGTAAATAAAAGCACATTGTGTGTTTTTACTTTGACAATTTCTGTGGTATCACTGTGTGATATTTAGAATACACTGTGTGATATTTAGAATACACTGTGTGTATTATAATCAACTGTTTGAACGTGAGGTGTGTATTAGTACATCCCCTCGGGGACTGCAGGCTGTGCAGGAAGTGATCTCAAGGTCTTGCAAACCATTAAGGATCCTCTGTGGAATGGAGCAGTAGTAACCATGGCAGCCTGCATTGGTGACAATTGTTTAACAGGGTCTTCTTTTAATGAACTCCCTCATAGAAGACAATGAATTTTTAAAAATAACTACTAAAACTGTGGCCATATGAATTTATGTAAAACCCACTCCAGTACTATTGTCTGGAAAATCCCATGGATGAAGGAGCCTGGTAGGCTGCAGTCCCCAGGGTCACACATATGTATGTGCGTTTGTATATATATACACTGAAACTTTGTACCTTGTGGATAATATATAAAATATTAAAACCTGACATATATGACAACAAACGTTTAAAACGGAAACCAACAGAATTTGGTTTTGCAGAGGAAAAGTATTTAATTACTGACATTATTTTAAAATACTGGAGTATGGAGATGGTAACAGAACCAGTGTTTACTTGGTTTTATTCTTGTAATAAAACTCTTCGTGGGCAATGCCCCCCAGTATTGCCTGCACAGGATGAGGGCTACTCCCCCTTCCCCACCTGAGGGAACCCACTGCTCCATTCTAAATTCTTTTGTCTGAAGAAGACATACAGATGGCTAACAAACACAGGAAAAGATGCTCAATGTCACTCATTATCAGATAAATGCAAATCAAAACCACAATGGGGTACAATCTCACGCTGGTCAGGATGGTTGCAATCCAAAAATCTCAAGCAATAAATGCTGGGGAGGGTGTGGAGAAAAGGGACCCCTCTTACACTGTTGTTGGGAATACAAACTAGTACAGCCACTATGGAGAACAGTGTGGAGAGTCCTTAAAAAACTGGAACTAGAACTGCAATATGACCCAGCAATCCCACTGCTGGGCATACACACCAAGAAAACCAGAATTGAAAGAGACATGTGTACTCGAATGATCATCACAGCAGTGTTTACAATAGCCAGGACCTGGAAGAAACCTAGATGTCTATTAGCAGATAAATGGATAAGAAAGCAGTGGTACATATACACAATGGAATATTACTCAGCCATTAAAAAGAATACACTTGAATTAGTTCTAATGAGGTGGGTGAAACTGGAGCCTATTATACAGAGTGAAATAAGTCAGAAAGAAAAACACCAATACAGCATGCTGCTACTGCTGCTGCTGCTGCTACGTCGCTTCAGTTGTGTCCGACTCTGTGCGACCCCATAGACGGCAGCCCACCAGGCTCCCCCATCCCTGGGATTCTCCAGGCAAGAACACTGGAGTGGGTTGCCATTTCCTTCTCCAATGCATGCAAGTGAAAAGTGAAAGTGAAGTCACTGAGTCGTGTCCATCTCTCAGCGACCCCATGGACTGCAGCCTACCAGGCTCCTCCGTCCATGGGAGTTTTTAGGCAAGTTTCAAATGTCACCCCACATGGGGTGCCATTGCCTTCTACGATATATATGTAGACATATATATAAATATATATGTATATTTTTTTTAGATTCTTTTCCCTTATATATTATTACAAAATACTGAGTATACAGTAAATCCTTGTTTTTTATCTATTTTATGTATATAGTGTGTATGTTAATCCCAAACTCTTAAGTTGTTCCTCCCACATCTTCTTCCCCTTTGGTAACCATAAGTTTCTTTTCTGTCTATATGTCTGTTTCTGTTTTATAAATAAGTTCATTTTTATCAGTGTTTTAGATTCTACATGTAAGTGATATCCTATTAATATATAGTTTTCTTTCTCAGTCTGGTTTACTTCTGCTCAGTGTGATAATCTCTAGGTCTATCTGTGTTCCCGACAAAAGATTAATTTGCTAAATGCTTGGTGTTTATTGTCTCATTAAGTGCAGTGATCACTCAGTTAACCTTGCTGTATACATCATGTATAAAGACAGCCTGACTGGGCAACAAGTTAGGGGCTGAGAACCAGGTCAAAGTCCCTTAACTTTCCCTTATACAAATAATATTAATGTTTCAGAAACTATCATCATTGAAAATAAAAATAAAATCACTTCCACATGTATTACCATCTTTATCCTATGCTCCTAAATAATTTCTGCAACAAAAATACTGCCCCATTAATGCTGCCTTTGATTAAGAGGCATCCATGTCAAAAAGTGCAGACTCTGGAGCAAGATGGCCTAGGTTGTAACCTAAAGTCTACCATTTATTAGCTGTGAGCCTTCAGTGAGTTATTTCTGCCTGTTTCCTCAAGTGTTACAACAGGGTGAATTGTCACTACTGCATAATGTTGCTGTGAGGATTCGATGAGTTTATTTGGATACAAAGGCTGCCACAGTGAATACTGTTTTTAGTGTCATTGACTATTAGGACAGTCCGTGCTGCTGTCTCTCTCATTTTGAGACTCACTACTTGATACTATCATGTGAATGTTCTCTTTATTTTATAGTTATTGTGATTGGTTGATGAGCTTTGAATGCTTTCTCGGTTGATTACAAACTCATAGCCACTGTTCTGTCTCATTTGTCCCCAAATAATAGAAATTTCCAGTGGTGTGTCGGGGGGGGGAGAGCATTAGTTATAGCTGTATCCATTCAATATTTCCTATCCAGATAAGCTAGCATAAGGACATTATGTATCATACAGTAAGGATACTGCTGCTGTTGCTGCTAAGTTGCTTCAGTCATGTGTCTGACTGTGTGAACCCATAGACGGCAGCCCTGGTAACACTAACAATAATGATAATAAAATTTGCCATGTACTGGTAGAGATCATCTTATTTAATCTTCAGAATAACTCAGCAAGTTAGGCATTAGTAACTTTATATGGATAAGGATATAGACAGAAAGAGATTAAGAAACTTGTATAAAATCATATATTGAAGTGATAAACCCAAAACAATTTCTGCCTAACTTTGAGAACTCCCTCATGTCCACTCTGCCATTCTGTCCTTAAGTGGTGGGGGTGAGGGTGGGGGTGGAGGAGGCAGTCTGGGGACCTGGGAGCTTGTGGATGACTTCAGAGCTGCTGAGTGGATGTGTATGGCTGTGTGCTCTGCATACTTTGTGGGAACTCTTCCATTTGCTTCTGATTGTGCTCAGGCACCAAGATACTGGTTTGGATTGACCAGGAAAATTATGCCCAATAATGAAGTCCTCTAAGACCTAAGATGTACCAAAACGGTAACTATTTAATTGTTTGTTGAGATTTTCGATGGTATTTTCTTAAGGAAGTTAAGTTTTAAGTATGTGGGGGGTGGGGGAGTGAATAGTCTATTTCATATGAGATTCAAATAAAAAGAAATAATTCTGGGCTAGCATTTATCTGTCCCAATTCTCATTTTTCTCTTTACTCAAGGAAGAATTTGCTGAGTAAGAGATGTCACTCGAGATCACGCAAAAAGAAAAACTAATAAAAATTAGTGTAAATATGAGAAGTAGAGTGTGCCAAATTCTCTGGAAATGTCTAAAGATGTATGCCTCTTAAGTTTTCTAATTATTCCAGTATAGTGAAACATGAAATCTGCGTAAATGCCAGCTGGCATATCTACATCATTACTAGTTCGTTTTCTAGGAGTAGCTAGCCCAAAATTCACTCCTGTGAATTTTGTCTTAGCCTACTCTTAAGTGTCCTCTTCCAGCTCTTGGGCCAGCCAATATGGTGCATATTCAGTATTCTAAAAACTGGGCCTGGCATCAATATCTGAACTTGTCAAAAAAGTTCCATGGTTATTAAAGTATTTTCAGGGTAGATGTGGTGACAGATGTACTGTCTTCCTAGATGCAGAAGAAGCATGGCTTCTTATCTGAGAGGTTAGCGTCTGTTTGCTGTTTTGCTGGTTTAACCAACTGCTTCACCTAGACACGGGTGTAAAAAGCCCATTCCTGTCATGCTAGTTCTTTCTGTCTATATCCTTATCCATATAAAATTGAACTCCAGACAGAGAAACTTTTTAATGTCTAAAGGGATGGCAATTTCAAATACCCAGCCAACTATTTATGCCACTTACTTTCTTAATTTTGCCAACAGTCATAAAATAGGAACCATAATATTTGAAAGACCTTTGTGCAAACTTTTAAATCAAGTGTACTCTAGACAATAAAAAAGAAATGCAAAGCAGCCACATAGCCATATACTGTTGAACATATTCATAAACTTGGTGATCTACCCTCCTTAACAATCAGAAAGTCATTTTTGGATTCACAACTCAATAATTGCATTAATATTCTGCTTACTTGTCATTAATGATGAAATTTCTTCTCATACTGCAGTAGAGAATAAGACCATTACTGCTTATCCTCAGGAGAAATTGTTCTATTACCAAAAAAATGTTCAAAGCAACATGGACAATCTTAAGTTGTTTATATTTGAGTTTCAGATTCCTTTTTGATTACATTATGGTCTCTGTAAAACTGTCTGATTTCTGAGTAGTATTCTTACTTAAATGGCACTGTTTATATTTTATTTTCAAGCTCTTTCAGTATAATTTCTATGCTATTAGAGGAAATATACCTAATAAAGTTGTAGAACAGTTTTGAATTCTTAATAGGACATTTAACTTGCTATGAATAAGAAGAAAACTTTTGATTTATATTTAAATTTTGCAGTTAGAAGTTTTCAGAATTAATTTAGGGTTTATTCACTATCTCTCAATGACCATAGGGATGGTGCCATTTTCCGGGTCGCAAAGAGTTGGACATGACTGAGTAACTGAACTGAACTGAGCTGAACTGAAAAATAAAAATAAAGTAAAATAAAATAGAGGCCTAAAAGTCCTGAGGTCTCTTTCTGAAACAAAGTCTAATAAATTCACAATATTGCATTTTCATAGGCATTTAGGTATTTATATATTTGGTTGAATAAACATATTTTAAGCCTGTTTTAAACTTATAAAATGTTAAAAATATCACAAACATTTCTTTTAAAAGAGAATACAACCAAATTCGCAACTTGCTCCCTCTGTATAGTTTATCGAGTATTTTTGAAAGATCCATAGCTCAGAAGTTACACAGTTGTTCTAATTTCTCATGTTTCAAAACTGACAATTCAGAAAGGATTAGAAAGAAAATGGATTCATGAAGAGCTGAAAAATGTATTTTTATTTACTACACATTTATCATGTGCTTGGCACTATGTGAAATATGGTACATTCCAAAGCGGTGTTAAATATTTCTGCCCTTAAGGAGTCAGTGCTTAATGAAGTTGTGGAAACAAAGCTCACACAAATGGAACAATTAGGGAACAATACAAGGTAGAATATAATTAAGTGCTGAGTTGAAGAGACAATGTTATTTCTCCCTGCATCAAAATATTTTTATTCCTTCATTATTGCATGGGGCTCACTGTCCCTTCAGTTTAACATGTGACTTTAGGCTAGGGATTGACATGGTTTGGAATAAATAGTTTATGCTTTCATCATTGTTATTGTCTTCATCATCATCATTCCTAAATGTCTGAGTGTATCAATTCAGGAGTTTTCCTATGTATTACATAGAATGATTTAAATGGATATGGTAAATCTCCAAATAAGTTTCCAAACTTAACTACATAACATGGATTAGATCCACAGAAAAACAAAGATACAGAAAGGGGCAATTGTGTAAATATTTAGCATTCTTAAATAATGAATTTCTCTATAGTTTCAGTGGCAAGTGAGATTTTTCCACTGAGAATGGGGATTAACATTTTTCCAGGCTCTGCAGAAAAGGTTTTTCTGGAGATGATATGCTTCAGAAGCTTATTGATGGGAGAGAAATACTGTTATTCTTGTTACCAGTATTTTCCTGCCAACCATAAACTGAAGGGCAGTAGATGTCTAATCAAAGGAAATCAGTCCTGAATATTTATTGGAAGTACTGATGTTGAAGCTCCAATACTTTGGCCACCTAATTCGAAGAACTGACCCATTAGAAAAGACCCTTATGCTGGGAAAGATTGAAGGCAGGAAGAGAAGGGGACAACAGAGAGTGAGATGGTTGGATGGCATCACTGACTCAATGGACGTGAATTTGAACAAGCTCCAGGAGTTGGTGATGGACAAGGAAGCCTGGCTTGCTGTAGTCCATGGGGTTGCAAAGAGTTGGACATCACTGAGTGACTGAACTGACCTGAGATGCCCAATATTTTTAAAACCAAGTTGTTCTGGAAATCTATTTCTTGGGAGCATTCCTTCTGTTTTATATAAATTGAGCTATTTTATAACTAGTACATTTATTATTTTAATTAAATAGGTAATATTCAGGTAAAGATTTTGAGTGTATATAACTTGTGATTTTTCTGGTAGAGAGTTTCAATAATGTGGACCATGCCTACCGCAGACATGAAATTCTGATACTTTAATTTTCAGTGCTACCATCTTCCCACTCCTGGTTGAGAATCAGTGCTTCAATGAGTCACATTTCCTGTTAGGTGTTGAGTTTCTCAGGTATATTGGCCTGGGTACTAATATCAACCCAACATATGTTAGTTGCCTTACATACTTTAAGTCTTCATAGTAAGCTCAGTAAGTGGGTATCAAGTGAAACCCAGTGTGTTTTCCTAACTTAATCCAACTTACACTGAGCCAGTGATTGGAGGAGTAAGTATTTGAACCACATCTGTCTCTCACTCCAAAGCCTGTGCTAATTTCACTGAACCATTAGGATTGGAATCATATCAAAGATGGTTTGTTTTGAATTATTATAAACTTTGTTACTGCCACCCCACCAAATTTCCAGATCTTTTTGTTTGGTTGTTTTTTCTGCATAGAAGTAACCATAAAGTATTTTGTCTCTCTGCTCTTTTCCTTTGAAGGAATAACCACAGTTCTGACCATGACCACACTGAGCATCAGTGCACGGCATTCTTTGCCCAAAGTGTCCTATGCAACTGCCATGGATTGGTTCATAGCTGTCTGCTTTGCTTTTGTATTTTCGGCCCTTATTGAGTTTGCTGCCGTCAACTACTTTACCAATGTTCAAATGGAAAAAGCCAAAAGGAAGACAGCAAAAGCCCCCCAGGAAATTTCAGCTGCTCCAGTGCTGAGAGAAAAGCATCTTGAAACACCTCTGCAGGTATTTGGCTTAATATCCTTTAGCTCATGATTTCAGCATCTTGGTCAAATTTCCATTGCCAGGGGAAAAGCTAGGAAGTTGAAAATCCCAGTGACAATTTGTAACTCATTTAAAAATTCAAAAAAAAAATGTTAAAGGATAATCATAAATTTCAACTTTGAAACTATAGTTAATGGCTTAAAAATTAAACAGCTCTGGATGAGATAGATATACACAGAGCTGTTCAAATGGAAGTTCCGAATTTAAAATTTTTTAATTTTTAGGGGGCAAAATCTTATGTATGTACTTAAGAGAAACCTGTGGATACCCTTAAGTAGGTCAGAAAAGCATCTTAGTAGAGTTCATTGAACAAAATAAAGCAGTGATTCTTAGCATGGCTCCACATTAGAACTGCCCCCATGGGGCTGTGCCCTTGTATAAGAAAAGAAAAGAAAAGAAAACCAACAAACTAGAAGACTCATAGGTGCAGGTGATATCCGTCCAAGATTGAGAATTCTTGTCCTAAAGAGACAGATCTAAAAGGATATGAAAGTATATAAGAGCTGCTGTAATTTACATTGGGCACATAAGTGATTCTGCAAATTAAAAAAAGTTGAAAAGTGACTTTTGGATACCAGTTGTACAAAAATAGCAAACCATCATGAAAATGAGAAAGCAAGCGATCATCACCTCCTCTTCCTCCTCCTCCATCTCTTCTTTCTCCCCCTCCTCCTCTGATCCTCCACTATCTCTCTCTCGTTTTCTTTCCTTAATCAAAGAAATATCTATGGTCAGTTATACACAGCCTTATTGTAGTTGGCACAAATGAATCTATAGCTCCTTTTGTCTGCATGTGCCCAAATCAAAGTGTATGTAAGTCACCAACTCTATTCTCTATAGGTCATAACTCATCCCCTTAATTATTCAAACATGCATTCATTCTTTTATTCACTCATTCACCAAATATACATTTAGTATCAATTATGCACCAGACACTGTTGATCTGAGAAACAAGGGCATACAAAGCCCTCTGACAATTATATGGACTTACATTTAAATATGTAGGATAGGGGAGACAGAAAATTTACCAAAAAAATGGATATATATAGCAAAACAGGTACATTAGATGGTACATTGCTTTGATAGTGCTGAATCACCAAAGTGGGAAGGAAATGTTAGGGCCTTGTGACAATAGTAGAATTCAGTTCTGAGACCAGAAAGTCCTCCCAGAGAAGATGCCAGTAGAACAGATTAGGTTAGCTGTTTACCCTGGTAGGTATGAACTGTTAAGGGTCCTTCAGCTTATAGCTCTCCTTCCCAGTGCAGGGATATGGGGACTGGTTCTTTAAGACTGACATATGAGCTGATAGAAAAATTATTGTCCTTCCATTAAAGTAAGTTTGGAGAGCTTACATTTTCTTCTAAAGAAATCAGTTTCATCAAGATTTTCAAAATTATTAGAATGAATTTTGTTTACTATTGTCAGATAAAAAAACTCATTATCAACAGTTTTATTCCCTTTCCCTTTCCCCATAAGTAATTTTGTGTCCTTTCTGCCTTTTATTGTTGTTTTGTTGTGTTTGCTTTGTTTTGTTGTATTGAGGCCTTGGTAGAATAATTCTATCTACTGTTCCTTTAAAAATTACCCTGTGTTTATTTATTTGCTTTTTATTCTTATTGTTGACTTACGATTTAATTTCATCTTTCTGCAGGTTAATTTTGTTACTCTTTTTCTAGCATTTTGAGTTTAGTTCTTAAAGGTATATTATCATAATTATTTGCTAAATATCCTGCAATTATGCTATTTTTCTATATAAGCTCATAATTATTTGGAAGATAATATTACAAGTTCCAAATGGGATATTGTTTGTTTATCTAGCTTCATTGTATTTTTAGTTGAACCACCTTATGTTCAGAAATGTTACCTGTGTAGATTTGAATGTTATTGATATTTTCATTGTGGATTATGCTAAAGCTTATAAATGTTTGATGGAAATTAAGGAGTTGACCATTAGTTACTAATTTTACCTCAAACATTATTATGTCACCTCTTAATAACTTTATAAGTCACTTCTTGCTTTCTTGATCTTTCAAATACTAAAAAAGTTAAGAAAAATTCTCCAAAAATGAGATTGTGTTAGCTTTGCATTTTAACTAGTTTTGTCTTATGCATCTTGATGCTGTGATACTCAACATGTAAAGATTTATAACAGCTCTATTTTCATTTAACTCTGTGAATTTGATCATAAGATAACCTCTTTGGGGAGATTCCATATAATACCTCTTAAATTCTATTTGGTCTGATTTCATTAACTTTTATATTCTTTCTTAATATTAACTTTTGTAATGCATTTTTATTGCTAAATTTTCACATTCTTTATTTTTTCATATACTTTAAAAGCTCTCTGTCCTATTATTGTATAACCAGTGTTTATCTTTAACTTTTAAAACAACACATTTCGACTTATCATTTTCTAATATTGTGGAAGCTATTCAATATATTGACTTTTCCTTGTAGCTATTAACTCCCCCTGATCCCAGGATTGCTAAAGTCTAAAGATTCTGCATTTGGAGACACTATATATATATGTAGGTTTTTTCTGTTTATAATGAGTTTATATGGTTCTCTTTTCATTTTTGCAAGGTGATAAGACTCCTTGCATAGTGTTATTGTATATACTTGAAAGTACTGGTTAACTAGCATCAAACTATTCTGCAGAATTTCCAAAGGAGGGATGAGAACTAATACCTCCTTGAAACATATTTTTTGACTGTAACTGTTGTTATCACTGATGAATGCTAGGTTTGGTGCCTCCAGTTGGCTAAGTCCACTTGGATTCAGTAACTCCTCTTGGCAGTGTGGGCCTCATGCTGTGTGCGAATGGCATAATAAAGAATAAGATGATGAAATTTGTTTGTGAAGGGCATAGAGTCATGGTCTTTACAGGTTTGGAAGGAATTTATAATAAATTTCATCAAAATATATGTTTCACATCCTCTACAGTGTGTAACCATGTATGTATTATAACTTAGATATCCAGGGCAGTTTCCTTGAAGAATCTGTGTTCTAAGGACAGTGATTAATGAATTCCCATCCATCTTTCAGAGTACATATTGCTGCCAGAACACCCCTGGCTTTGGGGCTTCAGTTGTCATTGAATACTTTCAGTATTAAGTTTAGCTTTGAAGGTTGAGAATGCATTAAAATTGAGGAAGGGAAGGAGACAGAGAAAAACTTAGATAAATAAGGAGAAGAAAGCAAGAAGGGGAAAGAGTGTGTTAAGAGCACAATTTTAAAATATGTTGCTGGTAGGAAATATTCTAATCATCTTAGTAAGTTTGGATTTTCAGTATAGATTTTAATCAAATAGTTGAAATTTTATTATTCTAATGTGTTCCAACTTGTGTAGCTATTTGCTTATTTGAATAATGCTGCCTTTGTTTAAAATGTGTTTAAACTCCTCATTTAAAATTGCCTTCCGTCTGCACAATATTTGATAGTTCACTGGTCCTTTGGGTGAGCTCACTAGTTGCTTGATTCACTGTCACTATATGTGACCTATGGACTGTTAATGGCCTAGCAGAGTTTTATGGTTACCATTTTTATTTCTTGGGAATTGGAAAGCTTATGGTTTATGGAATATTCATGAAGCAAGGAGAAAAGGCCGATTGGCAGATTCTAAGAGCAGCTAGGGGCAGCCTGCATATGTTTTTAGGCATCTCAGGAGGGAAAGTGGATGTTTTGCTTCTGCGACAT
Source organism: Cephalophus harveyi (assembly GCA_006410635.1). NCBI lineage: Eukaryota > Metazoa > Chordata > Mammalia > Artiodactyla > Bovidae > Cephalophus > Cephalophus harveyi. The sequence goes on from SJYT01022727.1 coordinate 45,454, forward strand.
TATTATAATTCTGGCTTTGACTTTCCCCTTCCAGTATTTAAGCTGAGCTCTATTTTTGTGGTTCTATCTTTCCGTACCCCTACTGTTTCTTAGAGTACCTACCTGCTCTCTGACACAGGTGATCTGGATTAATAGGATGGTTTGGAAAATAAGTAACTATAAAATGTGGAGATTTCTTAATAAAATCATATTTTAAAAATCATTTGAAAATATATTCTACAGTTCTTGTTCAGTCAGAAAGTATACATTAATGTAAGCACATTGTATATTGTGAAAAAAAACCCATGATATAATGACTAAAATTCCTCGGACTTTTACATTGTGTCAGGTACTGTGTGATATACTCAACATGTGCTAATTAATTGCAAGCTCACAATAACTATCTTACAGATGAAGAAAGTGACCCTTGAAGTTGTTAAGTGGTGTATTCAAGATAATACAACTAGAAAATGGTAGACCCAATATTTAGCTTAATTTAGTTGTGTCTGAGTGTAGGGTTTGTTCTCTTAAATTCTGTTTTATAGTATTTAATTTATAATATAGCTATACAGATAGACATCTGAATGTATGTGTGTGTGTGTGTGTATATATGATACATGTGTATAAAATGATGAGCCTAACACAGAGTCTTTTGTTTGTATTTCTACAGTTAAATAACAACAGCAAAATATTCCAAATGCTTTTAGTAAGAACTTTTACAGACTTTGTAGATACATTTTAATTCTAACAACTTATAAAATACATTCTATTTTTGTCCATGTTTTACCAATGAGGATATTGCTAGTTAGGGATCAAGCAATCTGCCCAAAGTTATTTATCTGTTAGGTCGCAGGGCTGGGCTTGCAAACCTCAAACTTCTCATTTCACATCTTAATGACTGATTAGATGCTGGGATAGGGAAATGAAGGATGAGATAGATGGTGGTGGCATCGTTCATTAGAACAGAGAGCAGTGAAGCATGTTTAATGAAGAAGATAATTAGTTCAAGTTTAGACAGGTGGACTTTTCCATAGCGGGACATTTTCTCCTATCCCATGATAGGATGGAATGTCAATGGGTACTTTTCTGAATATAAGTGCATACATCTCCATGGTGCACCTTTCCTGTCCCATCTACCTAATTGCTTTGTCTGTTTGCATTTCACTGTAGCTATTCTTCATGGACTTTTCACTGTTAAAGTGCTCATTCTTACAAGGATATTTGTAAATTAAATAGCTATTTGCTCCGCTTAGAATCTTTAAGAAAATCATGATATTAAAAGAGTATATAAATAATTCAAGATGCACCTTGAATTTAGTAATTCAAGTGCATTCTTGAAAATCTCCTTCTTTACTATCTATTCTTCAAAGTCAAACTCTAGCCCTATTTCCCAGATGAGGTTCATTTTGACCAACCTTAAGGATCTCAAGAACATGGTGGCAAGAGTCCACATCTACAAAATGTGGGTAATAACAGAATAAGAGAAAACAGAATAGAAAAATAGAAACTATTTGTCTTTCTCTGTATGACTTATTTCACTAAGAATACCCTCCAGATCCAGCCATGTTATAGCAAATGGCAACATTCTTTTGATGGTTAAGTAGTGTTTCATTGTGTGTGTGTGTGTGTGTGTGTGTGTGTGTGTGTGTGTATACACATATGCTGCTGCTGCTAAGTCGCTTCAGTCATGTCTGACTCTGCGACCCCATAGATGGCAGCCCATCAGGCTCCCCCGTCCCTGGGATTCTCTAGGCAAGAATGCTGGAGTGGGTTGCCATTTCCTTCTCCAATGCATGAAAGTGAAAAGTGAAAGTGAAGTCCCTCAGTCGTGTCTGACTCTTCACGACCCCATGGACTGCAGCCTACCAGGCTCCTCCGTCCATGGGATTTTCCAGGCAAGAGTGCTGGAGTGGGGTGCCATTGCCTTCTCCAATATATATATATAAACAAACACATATATACTACATCTTTTTAATCCATTAATCTATTGATGGACACTTAAGTTGCTTCCATTTCATGGCAACTATAAATAGAGCTGCAATGAACACGGGGGTACATATAGTTTTTCAAATTAGTGTTTTTGTTTTCTTTGGAAATATACTCAGGAGTGGAATTACTGGATCATATGGTAGTTCTATTTCTAGTTTCTTGAGAAACCTTCTTGTTCTCCATAGTGGCTATACCAATTTACATTCCCTCCAATGGTGTACAGGGCCCCTCACTGTACAGGGTCTCCACACCCTCTCCAGCACTTGTTATTTGTGGTCTTTATGATGATAGCCATCTGACAAGTGTGAGGTGCTATCTCAGATGGTTTTGATTTGCATTTCCCTGATGGTCACATAGCTGTGATCATTATCATTGTTTATTTCCTTGAAGCATCTTTGACATCTAATGCATGCACCACACATAAGTTATCATCTATAATATTCTAAAGTATTTTGAGTAAATTATTTCATATGTTATTACTCTGTTTACCTACATGGATGGTGAACTCCTTAGTAAAATTGATTATGGCTTCATTCTGTCTTCCCATACAGCACATAGCACAGTGTCTAATAGTCGCAGTTGTTTATTATAATCAGCCAACTATAGCAATCAGACAGTAGGAAATGTGGTGCCTCTAAAAACCAATACATTTATCACCAATTTCCAAAAGCACTTGCATTTTTATGTAAAATTCCTCCTTACCACACTTACCAACACTTACCACAGTGAAGTGTGAACTTTAGGTGGATATTAAGTGGTGAGCCATAACCAGGTCACTGTGAGGATCAGGAACAGCAGATAGTCATTCTGAGACATGCATGTCAACAGTTGGACTTACCTAGTAGACAAAAATAGGGAACTGAGGAGGATGCTTTGAAAACAAAATCAAGCAAAATGAAAAGTCTCTGTAAATCTATAAGTGCAGCCATGCATTATGAGGAGAGTACAGTTTGTTGTCTTTGGATCATTTTTGTCATCTCTTTCACTGAAAGTGAAAGTCACTCAGTCTTGTCCGATTCTTTGCGACTCCATGGAGTATACCATCCATGGAATTCTTCAGGCCAGAATGCTGGAGTAGGTAGCCTTTCCCTTCTCCAGGGATCTTCCCAACCCAGGGATCAAAGCCAGGTCTCCTGCATTGCAGGTGGATTCTTAACCTGCTGAGCCACCAGGGAAGCCCAAGAATATCGGAGTGCATAGCCTATCCCTTCTCCAGAGGACATTCCCAGCCCAGGAATTGAGCTGGGGTCTCCTGCATCACAGGTGGATTCTTTACCAGCTGAGCTATCAGGGAAGCTCACACAGATACTGGTGTCTGTGAGCAACACCAGTGTTAAGTACGATGATTTCCCAGCGGTTGGTAATACACAAGCCTCATTGCATTCTAACAAGCTCTATAAACTAGGCCAGTTTCAGATTTTCATCTCAGTCATTCTCAAAATTCTTCTTAGAAATGCTGTGCTTTAAATAGTTTAAGCTAACATGCAAAAAAAAAAAAAAAAAAAACACACACCTCGTTTTCTCTTTTATCCTTATTTCTTTCACTTCTTAACTTAGTTTAAAATCTCTTTCCGTGGCAGTTTGAACAAGGATGTGAAGAGGTATTGTCATTCCACTTGACATTTCGGCTTGCTGGTGACAGTAGTAGTTTAATGACTTCTTTAAGTCTTATATAAATTGTACCTCTCTGAAGCCATACTTTTTTCTGTACTGAATGTTCTGTAGTTAGTAATGCTCTTTAGGCAATGAGTAATTGTTTAATTGCACAATTATTAAACTGGATGATTTAAGTGTCATGAGTATCAGAATTATGTTTAATTTCCAATCATGTTTTTCATCTGTTACTTTTATTATGTGTCACGTGCTGACTCATGAGAAAGTGTCATTTTGCTAAAGCAAGGGAGCCAAATCTCAGTTAGCAATTTAGCAAGTGTTTCCAGAGCAATACTACACACTAGTCATCATGCAAGGTGCTCGGGAGTCAAAGAATAGAAAACCTGGGAGCATAGTCTTAAAGTGAAGGAGACAGGATATTATTCTTATAATTGACTATATATATGTAATATTTAGAATCTTGGTTTAAGAATAATTCAAGTATGTTTGTAGTAATATAAGCTTACTCTCAAATATTCACTACTACCTTAGACCTATGTGCTGGTATATGGATCTATGAATTCAATTACCTACTGGGAACCTATTTATTTATGGCTATATTAATGGAACACTTTTTAAGTGTAGTAGTTTGGAAATACTCTGAGGGTAGTATGGGGGGTGACATTCAACACTTAACTTCAAATATTTAAATAATGATATGTGTGTGAAAGTGAATAAATGAATGTGAACATGAATGAATAAATGTGAAAAATGCTTTGAAGGATGTTTGAGAGGGTGATAATTATATCAGAGAGAGTTAAGCTGAGACTTCAAATTAGCCTTTGAAATGCAAAAAGTGACAAGGTAAGAGATTATTCAAAATGACAAAGGGAGGAGAAGCGATCAGTGTTAGTAGCTTATTGAAGTATTACTGTGCATATCTTGGTGATTATTTGTAATAACATCACGTGGGAAGAAAAATGTCAACATCAGCATCATAATTGAAAATTTAGGCTAGTTTCTCCTCCAGAAGGCCATAATTTCAATGCTACATCAGGAAGGCTAGATATTAGTATGTTAGCTAGTATTTAAGGAAGTATTAAGGTATCTTGTAAACCTAGTATAATACAGTGTAGGAGTGCGTGTATGTGGTATGGATATAGATTACTAGTAAACGTGTTCATTTATTTTCATGTATTCTATGTTTGCAAATATGACAAAGGAAGAAGCTGGAAGTGTATTTATGTAGTATGTAGAATTTGGGGATTTAGTAAGTAGCTTGTCACCATCAAAATCATCATTATTTTTAAAATTTTTCTTTTTTAAATTTTATTTATTTATTTTTGGTGTGTCAGGTTTTAATTGTGGCACATGGGTTCAGTTGCCCCTTGGTATGTGGGATCTTTAGTTCCCTGACCAAGGATCAAAACCACATCCTGTATATTGGGAAGTGGATTCTTAACCACTGGACCACCAGGGAAGTCCCCATCATTGTTACTTCTATGTGCCATATAGGACTTCCCAGGTGGCCACAGTGGTAAAGAACCCACCTACCAATGCAGGAGACATAAGAGATGCATCCATGGAGTTGCAAAGAGTCGAACACAACTGAAACGACTTAGCACACACACATGTGCCATATATATATATATATATATTGTGCTAGTTACTTTACGTGTGTTATCTCTGATTTCCACAAACACCCTAAGATAAGTCGTGTTGTTACATATACGGTTTTATGGTTGAGGACACTGAGCCTTGGTGAAGTGTTTGGGATGCTTTCTGATGCCCTGTGCTGACTCTCAACTAGAGAAAACAGGCAGATATTGAGGGATATTTGTCTCTACTCTCAGTTTTCCGGTTTTTCTTTGATCACACAACCTAATATCTGAGTGTACATTTCTCTGTCTGTTACCTGATGATGTTAACCAAGATTGTATCCAAGTTCCCTTCTAATTTAAAAACTTGTTATTACAAACACATCCGTATCTATAACTAATGCTAGCTTGCTTTATACTCTTTAACATATGTTTACTTTCATAAGCATGGCTACAAAGAAGGATGGTTCTTTTTGGGTTCACTGAGTCAGGTCAAGCTAAATATTCAGGTTATTTTATATATTCTTACATAGCAAAAGTCCATACTGTTCCAACAGCAATAAGAACATCAACTGATCCTGTGTTTAGTAGCAACAGAGAGTATTTTAAATATTTTGCATATATTCTTATATAATTGGCATAGCAATCCTGTTCTAGTTTCATCCTCTTTTATAGATGACTAACTGAGACACAGAGAGGTGTAAGTGATTCGTTCAAGCACACACCTTCTAAATAATTGAGCCAGGATTTAAACCCAATAGTCTAGCTCCAAAGTCTAGATTTACAACCTGTATAAATTGTTTCCCCTCTCTTATAACCAAATACCACGACTGGTGACTCTTTCCTGTGCTTACCCACACATCCTCACTCCCCACCCCATTCCTCATTTTTCTGAAGGTTGTTAATGTTTATATTGTTGAAAGTGTAAGCCAGACAATAAAACTGTATCCCATTTATAACGAAGCCCAAGCAGCCCCTGAACTGCAGGGCTGGCAATTCAGTTTACATAGAAGCTAAAGTCTCAGAAAATTGGCCACACTCTCCAAATTTCTAGCTTTGCATAAAATATATGTGGATTTCCTCAATGCTAAAAATCACCAATTGATTTAGCTCGGTCATTTTGACTATAGACCAATCCATAGTTTTCCCAATATTTTGACATTTTAAACATCTAAAAAATGTTAAAAAGTATGTCTTTGAATTTTTGGTTTGAAATAACCTGCCTGATATGTACTAGTAGATTCAATTAACAATATTTACTTATAATATATTTCAAAAGAATTCTATTGTAAAGGTGGAGAGGAAAATTTGAAAGGATCTTAAAAGAGAGTTTTTACCCTTACTGAATTTATACTATGTCCGGTGACAGCATAGGTATTCTGTAGGGGCCAAGAGATGAAAAAAATGTGGTGAATTTTGGGAGGGGCTGGTGAGAGAACCTAGCCTGGCAGTGAGGTGTATTTTTCTGATGGTCAGCAGATAAAGGAGAGTATCAAGGAAATGAGCCACCTCATTACTCTAAATATCATTAGTTTGGTTTGTGATTTTTATGCGTTAGCTTAAGGATCACTGTAGAATTGCTCTATAATTAGTAAACTTCTGTCACGTTGTTGATATTTTTATTACTTCTCCATTTACTCCGTTCTTTCTCCAGTACATCTGGCACAGATTTGCTAAGAATCTAGCAGGTGCTCAAGAAACAGCTACTGATTAATTTGACTCCTCATGTAACTGAGATGGGTGCTCAGTTGTCAGGGAGAGCAATACATGAAGGAACCATCCATTTCCCCAGGTGAAATTTTTGCTATCAGTTTTTTGCTTAATGTTTCCCATTATTATTAACTTGGTGAATCTTTTTCTGTGTTACTGTGTGAGTGGGCCAACACTTCTTTTTAGGGGGGAACATTGTCAGCTTCAAAAATATGCAGATGCTTGAAACAAATTCCCTCAATATTTGGCTATATTATCCAGCAAGTTTTCTTCCCTCAGCTACTGAGTAAGAGTATTCATTCCTTCTGGTTTATTTGGCTAAGCTGCCAATTTCCCTTCTGCTATTTTGAGGGGCTAATTTTCCCACAACATAATATACATTGCTAAATCTCCAGCTTTTCTCTCAGCCTCTGATAATTTAGAAGTTTCAAGATGCATCAGTTTGGGTATTGCTTGTTTCATTTCATTTAAATAAACCAGAGGATATTATGCATATAAATGTCTTTGGTAGAGGAAAATTGTTATGTATTTTGGCCAATTAAAGGAGAGGGCATTTTCTATTCAGATTTTGTGGCATGGTGTGATTTTCTTAATATTTGCTACTATCTCATCTTCCATGAGACTCTTACCCTACCTAACTTCTTTGTTTGAATAATGTATTATATTCTTTCCCAATGTCTTTTTTGCTGCTTTTATTAGTGAGCCTGAATTTTCACATTCCTCTTGCTTAATTATTCTGTAGAACTATTCTTTCCCCTTCATTTACTCTATCTTTAATTTTTAGTTTTTTAGTTTTATTTTAGTTTTTAATTTTTATTGTATTATAGCTGATTTACCATGCTGTGTTAGTTTCAGGTATCAGTTCAGTTCAGTCGCTCAGTCATGTCCGACTCTTTGTGACCCCATGAATCGCAGCACGCCAGGCCTCCCTGTTCATCACCATCTCCCGGAGTTCACTCAGACTCACGTCCATCGAGTCCATGATGCCATCCAGCCATCTCATCCTTGGTCGTCCCCTTCTCCTCCTGCCCCCAATCCCTCCCAGCATCAGAGTCTTTTCCAATGAGTCAACTCTTCACATGAGGTGGCCAAAGTACTGGAGCTTCAGCTTTAGCATCATTCATTCCAAAGAAATCCCAGGGCTGATCTCCTTCAGAATGGACTCGTTGGATCTCCTTGCAGTCCAAGGGACTCTCAAGAGTCTTCTCCAACACCACAGTTCAAAAGCATCAATTCTTCAGCACTCAGCCTTCTTCACAGTCCAGCTCTCACATCCATACATGACCACAGGAAAAACCACAGCCTTGACTAGACGGACCTTAGTCGGCAAAGTAATGTCTCTGCTTTTGAAGATGCTATCTAGGTTGGACATAACTTTTCTTCCAAGGAGTAAGCGTCTTCTAATTTCATGGCTGCAGTCACCATCTGCAGTGATTTTGGAGCCCCCAAAAATAAAGTCTGACACTGTTTCTACTGTTTCCCCATCTATTTGCCATGAAGTGATGGGACCAGATGCCATGATCTTTGTTTTCTGAATGTTGAGCTTCAAGCCAACTTTTTCGCACTCCTCTTTCACTTTCATCAAGAGGCTTTTTAGCTCCTCTTCACTTTCTGCCATAAGGGTGGTGTCATCTGCATATCTGAGGTTATTGATATTTCTCCTGGCAATCTTGATTCCAGCCTGTGTTTCTTCCAGCCCAGC
>SJYT01022727.1:56100-200083 GCA_006410635.1 Cephalophus harveyi
ATATATATATATATATATATATCCTCTTTTTTAGATTCTTTTCCCATATAGGCCATTACAGAGTATTGAGTAGAGCTCTCTGTGCTATACAGTAGGTTCTTATTAGTTATCTATTTTATATACAGTAGTGTATATGTATCAATTCCAAACTCCCCATTTATCCCTTCCCCTGCTTATCCCCTGGTAACCTAAATTTGTTTGGTACATCTGTTTTTTTACTTCTGTTCTGTAAATAAGTTCATCTATACACTTTTTTTTTAGATTCCACATATAAGCAATATCATATGTATTTGTCTTCCTGTGTCTGATTTACTTCACTCAGTATAATAGTATTTAGGTTCCTCCATGTTACTGTAAATTGAATTATTTTGTTCTTTTTTATGACTTGAGTAATTTTTAAAAATCTAATGTTTTCATGTAGACAACTAGCTTGGGCATTTCTTTATCCCCTCCAGTCTCATGATTCCCTAACAATGTAGTCCAGTGAATTTTGCTTCTTTCTCAAACTCTCTCCCTCTTTTGGGAGTAGTTTGGCTGAAGTCAACTTTCTTACTTACTTTTTGTTTGGCTAATTGAAAACAGCTGTAGATTCCATAGTCAGAGAAAAGTCTGCCTATAAGGAATTCAAAAAGAAGGTTCAGTTTGGTTCAGTTCAGTTCAGTCGCTCAGTCATGTCCAGCTCTTTGCGACCCCATGAATCACAGCATGCCAGGCCTCCCTGTCAATCACCAACTCCTGGAGTTCACCCAAACTCATGTCCATCAAGTCGGTGATGCCATCCAGCCATCTCATCCTCGGTCATTCCCTTCTCCTCCTGCCCCCAGTCCCTCCCAGAATCAGGGTCTTTTCCAATGAGTCAACTCTTCGCATGAGGTGGACAAAGTATTGGAGTTTCATCTTCAGCATCTGTCCTTCCAATGAACACCCAGGACTGATCTCCTTTAGAATGGACTGGTTGGATCTCCTTGCAGTCCAAGGGACTCTCAAGAGTCTTCTCCAACACCACAGTTCAAAAGCATCAGTTCTTTGGTGCTCAGCTTTCTACAGTCCAACTCTCACATCCATACATGACTACTGGAAAAACCATAGCCTTGACTAGATAGACCTTTGTTGGCAAAGTAATGTCTCTGCTTTTGAATATGCTATCTAGGTTGGTCATAACTTTTCTTCCAAGGAGTAAGCGTCTTTTAATTTCATGGCTGCAAGCATCATCTGCAGTGATTCTGGAGCCCCCCAAAAATCAAGTCTGATACTGTTTCCCCATCTATTTCCCACGAAGTGATGGGACCAGATGCCATGACCTTAGTTTTCTGAATGTTGAGATTTAAGCCAACTTCTTCACTCTCCTCTTTCACTTTCATCAAGAAGGTTCAGTTCAGTTCAGTTCAGTCGCTCAGTCATGTCTGATTCTTTGTAACCCCATGAATCGCCGCACGCCAGGCCTCCCTGTCAATCACCAACTCCTGGAGTTCACTGAGACGTCCATCGAGTCAGTGATGCCATCCAGCCATCTCATCCTCTGTCATCCCCTTCTCCTCCTGCCCCCAATCCCCCCCAGCATCAGCGTCTTTTCCAATGAGTCAACTCTTCACATGAGGTGGCCAAAGTACTGGAGTTTCAGCTTTAGCATCATTCCTTCCAAAGAAATCTCAGGGCTGATCTCCTTCAGAATGGACTGGTTGGATCTCTTTGCAGTCCAAGGACTCTCAAGAGTCTTCTCCAACACCACAGTTCAAAAGCATCAATTCTTCAGTGCTCAGCCTTCTTGACAGTCCAACTCTCACATCCATACATGACCACTGAAAAAACCATAGCCTTGACTAGATGGACCTTTGTTGGCAAAGTAATGTCTCTGCTTTTCAAGAAGGTTAGAGGTTTGCAAATGAGTATGGGGGTTAGTTTCTCTGAGAGTGCTTCTATATTTGCCTCCCTAAAAAGTTTTTACCGAGTCCAGGCAGTTTAGTATGGATATCGAGGGATCACTTGAAAGTAGAAAATCTCGTACCATGAAAATATTAGACAAAGGGAAGAGGGAGGGAATACTCCACCGTTTAGGACATCTGCATTTCCTCTTTGGCTAGTTTGTTGGCATACGTGGGAGCTCAGTCCTGTTCGATTCTTTGAGATCCCATGGACTGTAGACCTCCAGGCTCCTCTGTCCATGGAATTTTCCATGGAATAACACTGGAGGGGACTGTCATTTCCTACCCCAGGGGATCTTCCCCACAAAGGGATTGAACCCACATCTCTTGCACTGGCAGGCAGATTCTTTACTGCCTGTGCCACCTGGGGAGCCCCCAGTTTGTTGGCACCTGAGGATTAACATTCCCAAAGAGGACTTAGCCAAAGGTGGTGAGACCTCTGTAGCCAAGGAGCAGAAATTAAACTCTTCATATATAAAACAAGTGTGTTATCCTTTCCAGCTTATCAAACTGTGGACATTTGTGAACATCTGGGATTAGTCTATGGAACAGATTTTCTTTTAAAGAAGTAATTTGAAGAATACAAATCATAAGACAATGCTTATCAGAGAGCCTGGCACCCAGTAAATGACCCTCCAACATTTATATACTGAGTTAATGAATGAAAGAATGAATGCAATATAGTCTCTATGAAATATTGTTACTACTAGTAATGATAGGAAGGAGAAGTCCTAGATAATAACAATAATAGAGAAAAATCCCATAAACCCATCCCCGCATTGCTTTTTTTATTTTTTGAGGTTCACACGGAGCTTTGGGATTACTGAAGGAAACCTGGATATCACTTGACCTCAAACTACCTGGTTTCTTTGGAACTCTTCCCTGTGAAGGAGCTGCTTATCCCTGCCTTTTAATTGTCCATGCGTTTGATTCTTAGTTTTGTTGTTGGGTTTTCTTTGTGTCTTAATGTAGATGGGCTACTAGAGGGGAGATGAGAATCGTGCTCGACTCTGCTGTTTAAGCTATATTAGGCATGTTCTTTGGTTGCCTATGGAAAAAGGGAATAATCAATACTCTCCTGAGAACTGGTTTAAATGGAGAAGCTCTGGGAAGAGCATCTTGCTTGAGAAGTGATAAAAAGAAGCCTCTGTGGAGCTTGGAAGGTACTTCCCTGGAAAGTGAGCAAGGGTCTCACAACCATTTAGAAACTTGCTAGCTATAGTCTCAAGAGCTGATCCTTAACTAAAGCAGCATTAACAACAGCAATGAGTTGACAGCTGGGCACTTGACCTTCCCTGGCTGTCTCTTCTGTGAAGCAGTGAGCCTGTGGTTTGTTTTGAGAAGAGCCAGGTTTTATTTGTTTGAACCATGTAAAAACACCATTTTTGCTTGGTTTAAAATGATTTTTAATACTGAGCGATGTTGAGTGTCTTTTTAATGTGTTCATTGGCCATCTGTATGTCCTTTTTGGAGAAATGTCTTTTTAGGTCTTCCTCCCACTTTTTGATTGGGTTGTTTGCTTTTCTAGTATTGAGCTGCATGAGCTGCTAGTATATTTTGAAGATTAATCCTTTGTCAGTTGTTTAATTTGCAGTCGTTTTCTCCCATTCTGAGGATTGTCTTTTCATTTTGTTTATAGTTTCCTTTGCTGTGCAAAAGTCTTTAAATTTAATTAGGTCTCACTTGTTTATTTTTGTTTTTATTTCCATTCTCTAGGAGTTGGATCAAAGAGGATATTGCTGTGATTTATGTCAAAGAGTGTTCTATGTTTTCCTCTAAGAATTTTATAGTTTCTGGTCTTACATTTAGGTCTTTGATCCATGTTGAGTTTATTTTTGTGTATGGTGTTAAAAAATGTTTTAATTCTTTTTTAAAAAATATTTATTTTTTAATTGAAGAATAATTGTTTTACAGAATTTTGCTGTTTTCTGTCAAACATCAACATGAATCAGCCATAGGTGTACATATGTCCCCTTGCTGTTGAACCTCCCTCCCATCTCCCTCCCCATCCTATCCCTCTAGGTTGATACAGAGCCCCTCTTTGAGTTTCCTGAGCCATACAGCAATTCCCATTGGCTATCTATTTTACATGTGGTAATGTAAGTTTCCATGTTACTCTCTCCATACATCTCACCCTCTCCTCCCCTCTCCCTGTGTCCATGAGTCTGTTCTCTATGTCTGTTTCTCCATTGCTGCCTTGCAAATAAATTTCATCGTACCATCTTTCTAGATTCCATATATAGATATTAGTATACAATATATATCTTTCTCTTTCTGACTTACTTCACTCTGTATAATATGTTCTAGGTTCATCCACCTCATTAGAACTGACTCAAATGCATTTCTTTTTTATGGCTGAGTTATATTCCACTGTGTATATGCACCACAACTTCTTTATCCATTCATCTATTGATGGGCATCTAAGTTGCTTCCATGTTCCAGCTGTTATAAAGAGTGTTGCAATGAACATTGGGATACATGTGTTTTTTTCAGTTTTGGGTTCCTCAGGGTATATGCCCAGGAGTGGGATTGTGGGGTCATATGGTGGTTTTATTCCTAGTTTTTTAAGGAATCTCAATACCATCTCCCATAGTGGCTGTGTCAGTTTACCTTCCCACCAACAGTGCAAGAGCGTTCCCTTTTCTTCACACCCTCTCCAGCATTTATAGCTTGTAGACTTTTTGATGATAGCCATTCTAACTGGTGTGAGGTGATATCTCATTGTTGTTTTGATTTGCATTTCTCTAATAATGAGCGATGTTGAGTATTCTATGTCCTCTTTGGAGAGATGTCTGTTTAGGTCCCAGTTTTTGATGGGTTGTTTGTGTTTCTGGCATTGAGTTGTATGAGCTGCTTGTATATTTTGGAAATTAACCCTTTGTCAGTTGTTTCATTTGCTATTATTTTTTCCCATTCTGTGGGTTGTCTTTTCACCTTGCTTGTAGGTGTGCAAGGTTTTTAAAAGCTTAAAAGCTGTGCAAAAGCTTTAAAGTTTAATTAGGTCCCACTTGTTTACTTTTGTTTTTATTTCCATTACTCTAGGAGGTGGGTCATAGAGGATTTTGCTTTGATTTATGTCTTCAAGTGTTCTCCCTCTGTTTTCCTCTAAGAGTTTTATAGTTTCTGGTGTTACATTTAGATCTTTAATCCATTTTGAGTTTATCTTTCTGTATGGTGTTAGGAAGTGTTCTGACTTCATTCTTTTACACGTAGCTGTCCAGTTTTCCCAGCGCCACTTATTGAAGAGGTTATCTTTTCTCCATTGTATATTTGTGCCTCCTTTGTCAAAGATAAGGTACCCATAGGTGTATGGGTTTATCTCTGGGCTTTTTGACTTGTTCCATCGATCTATAGTTCTGTTTTTGTGCCAGTAGCATACTGTCTTGATTGCTATAGCTTTCAAAACTACATTGAGATTCACCTCATACCAGTCAGAATAGTCATCATCAAAAAAAATCTACAAACAATAAATGCTAGAGAGTGTGTGGAGAAAAGGAGGTCCTCTTGGTGGGAATGAAATAGTATGGAGAATCCTTAAAAAACTAGGAATAAAACTGCCATGTGACCCAGCAATTTCACTATTGGCATATACCCTGGGAAAACCATACTTGACATAAGACACAGGTACCCCAATGTTCATAGCAGCACTATTTACAATAGCTAGGACATCTAGGAAGCCACCTAGATGTCCACTGATGTATGATGAATGGATGAAGAAGTTATGGATCCATGCATACAATGGGATATTATTCATAGACATAAAAAGGGACACATTTGGGTCAGTTCTCATGAATGGATGAACCTAGAGCCTGTTATACAGAGTGAAGTAAGTGAGAAAGAGAGAAACAAATTTCCTATATTAATGCATATATATGGAATCTAGGAAAATGGTACTGATGAACCTGTTTTCAGGGTACAAATAGAGATGCAGACACAGAGAACAAACTTTGGAGGCAGCTAGGGAAGGAGAGGGTGGGACGAATTAAGAGAGTAGTACTGAAGCATATACATTACCATGTGTGGAGTGGATAGCTGATGGGAGGTTGCTATATAGTACAGGGAACTCAACCTGGTGCTCAGTGGTAACTTAGAGGGGTAGGATTGGGTGAGGGGTTGGGGGAAGCTCAAGAGGGAGGGGATGTGTGTATACTTATGGCTGGTTCACATTGTTGTATAGGGGACACCAACACAATATTGTAAAGCAATTATCCTTCAATTAAAAAGAAATTTTAAAAAACAAAACGATTTTTAGCAAGTCAAAAATGATCTTTTGAAGTGAAGATGAGGTGAAGATCTGACTTTTAATTTCCTTTACCAGCTGTCTCTTTCTGACAGCAAAACAGGTAATTAATAAGAAATTGTGCTAGTGATTATGGTGATTAGCATTTTAAAATTTATTAGTTTGTTTTCAAGACAAAGCTTGAGTTTGGAGCTAAGGATGTCAAAACCTTGGAGCTGTATTCGGTGTGCCTGGGGCTGATGGGGACACGTTCTCTGTGGGCATCTTAATGCTCTCAGTAGGATTGTTTTGTTGGTTTGTTTATTTGATTTTGACTTGAAGCTGTTCAGGCTTGTGCAGAGGAGGAGCTTCAACAGTCACTTTCCCCCTGTGCTGAACTCACTCTGGCTGCTTCTGCAAGCAAGAAACCACTTTGCTAAAGCCTTAGCTGATCCTGAAAAATGTTAACATGCTTTCTGCTTAATGTTTGCCAACGGGCTGGTCTAAAAATGGCACCAAGGAGGTTACCTATTATCCACAGAACAAGAATACATTTCAGGACTGAAATAGATTATGGTCAATGGAGACTTGATCTGCTGACGGGAAGTTATATTAGTATCCCTAAGCAATTCATAAAAATAGGAAGAGATTTTTATGTGGTGAATCTTGTTTGTTTGTTTTTTTTTTTTTTTAATTAAACAGACTCTCTCCTTTAGTAGCTTTCAATATTTAAGTTTTCTTATTTTTTCAGTTTTCTTTATTGAATTGCATTCATCCTTCAAAACTCCATAAATCATTCCTTTTTGCACATGTGTGATGGGTTTGTACTATAGCCACATTTATTTGATCAAATTCATTATTACATATACTTTAAAGATGTGTACAGAAGCACCAAATTTGATAAAATTTGGGATGATTTAAAAATAACTTTTTAAATGAAACTTGCAATTATTTCCTGTGTGACCTTCAAGTTCCTGTGTGACAGACTGGAATTTTTTATTATTTTTTGCAGTTAACCTATGATGAATAGATTGTCTTTGCTTGTAACTACCTAAGTTTATACCTTTTGACCTACCAGCTAACATTTGTTTAGGACAGAAGTATCCTGGGTTTTGTCCAATAGAGTGGATAGTTACCCTAATGATAGAGCAAATATAAAAAGCAGTCTTACTCTAGCATTGAAAACTTGTAAAGTATTTCAGTTAAATGTTTCCAAACGGCAATCTTAGTATATATGACATATGTTGACTAAGTATTTTGTTGTCGTTCAGTCGCTAAGTCATGTCTGACTCTTTGCGACCCCATGGACTGCAGCAAACCAGGCTTCCCTGTCCTTCACTGTCTCCCAAAGTTTGCTCAAATTCATATCCACTGAATCAGTGATACCATCCAACCATCTTGTCCTTTGACACCCTCTTTTCCTTTTGCCTTCAATCTTTCCCAGTATCAGGGTCTTTTTCAATGAGTCAGCTCTTCACATCAGGTGGCCAAACATTGGAGCTTCAGCTTCAGCCTCAATTGGTCCAATGAATATTCAGGATTGATTTTCTTTAGGATTGACTGGTTTGATCTTGCAGTATAACAAGTATAATAGGCATGCTAAAATGGAGTTAAAGGTTAAAGTTACAAACTGTAAGGAATTTCAGAATCTGATGAGACAATTTGTGATAATCATTGGCTACAGTTAACTTCTTGGTTACTATCCAGTCATTCTAAAGCCATTAAGTGGAACTAGCTACTCACAGTATTAGAAATTATAGCATCTAAGTGATGTAAATTCTTAGTTCTATGTTCCAAGAACTAAGAATTGAAGAAAATAGAAGAAAAAAAAAAAATCTCAAATCTTCGTTGTTGGTGCAAGGTAGGTAACAATTGTCCTAAAAGGTACTATGGCTTTATTCTCAGGGATTTTGTTATCAGTGTATATTCCTTGTTTTAGGGGGAAAAAAGATGGAGAAAGATGTAAAATTTGGGGCTGAAATATGTGGGGTGAAACCAGAAGTATGAAAGTTAGAAGAGAAATACTGAATAAAATATCTTCTCTTCTGTGTCACTTGCTGGGCTCTGCAGCCCATATATTACCTAAAGTGAAAGTGAAGTCGTTCAGTTGTGTCCGCCTCTTTGCTACCCCATGAACTGTAGCCTATCAGGCTTCTCTGTCCATGGGATTTTCCAGGCAAGAGTACTGGAGTAGGTTGCCATTTCCTTCTCCAGGGGATCTTCCTAACCCAGGGATTGAGCCCAGGTCTCCTGCATTACAGACAGATGCTTTACCCTCTGAGCATGTCAATTTTTAGTTTTTGTTTTTGTTTTCCCCTTGAAGCACTAACAGGAAATCCTAAAGTTTCAGCATATGCATTGACCTGAATGAGAATGGAATGCTGGACTTGTACCGGGAAGAGAGAGATACAGATCCAGCTGTCACGTTCTGGATAGAGCACTGCTGTTATTTGGGATTCTGGGATTCTGTCAGATAGACCTGAGTTTGCACTGAGTAGTATAGCTTGATTAGTTATAGCTGCTCATCTTAGCAATAACTGTATTAAATATGAACATCGTATATTTTTTTCAGCCAATCTATGAGCACAGTAAAGCAAGCACAATCATACACTCTCAGCAAGACAAGCAATGATACAAAATTTGTTGTTGTATTTTCACTAGCTTGCCATAATGTACTTCTCCAATTTGAATGCTTTGTGCAATCTGCTTTATGTATTTACTCCATGGTGTTCATTCTTGGTGTCATTAATATCCTACTTTCTGGCTGAGGTGTGATAATAGTTTGTTAGGTTTCTAAAGGATAAACAAATGTGAATACTGTAATGGTCCAAGTACAAATTGGTGTTGAGTGGCAGACTTATGGCTGTTTCAGATCAGCTGGATATGTTCATGGCCTAAACCCAGCTAGGTTCACTATTAATGTTAAAGAGTGCTGAAAAGATAAAGACATTAGCTAGAAGCCTGTTGATATATTGATGGTAGATGATAGACTAAGATGACAAGAACAAATGACCAAGTGGCCTGTGTTATCTTTTGTAACAATTTGTTTGGTGATACCATTTCCGTGTATGCACTCCCAAGCTCAGGAGTACATGCATACTCAGCCGCTCAGTCGTGTCTGATCCTTTGCATCCCCATGAAGTATAACCCAGCAGGCTCCTTTGCCCATGACATTTTCCAGGCATGAATACTGGAGTAGGTTGTCATGCCCTCCCCCAGGGGATCTTCCTGGCCTAGGGATGGAACTTGTATCTCTTGTGTCTCCTGCATTGGCAGGAGGATTCTTTACCATTGTGCCACCAGGGCAGCCCTATGCCAAGCAGGTATACCCGTAATTCATGCAGTAAACTCACAACTATTCAGGTACCAAAAAGCCCAAAAAGCTAAATTAGGTAAAAGCAACTTTTTGGTAACGTCGTAGAGTGTTAACATATATAAATAAGCCACAATATAATTTTAGTGCAGTTAGTGTTTATATCCAAATGCTTTGAAAGTTGACAATGCATGAGCAAAAAGACTCTGTTAAGAACAAAAAAATTAATCAGAAACTCATTCCAAAGTTTAATTTCAATGTTCAGCTTTTTTCCCCCATAGTTCATCAAGATGGCATTAAAAATTGTTCCATTCCTCTTTTTAGACTGATCATTTTAACTGTTCCATCCTTAATTACTCCACCATGCAGACAAAAAGAGCCTGTGAAGCCTCACTCCCAGGCTTTTTGAGACATTAATGAATATTGCAAAAATTGTGTTGGGCCAGAAATCATTTTTCAAGATGGTTGTAATGAGAACCCCATTTCTCACCCCCACTACTGGCCATCCATCCCACATGCATTTCTTACAATGTATGGTGGACTCCTCTCACCCTTAAAACCTGGGTGGCCAGTGGCCACAGTAGAAGTGGTGCTTTAAGACTCTGAGGCTGGCTGTCTTGGGATTGCTTTGTTGCATCCAGCCAACATGCTGTGCTCTAAGGAAATCCAGGCCACATGCAGAGAGCACAGGTAGGGCCTGCCATCTGACCGTCCCAGCATCAGTGGCCAGACATGTGAGGAAGGAGACTCCAGTACCAGCTGCTTTGACTGAAACCAGGTGAGTGGTGCTGAATGACGGAGAGCAGCCTGAGTCCAGCCAACCTCCAAACCTGTGAAAGATGGTGTTAAGATGATTGCTGCTGTTTAAAGAAAGGCATGGTCATTTGGAGTGATTTGTTATGCGGCACTAGATGGCTAGAAAGCACATGCTTTTAAGTCAGACCTACTCAAGTTTGAATATTGACCCTACTTCCTGCTAGTGAGATGCGTCAGCCAAGATCTCAAGTTTTTCTAATTCTTTTTGTTCCTGTTACACCTGGAATATTGCAGGTGTTCAATGAACATGAGTTTCCTCCCCACCTCCCCCTTCTGGTTTTCCTCCCTTCCTTCCCTCCCTTTATCCTTCCCTCCCTCTCTCCCTCCTTCCCTTCCTTCTTTCTTGTCTTCCATCTTTTCCTTTTTGCTTGCTTACTCCTTTCCTTCCCTTCCTTCCCGTGTAAATTTAACGGAGTGCAGCTGCTTTGGTGGTAGGCCATTTTAGATTGGAATATCTTAGTGCCAGGTGTGGATTTAATTGGACCCTAACTTAAAACGCAAGCAGACAGAATTCAGGATTCTTTTTTTTTTGGTGAAAACTGCTGAATCACTGGTTCCAAAATTAGTAGAAAATATGCTCAGACCTTCCACAGACAGTGTGTGTGGTATGATCAAGTGTCTTGGGGGAGTTGGGTAGACACATTTTTTAAAAAAGAAATGTTTCCATCAGTTCACAGTGAACATTATCTGAATTCAGCTCAGGCGAAGAATATCTTAAAAAGCTAGATAAAGGAAATGAAGGCATGAGCAACATGTTATTTGTAGGAATGACATACATTATCTCCTTGGCAACTGCAGAGTGGCATGCAATTTGGCACTCTATGTTGTGTCATCTCGGATGCCTGGAAGTCACTGTTTCCTATGGAAACAAAGGAAAGAACAACATGAGAAAAAGAGTTCTGATTTTAGTATGCTGAGAAAGTATTTTAAAATTGAGGGACCAGCAGGCTTCCACAGCAGAACCAGAACTCAAAATGGCATTAAATTTTCATTTATTAATTCCTTGGTGCTTTAGAATACGAGTGAGATCCAAATTTGTTTTGACCGCACTGAACTTTTTATTCATGCTTTGTGATCAAACGATGACTCCAAACATTTGTGTGGAACTTTCAATGCCCTGGTGTGTAGTAAGTCTTTCATAAATATTAGGATGTCAGCATCATTCATGTTCATTTATCTATTCATTCAATAAATATTTGTGGAGTGTCTAATTTGTGCCAGGCATTGTGCTGGGTACTGAGGCTCCATAAACCCCTTGCCTTACGTCTTATGACATTATTCTGCCATATTCATGGGATATTGTGGTAGTTCTTTGTTTGAAGTCACTCAATAATTTAGCCAGCATTCATTTAGCCTCAGCCTGGAGAGCTTATTATTACATAGGAGCTAGGAGATAGCCGAAATGAACCACATGGCCTCACACTATTGATGGGATCTCATCATAGCTCTTCTTTGGTCAGTGATTTTGGGGAAGTTTCCTAGGTGTAGTCAGCTTGTTTTCATCACCAACTTCCAAGTGAATGGCTCCAAAATATTTATGATAGTGACTCATGCTCAACGTAATTTCATTTGGTAGGTAATTTGATGAAATTGAATGTCTTTAATGAAGGAAATTCAGATTGCAATGTAGCTGGCTAGAGTCGTAGTTTCCACCTTGATGAAATTCAAAGAGGTATCAACATTATAGAATGCTACAGGGGCAGCCAACATAGCTGTAGTGGACTGCTTGATCACTGCAGGAGAATGGCACACCGGTGACATGAGGTTAAAGCCTGATATCCATGCGGCCAGGATCACCAAGGTGCTCCTAGGAATTTGTCCACAATGGTGCTGGAGAGAAGGACTGTGGAACAGATACCTGGATTCCAGAGTCAGTTCTTTCCAAGGATGATCTTGCTTTTCATTAATCTATCCAGTATCTCCAGAACATGGCCTTTCCTGCTAATTCTATATTCACTCCCTACCTCATCACAGCAGAAAGTGAGGCATTTATTCACATTTCTGAGACCTATTAAAGAATGGCTATGAAATAGACAGCTAATGTCCACCAAAGAATCTCACAAGAAAAGCCTTCTAGAATGACTATACAAAATAGTGATTTCAGGTGTTCTTTTAGCTCGAAGGAGTTGAAGCCATATGGCTGATTTTATAATTTCAGCATTAAAATTAAAAACCAGATTTCACTTCCTGGATTCTTCTTCCCTAGGGTCTTATTTTACTATGTCCCTCTCTAAGAGCAATATTTTAGCTTAGACTTTTCTTGGATTTGTGGATATATTCATGGAAGATTTAAATAGCATTGCAGCTGTACAGAAAAGCTGTTCTCGTGTGTGCTTTGAAAATCAGCTTTTCAATAACTGATAGCTTTAGAACCGTGATTGAGAGGAAAAATCCAGTCCTTGTTAAACAAGCTATTTCAGCTACTGGATGCATGCTTCAAACCGTTTGAAGAAAGAGAGGCTCACATACCTCATGACTTTGCTCCCAGAGAGGCAGGTTGGTGCCCATGGCCCTCATGCATTTTCTGTGTGGCAACAGAAGGCAAGAAGAAGGTGGGGCTGGATCTGGGAGATGACTCTGCTGCTCCATAGCAATCACTCAGCCATACTTTTAAACAGGCAAATTCATGAAATGGGAGAGGAAAGGCATTTAATTCTGGTTATCAGTTAATATTCCAGGATTGACTCATTAAGCAGTCCATTAACTACTGTAGTGGTCCAGGAAGTATAATCTGGATAGAATACATGACTGTCATCTGGTTTTCAAGTGGATTTAAATGGGCTGCTTTTGGCTATATAGCATTGCCAACTACTTATCTCTCGAGACATATTGTGCGAGACTCATTTTTGTTGTTTCGAGTGTACAGGAGGGAATGATTGTGTTGGTGATTTATTTCAATACAGCTTATTCATTATTTATTATTTCTTCATTGGACTTATTTTATGGAATATTCGTAGTGCTTGGTACTGTGCTAGTCACTGGGGGGAAGAAAATGATAAGACAGTATTGCAACCCCAAAGAATCAGTCGAGATGGGCTCTCATGCACAGCATGCTGCGTTGCTAGGCTGGGAAGAAGCATCAGATGCACAGCATGCTGCGTTGCTAGGCTGGGAAGAAGCATCAGATGCTGCGTGAAGATGTCACAGCCCAGATGAGCCATCTCTGTGGTGGGAGATTCTGAAGAGGGTGGGGGGGCTGTCAGGTTAAATTTCTCAGAGGAAGCAGTGACTAAGTACGATATCAGAAAATACAGAACCGAGGCAAAGGAGATGAGGAAGCAGAGTGAGAAGAAAACGTGCCAAGACCCAGAAGCAAGACAATACAGCTCATCCTTGTAGAACTAAATGAAGACACCCTGGCTAGAACCCAGGTGTTTTAATTGGGTTTCCCCCAAAGCAGACTCTGTTTCAAGAATTTGTGTGCAAGCAATTCATATTTGAGGTGATCCCAAGAAGCACTGCAAGGAAAGTGAGATGGCAAGGAAGACAATCCAATAAAGTATGACTAATGAACAGATTTACCACTGTGTGTTCATCACACCAGAGGCTCTCCCAGAATATGTGTGGAACACACCTCAGAATTGTCCTGTTGGGTGGCAGAGAAGTTGAGGTACTTATTTATCAGCTCTTGCCTCTTGTTCATTAAGTTTATTCAGGACACATTAACTTTCTTCTACTTCTGGTCAAACCCTCTCTCCCATTCCAGTCAAGCTCCTGTAAATAGAGCATTACTTAGAGCAGAAGAAGGTAGTAAGGCATCAGTGATGTCTGGGTAAACCAAATGAATATTGGCCAGGCACTCATAGCCTATGCTACACCAGGATCCCTGGGGTGGGTCCAGAGGAGGGTTTGGGAATGAATGGGGAGATGTACCTGAACTTGGAGGCAGGACCGGGTCAGGGAGAATGTTATGTTATATAAGTGTGTGTGTGTTTCAGGAAAACAATAGGTTTATAAGGATATTAGTTCTGAGAACTTTAATAGCCTGTGTGAACTAGTGAGAGATGTAGCCATTCTGTGGCTTTGAAGAAGAATAGGCAGATTGGAAAAATCCTGAGGAAGTTGGATGGAAAGGAATAACACAGAGAGAGGCAAAAATCAAAGTTTTGTGGCTTGCAAAGTTAACTGGATTGTGTGCTAGTCTCTAAGATCCAGCATAGAGTAGGAAGGTTGTGTTTGTTTGGATAAATATACTGAACTCATTGGATATGAATAAATTTGTACCTAGGTTTGACTTTGGTCAAGAGGGTTTCTTAAGGGTAAGAATTTAGGGCTTTTCTCCAACTATCATATCACCAGAGTCAGAACAGTGCCTGACGTATAAGTAGGCACTTAAATATTTGTTGACTAATGCCTCTTGTGTTCCGTAAGCCTCTTATCCTTCTCCATCAGAGGGCAGACAGACTGAAAACCACAAACACAGGAAACAATCCAATCTGATCACATGGACCAGAGCTTTTTCTAACTCAATGGAACTATGAGCCATACCATGTAGGGCCACCCAAGACAGACGGATCATGGTGGAGAGTTCTGACAAAGTGTGGTCCACTGGAGAAGGGGATGGCAAACCACTTCAACTATTCTTGCCTTGAGAACCCCATGAACAGTATGAAAAGGCAAAAAGATACGACACTGAAAGATGAACTCCCCAGGTCAGTAGGTGCCCAAAATGCTATTGGAGATCAGTGGAAAATAACTCTAGAAAGAATGAAGGGATGGAGCCAAAGCAAAAACAACACCCAGTTGATGTGACTGGTGATAGAAGCAAAGTCCGATGCTGTAAAGAGCAATATTCCATAGGAAACTGGAATGTTAGGTCCGTGAATCAAGGCAAATTGGAAGTGGTCAAACATGGGATGGCAAGAATGAATGTCAACATTTTAGGAATCAGAGAACAAAGATGGACTGGAATGAGTGAATTTAACTCAGATGACCATTATATCTACCACTGTGGGCAAGAATCCCTTAGAAGAAATGCAGTAGCCATCACAGTCAACAAAAGAGTCTGAAATGCAGTACTTGGATGCAATCTCAAAAATGACAGAATGATCTTTGTTCATTTCCATGGCAAACAATTCAATATCACGGTAATCCAAGTCTATGCCTCGACCAGTAACGCTGAAGAAGCTGAAGTTAAACGGTTCTATGAAGACCTACAAGACCTTCTACAGCTATCACCCAAAAAAGATGTCCTTTTCATTTTAGGGGACAGGAATGCAAAAGTAGGAAGTCAAGAAACACCTGAGGTAACAGGCAAATTTGGCCATGGAGTACAGAATAAAGCAGGGCAAAGGCTAGTAGAGTTCTGCCAAGAGAATGCAGTGATCATAGCAGTGCATTCTTCCAACAACACAAAAGAAGACTTAACACATGGACATCATCAGAGAGTCAATACCAAAGTCAGATTGATTATATTCTTTGCAGCCAAAGATGGAGAAGCTCTATACAGTCAGCAAAAACAAGACTGGGAGCTGACTGTGGCTCAGATCATGAACTCCTTATTGCCAAATTCAGACTTAAATTGGAGAAAGTGGGGAAAACTACTAGACCATTCAGGTATGGCCTAAATCAAATGCCTTACGATTATACAGTGGAAGTGAGAAATAGATTCAAGGGATTAGATCTGATAGACAGAGTTCCCGATGAACTATGACATTGTACAGGAGACAGGAATCAAGATCATCCCCAAGAAAAAGAAATGCAAAAAGGCAAAATGGCTGTCTGAGGAGGCCTCACAAATAGCTGTGAAAAGAGAAGCAAAAAGCAAAAGGGAAAAGGAAAGATATACCATTTTAATCCAGAGATAAGAAGGCCTTCCTCAGTGATCAGTGCAAAGAAATAGAGGAAAACAACTGAATGGGAAAGACTAGAGATCTCTTCACGAACATTAGACATACCAAGGGAACATTTCATGCAAAGATGGGCTCAATAAAGGACAGAAATGGTCTGGACCTAACAGAAGCAGAAGATATTAAGAAGAGGTGGCAAGAATACACAGAAGAACTGTACAAAAAAGATCTTCACGACCCAGATAATCATGATGGTATGATCACTCACCTAGAGCCAGACATCTTGGAATGTGAGGTCAAGTGGGCCTTGGGAAGGATCACTATGAACAAAGCTAGTGCAGGTGATGAAATTCCAGTTGAGCTATTTCAAATCCTGAAAATGATGCTCTGAAAGTGCTGCACTCAATATGTCAGCAAATTTGGAAAACTCAACAGTGGCCACAGGACTAGAAAATGTCAGTTTTCATTCCAATCCTAAAAAAAGGCAATGCCAAAGAATGCTCAAACTACTGCACAATTGCACTCATCTCACATGCTAGTAAAGTAATGCTCAAAATTCTCCAAGCCAGACTTTAGTTGTATGTGACCTGTGAACTTCCAGATGTTCAAGCTGGTTTTAGAAAAGGCAAAATAACCAGAGATCAAATTGCCAACATCTGCTGGATCATGGAAAAGGCAAGAGAGTTCCAGAAAAACATCTATTTCTGCTTTATTGACTATGCCAAAGCCTTTGACTGTGTGGATCACACAATAAACTTTGGAAAATTCTGAAAGAGATGGGAATACCAGACCACCTGACCTGCCTCTTGATAAACCTGTAGGCAGGTCAGGAAGCAACAGTTAGAACTGGACATGGAACAACAGACTGGTTCCAAATAGGAAAAGGAGTACATCAAGGCTGTATATTGTCTCCTTGCTTATTTAACTTATATGCAGAGTACATCATGAGAAACACTGGGCTGGATGAAGCACAAGCTGGAATCAGGATTGCCAGGAGAAATATCAAACACCCCAGATATGCAGATGACACCACACTTATGGCAGAAAGTGAAGAAGAACTAAAGAGCCACTTGATAAAAATGAAAGGAGAGTGAAAAAGTTGGCTTAAAACTCAACATTCAAGAAACTAAGATCATAGCGTCCAGTCTCATCATTTCATGGCAAATATATGGGGAACAATGGAAACAGAACAGAGTTTATTTTGGGGGGCTCCAAAATTACTGCAGATGGTTACTGCAGCCATGAAATTAAGATACACTTGCTCCTTGGAATAAAAGTTAGGACAACACAGATGGCATATTAAAAAGCAGAGACATCACTTTGTCAACAAAGGTCCATCTAGTCAAGGCTATGTTTTTTCCAGTAGTCATGTATGGATGTGAGAGTTGGACTGTGAAGAAAGCTGAGTGCCCAATAATTGATGCTTTTGAACTGTGGTGTTGGAGAAGATTCTTGAGAGTCCCTTGGACAGTGAACAGCTCCAACCAGTCCATCCTAAAGGAAGTCGGTCCTGAATATTCATTGGAAGGACTGATGTTGAAGCTGAAACTCCAATACTTTGTCCACTTGATGTGAAGAAATGACTCATTTGAAAAGACCCTGATGCTTGGAAAGATCGAAGGTGGGAGGAGAAGGGGATGAAAGAGGATGAGATGGTTGGATGGCATCACTGACTCAATGGACATGAGTTTTGTAAACTCCAGGAGTTGGTTATGGACAGGGAGGCCTGGCGTGCTGCAGTCCATGGGGTCACAAAAAGTTGGACGTGACTGAGTGACTGAACTGAACTGAATTGAATGAATACATGAATGAATAAATTAAAACTTTGTTATGCTCCTTGTTCCTGTCTGCTGTATAGATGGGTCTTCAAGTTGGGGAATATTTTGAGAAGTAGACATTGATTTTATGATACAGATATAAAGATGGTAATCTAAGTCCCTGGACAAGTTTATTCGTTTACCTGAAGACTGAAAGAACTGAAATATCTGAGGGTTGAGCCTTGTGGGAATGTATCATTTTAGGATTTGGTAGAGGAAGAGCATTTGACACTGAAGAGAGTAAGTAAGTGGAACATGGCTGGATTGTGGAATTTATTGGACCCATTTAAGGGAGGAAGAAATAATCAGCAGTGGTAGATGTTGCCAAGACAGTATGTAAGATGCAGATTTTCAAAATTTCTTATTGGATTAAAACACAAAAAGTTGCAAGGGAAAGATGGGAAGGGAAATAAACAAACAGTGGGTTGAAGAGTAAATGACCAGGGAAAGGTGGAAACATTAAGTGTAGACGATGTTTCCCTAAACTGGCAATGATAGAGTGGAAGCTGGAAGGGATCAAAGGTTAAGGAGTTGTGGGACTTGATATTTTCATCCCCTTCTTTGTAACATGAGAGAAATTTTAGTATGTTCTTTGTTGAGAAAGTGCAAATATTTTTTAATTGCTAGCATGATTAAGTCAAACAATATTCCCAGGATTGTTGATTTTATGCTCTCCTCAAACATCCATCAGCCCAGAAGGAAACCTTTTAAATGTGAGTCCTTACTTATCTCTTCCTACAACTGTCAGATTAAGGCAAGTTGGGTTTTAGCTGATTCTTAGCATTGCTCCAAGGAATGGAGATGATTGTCTTCACCGAGGAATAAGAAATAACATGACTTTTGAAAAGAACACCCAATGTAGTGTTCCCATATATTTCCAACATTTTCTGAGGTAGATATTTACAGTACTCGTTCAACATTTAGTTCTATTGAAAAAAATACAATGAATATCTGAGTATAGAAACAATGGAAACTTCTATTATAATAATTTATCTCACAGGGACTATCTACATTTTTGTTCTAAAATATGAACAGCAATATCAAAATGATATTTCACAAGTATTGATCACTTACCAACTTCAGATAAAGTGTTAAGCACTTTATGAATACTACTCCATCAATAACTCTAAAAGTTATCGTTATTATCTTCATTTTACCCAGGAAAAATATGTAGCACAGAGAGGCTAAATAATTTCCCCAAGGTAACACAGCTAGTATTTAGCAGAGTCCAAAACTTGAATCTACCTGAGTTTAGAACCTACAGTTCTGACATTGGTTTTTAGCTTTCAATATACTGCCAACAAAGATAAAAATGAAGATAGATATTTAGCAGCTTTCAGCTTTAGAATTTATTTTATAGATGTCTGAGGAGGGCAAGGGCTTCCCTGGTGGCTCAGTGGTAAAGAATCTGCCTGCCAATGCAGGAGATGTGGGTTCCAACTCTGGGTCAGGAAGATCCCTTGGAGAAGTATACAGCAACCCACTCCAGTATTCTTGCCTGGGAAATCTCATGGACAGAGGAATCTGGTGGGCTACCGTCCATGGGGACCCAAAAGAGTTGAACACATCTTAGCAACGAAGCAACAACAAATAAAGGGCACACTTCCCTTGCTGCATACCAGATATTTGTGTCTTTTAGTTTCTGGCCTGCTAGGCTGAAGTGGTTATGTTGGTGATATACATTAATGTGCTGATGAGCCATTTACCATAAATTGCAACTCAGCTACTGGTTTAATTCCTGCTAAATTTGCAATCTGCCTTTACTGAAGTGCAAAATTGGCTTTCTTGTCATAAGTGGTAGAACATGCAAAAGAGTCTAATACCTTATCTTCTAGCTCAAGTAAGATTATCTAGGCTCAGAGAAAGTTTTAAAATTTTCACTTTGGATGAACAGCTGTTTCAACATGAGAGCTTTATTAAACACCAAATGGTCTTGCTAATGCCTCATTGAAAACTACAGGTAATAGCATGGCACTTCCTCCTCAGGACAAGTCACATTATTTCCTGGAGAAAGTAAAAATGGCATCAGCGATTTGTTATCTGTTATCTGTTATCTGTTTGACAACTGGTGTTGTGGTAGAATATCAATTTGTTCTGCTGACTGAAGATGCTGTTTTACTATAGATGGAGATTTGTAATGAATTGTGTTAAAAAGGTAATTCAACATATGCTTTATGACCAATTGACTGTGCTTCCATTCGTAAAATCTAGGGAACGGGATTGATGTTTAAAATACAAGAGCATATGCAATAGGTACTTAAAGAGTCCTTTTCTGCTACATACACATGTGTGCACACATTTACTTTATATATAATTTGGCACATGCATTGTTGAACTTCATTTACTTTAATTATTTGCAGATAATTACATGTTCCCTTCCCTGGTGGCTCAGACGGTAAAGATTTCTCTTGCAACGTGGGAGACCTGGGTTTGGGAAGATCCCCTGGAGGAGGGCATGGCAACCCACTCCAGTATTCTTGCCTAGAGAATCCCCATGGACAGAGGAGCCTGACAGGCTACAGTCCATGGGATCACAAAGAGTTGGACACGACTGAGCAACTAAGCACAGTTTGAAGAATCATTTTCAAGTCAGAAACTAGAGCTAGTATTTATGTTGATATCTTCCCTGGATTACAATTAAAGTTAAATTGCAGTGTCCTATGAACCCGAGGGGGAGATGTTTTAGTTTTTCCATAATTTTGAGTAGCAATTTTATAAGCATCTTTCAAAAATTATATATTCAAACCGAAGGTAAAGTCTGTGGAAAGAAGTTGGAACACAGCTTCCTTTTTGCAGAACTTCATAAAAATGGTTCATCATACAGAAGATGTGTATTTTGAATGATGGTGATTGTTCATTTTTCACACAACCCAAAGAGAAGTTTTCTTCAATTAAAAAGAAATTTTGCACTGCTAGTTTACCTTTGTGGTTAAGATAGAATTTTCTATACAGTAAATCATCTAAATGTGGACCTATTTGTAAATATTTATTTAGGTTTGACTGTAGACTGTAGAAGGTATATGGGAAACAAAGTAATATCTGTAAGCATATTATGACAACTAAGCACCAAAGAAGTAGGGCAAATATTAGGAAGAACAGAAATATTCATAAGAATTTTACAATTTTTACACATACTAGAAAGGAAGAATTAATCAGAGGAAGATTTTTTTGTGGGATAATGTGGGTCAAACATTAGTACAGTAGTTACCTTATAATAGAAACTGGATTAATGTAACTAAAATCCAAATCTGAAAAACCAAGCTTTTTAGAAATGTTGCTTAACCTGGTTTGGGTTGTGTGTACATATTTCAGGTAAGTTATGCTTTCTTTCAACTCCATTACGGTAGCTTTCTAACATGGCAACTTAACATATATGCTGTAAGTAACTTCCTGAAGTGGCTAAAATTGTTGGTTTGGAATGCAAATTATGACTGTAGCTCATTTTGACTGTCTGGTTTTAGAAGTAACCAACTTTCCAAGGCTTCAGTGTCCTTATTGGAAAAATAAGAATATTAATTCTATTACCTGGGTGGTTGTAGATAATGTGTTAGGTTATTAGTGTAGGGCTTGGTCCATAGTAAGTGCTCAATACATGGTAGGGGTGTTGATAAAGATTCAAGACTTCTGTTTGGCAAGTGCTAATATCAGACATTAATTATTTAGAGTAGCCCATGAATGTGAAACATTGCTTTAACAGTCTATTTCAAGAAAATACAAGGGTAAAAAAAGAAAAGGAAGAGTTTAGAACATCCTCAAGGGATTTCAAATTTTAACTGACAAAGAAGGTTATTGGCCTTCTTTATCCTTACACCATAGACAGAAATCTTTGAAAATTGTCCTCCTGCCAGCAGGCACTTCGTTCCTTCCTCTAACATCCCTCTTCCCTATGGTTAATACTTGTGGGTGTGTGCGTGTTCAGTCTTGTCCAACTCTTTGTGACCCCACGGACTGTAGCCTGCCAGGCTCCTCTGTCCATGGGATTTCCTAGGCAAGAATACTGGAGTGGTTTGCCATTTCCTTCTCCAGGAGATTTTCCCAACCCCGGGGGTTGAGCTTGCGTCTCCTACATTGACAGGTGTATTGTTTACCAAGTCTTAACTGCCATCTAGGAATATGGTTAAGACTTCAGTTCAGTTCAGTTCAGTTCAGTCTCTCAGTCGTGTCCGACTCTTTGCGACCCCATGAATCGCAGCACGCCAGGCCTCCCTGTTCATTACAATCTCTCGGAGATCACTCAGACCCACGTGCATCGAGTCCGTGATGCCATCCAGCCATCTCATCCTCGGTCGTCCCCTTCTCCTCCTGCCCCCAATCCCTCCCTTATTCATCCCTAAATTTCAGCTTCTGTGTTACTTTCACAAAGAGACTTTCCCAGCAGTCAGGCTATGTCATGTACTCCCTAATTAAAAAAAATTTTTTGATAGCATTTATTGCTTATTATAACTCCCTAATAATTCCTGGTAGAAGTTGTAACGCCTGTGCCTTTTCACCTCTGTACTCCCCATGTCCAACAAGAAACTTGAAAAATTAGACACTCAATACATATTGTTCAATGAATGAATGAATTGGGTAAATCAGTGCCTTTAATAAGTCCTTCATTGCTTTTCAACTTAAATGTGGATATTGTTACTCATTTCCAACAAGAGAGGAAGCATGCAACCTGAGCCTTTTTTCCTAAATATAAATCTGTTAAAGTCATCATGAATGTTTTGATTCAGTGGGTAAACATTATCTAATGTTCCAAAGAAAGTCTGCTTGCTTTAGGTAAGGCTCTTGGCTCATCAAAGGCTTCCTTAATGCAGAATAGCTGTGATTTTACTAAATGACTTGGCTGCTAATTCTTCAGCTTTAGAACTTTCTCCCCAAGCAGAAGTATTTGCAGATCTAGTCCTGATAAATTATTTCTTTTTAGACATTGCCCCTGTTGCCTTTGCTGATGCAGATAAAATTATGACTCAGACTGCTTGCTATGCCAGCCTCCTATAGGGTTGGCAGGGATCTGAATTTTTCTGCATGGCTATTTATTATAGCACAATTTCATTTTGATCAAATCATATGAAGTCTATATTAAGAAAAGCACTGTCCAAATGTTTTCTAAGCTCAAATACAATTTTATGAATATTTTCAAGCTGAAAAAAATAATTTTCATAGGATGATGTGGTTTATTTAAAAAATGAATTTGTTTGGACACCCAAGTTAGAAATTAAAAAACATGGTAAGATTTCTTTTGCAATATTTTATCAGGTATCTACATATATTACCTTTACTTTTAAGGATTAAAAATATACTTAATATAAAATATGAGCAAAAGTTATAAATTATTTTAATGACATTTTTTCAATACTGAAACACATGTATGTTTTGAAATCCATGATACATGTCATGATACATACATTGTCACGTGAAAATCATAATCTGAAAGGAAAACAAAAATATTTAAGGAAAAATACTGAGTAGTTAAAGACCTGGAGCTAAATCCAAATTAGAAGCTTAAATGAAAATCCTGGTTGACTCAAGCCTCTGATTAGGATTAAGGAAAACTGAAAGGAACTCAAGAGATATCGTGGAGAACTCATATCTAAGCAACTTCGATGGTTTGGAAAGATGATGTAGATGCCTCCCTGGTGGATATATGGAAGTGTTTTCATTCGTTAAGGACAAAATTAAAAATGTTACAAAGAAATTGATGCTTAATTCCTGTTAAAAGCATCTCAATTTCTCTACATATCTTATTTTAACTCAATTTAGGATTTGGGGGGGGTTATCAAAAGGGGATACTCACTCAGTGGTGAAGAGAGAACAGACTAGAAACAAAATACCTGAGAGGAGAGAATTGTTTAGGTTTTATTTATTTTTTTTCCTAGGAGAAAGTTAACATTCATTTTTTTAAAATATTAAGATGTATATCTTAAATTTATTAAAGTTAGATGATTGTCTTAGATTCCTGAGGTTGCCATAGCCAAATAACATAGATCAGATGGCTTAAATAACAGAAATTTATTTTCATATTTCTAAGGACTAGAAAATCCAAGATCAAGGTTCTGGCCATTTAGGTTTCTGATGAGAGCTCTTTTTCTGTTTGCAGACGACTGCCTTCCTGCTGTGTCCTCATATGACACAGAGAAAGGGTTTTCTGGTGTCTCTTTCTCTTTCATAAGGACATTAGTTCTGTCTGATCAGGGCTTCGTTCTTATGACCTCATTTAATATCACTTCCTTAAAGATCCTATCTCCAGTATAGGACCTTGAGGAGTTAGGACTCCAACATATCAATTTTGAGGGGCCATAATTCAGTCTATAGCAATGATTAAAACTTTTTAATATTTCACTCTTTACCTTTTTTGACATTTGTTGCCTTCTGCTATCCCCAGTTTGGTGTCTTTCATTGTCTCATTTCCTCTAATTTAAATGTGGAAAAATGTCCTTTGGCTACTATCATTGAAATTAAAAAAATAAAAATAAAAACAGTGATACTATAATGCCAGACCAGTATTTCCACAGATACAACTCTTTTTAATATTCCATTATATTGAGAAAGTGGGCCAGCCAAACTGAGTTGCCAAAGTTCTAATTGTGAGTCAACACTCTGGGTATGTCTTTTCATAGCGTAAGTGTGAATATCATCCTATAAGTTGGATTACAACAGTTCCTCCAGTCTTCTTCCCTGGTTACCAGTTTCTAGACTTTACCGGTAGTTGGAATGTTCCAGAAAGAGATCAGTGAACTGATATGTTAATGCATGAGATGCTTTTTAAAAAAATATAATTCACATCTTTCCTGGACATTGAAATACTTGTGGCTATAGTTTTTCTTACATATAGCTTTGACATATGGCTGCTGTTGTTGTTGTTCAGTCACTAAGTCATTTTTGACTCTTTGCAACCCCAAGGACTATAGCATGCCAGCCTTCCCTGTCCCTTGCCATCTCCCAGAGTTTGCTCAAACTCATGTCCATCAAGTCAGTGATGCCATTCAACCAACTCATCCTCTGTCACTCCCTTTTCCTCCTGCCTTCAATCTTTCCCAGCATGAGGGTCTTTTCCAATGAGCTGGCTCTTTGCATCAGGTGACTAAAGTATCGAAGCTTCATCTTCCACATCAGTCCTTCCAATGAATATTCAGGGTTGATTTCCTTTAGGATTGGTTGGGTAAGTGTGAGTCACTCAGTCCTGTCCAACTCTGTGACTCCATGGCCTGTAGGCCACCAGGGTCCTCTGTCCATGGGATTTCCCAGGCAAGAATATTGGAGTGGGTTGCCATTGCCTTCTCCAGGGGATTTTCCTGACTCAGGGGTCAAATCCAGGTCTCCTGCATTACAGTCAGATTCTTTACTGTCTGAGCCACCAGGGAAGCCCAGGATTGGTTGTGGTAGTTGGTTAATTAAAAATCTGTTAGCTAAGTGTCAGGTGCAGAAGAACCACTCAGTAAAAATTAACCAATTATTGCTGCTGTTGCTGTTTTCCTAGATGAGCTTTTTACATTTGTCTTATACCATAGGATTTACTCTAGTGTTAATTCTTACCTTTATTATGTCTAAAATGTGTTTTAATTTCATTATTGCATTTTATATTCCCTTGTATTTATTCTTATTTTTGCCAGCAACATCCTTTTCGTGGCTGACTTCATCACAGACTGTCTTTAGCTCCCTCTACCTTTCTGAATATTCAAAGCAGGCACATTATTTTTATAGAAACATAGAAAAAATTTTCTAAAATCTTGTCTGTAATGATTTGTTCTTGAATGAGGTATCTTTTTATTTCAGGGACAGGATCTTGTTATCTGTCTTCTGGATTATTTCTATACAATATCCTTTAGTGCCTACTAGGTACTGAGTGCCTTGCATGCATTATCTTATTTATTCCTTATGAGGAAGTACCATTATCAATGGTACTCCTGTTTTAATAAGAACTTTGAGGTTTCAAGAGATTTAGTAAGTTGTCAAATATCCCATAGCTGATAAATGGCAAATTCAGTATTCAAGTCCAGGACAGTCTGATCTGATGGCTCACAATTCAGTTTAGCCAATGTTTCCCATTTTCTGATCCCTGATGACTGGCGGTAGCATAACTAATAAATAACATGTCCTCCAAATAGAGCCTAATGCTGAGTTTTTATCTAGATCCCAGGTTATTCCTATGAACAGTTGGAGTGATTTTAATGCTGCTTTCATCATTGAGCAAGAGAAGATCTATCCTGTTCAGTGTCTGCATTTGGAAAAAGTGAGCGGATGATGCTTTGCCCTCTACCCTCTCCACTTTTATGTTGGCAGTATTGATGAACACATCTCCTGGAGCAATTCCAGGTAGCATTCTGGTCAAGTCCAAGACCACTTGATCAAGCAGAGAACTTCTGCTCTGATTGGTGAAGTGTCTGACCAAGAAATTTCCTCTCCTACAGCCATCTATTTAACCTACAAAGTCTTGGCAAATAAAAAGAAGCACTAGAAATCACTGTGAAATAAAACTAACCAATGATCACTTATCTTCAAAAAACTCTATTTCTTTCAACTTCTAAATATACAAGACAAAATGAATGAACTCTGTAAGACCGTGTTCTCTGGTAATTCCAAATCGAAGGCATAAATTTCTTATCCCAGTACCTGATATTGAAAGTAATATTTCTACAGCTTATGGAAATGCAAACACTGAATTAAAAGCTAACATTGGGAGGAAATGAAATACAATAAATAGAGAACTCGGCATTTTCATTTCTACATTTTGTTGTTCAGTGCGTGTTGGAATCCCCTGGTAATAACTGATGAAATATTTAGCATGTTTATTTGTAGGGAATGTTTTTCATTTCTATTGGGTAACATTTTTAAAAAAATGCTACTGAGGGTCTTCCATGAATCATTACCTTGGGATTTAGTTTTTCATCTGCTCTTACCATTATTGTTTATTTTCTTATTAAATAAGATGTGTGTCTAACCCCTGAAGGCCTGTCAGAACAGGCCTTGAATAAATGTCTTTGCGTTATTGGATTTTTTTTTTTCGGTATGTGACTCATTGATATTCTAGAAGATAAACCTGTTCATTATTAGCCTTGTTTGTTTTTAATTTAGAAGGGTTAAATTACATTTTATTAAACTTCATTAGCTTTTCAAATAAGCAAGATGAATGTGGCTTGCCTTCTGCACAGTCACTTTATCTCATTGCTGCTAGAGTAATAAGTTGAGATGAATTTTCTCTTTACAGTTGATAATACTTCTTTAGAAATCGTGTCAGATCACAGTCATGATTGACGAATTGCTTGGATTTGCTCTTGTTTGCCTGTTGCTGCTTTAATTTGTTGGTAACGTTTAAATCTGCCACCTCGCATCTCTATCCGACAGTTTCCCTTGCTTCAGGCTATTGTGACTAATGACAAAATGATCTCAAACTAAATCATTTTTTAAAATTCAGATGAAGCTTAGGTGCTTTTCTTGTTTGTAACCACTGTACATCTGCTGAATACTGATAGAGATTCTCAACCCTGTGTATGAATCATAACCTCACTCTGACTGACACATTAGTGGCTCCAATACTTGAAGGCTGTGTGGATATTATTCCTAGCGAGTCCCGTGCCAGTTGGGTCAGCAGATTTCTCAATCCTTTTAGAGTTTGTCATCAGGGAAAATGACAACTACTTTTTACATCGAGGGCCTTGAGACCTCAATGCAAAATAACTTCAGTATCATTTGACTGCCTAGCAAAGAGCAAAGATTTAAGCCTTAAATCAGTCTAGTTCTCTGCTTTGTAGGTTATGATACTTAGAGTATTGAGATTTCTTAGGCATTCTTAGTCAGACCTGGGTTCAAGTCCAGATAATTTATACACCTTAGGTGTTATCTGCAATATTATGGACATATGTCCATAAACAAAGAGATAGTCATCTGAAGGTCAGATAGAAAGTTTCTGAAACTTGCTCTTTAATCTGAAAAAGAATCTTGACTCTGTATTATATGCATTTCAGTGAAATTTATTAAAAAATGAAGTAGATGCCTGCTATGTGCATTAGCCTACTATGATTAATAAGATAGCTTTCTATCCTAGAAGTTCACTAATACCATAAAACTGGGAATAAAAAGATTTGTTTTTTTTTTTTTCAGATGATAATCCTAGTGGCATACTTCATACTGCTTCCTCTACTTTCATAAAGTCTCGTGCTTCATTGATTCTTTCTTCCAATCACAGACTGATCCTGCCTCTTTGACTTGAAGTCATTGTTTTCTCTAGACATATTCTTCAAGTCTGTGCTTATATTACTTTTATATTTAAAACTTGCCTACTAGTGGATAGTGTCAATATAAAATTTTCAAAACATCAAAAACATGAGTCATACAAATGAATGAGTGAATCTATGTCAAGGTTTTGTCTAATTCATTAATTAATGAGGATACTACTTATTAGTAATGAATGAATCTGTCAAGGTTTTGTCTAATTCATTAATTAATGAGGATACTACTTATTAGTAAAACTGGCTCAAAATCTTTTTTGGGGGAATGCCTATAAGTAACCATTATTATTGTTATTTGAAAAGAATATTAGAATGAGACTGCTAGATTAGATACAGAAGTAGTTAATATCCTTCAGGGAGTCAAAACCATAACCTTTGGTGCTCCTTTCTACTGAACAGTAATCTATATGTTCATATGTAACTTACAGTGTTTGGGGTCAAAGCCAATATTAAATAGCAAAATCAAACTCAAGTACACTCTCCAAGAGATTTGATAATCCTTGGGTGGACTTTTTAAACCATGCTCCACAATGACATTGCAGGGACATGCTGTATTCCTTTCTGATTTCCAAGTCTTGAATAATTTTTAAACAATATACTTGACTATTACAAATACTTGACTAACTCCTATAGGTGTAGCTTGTGAAGTTCTTTAACGTCTCCCCCATATTTGAGTATCCAGAGGCTGTACAACATGGCAGAACATTCAGTCACTCACTCTGTGACTTTCATCCACGTAATCCCACTGCTATGAGCTGCATGCATGCTCGGTTGTGTCCCATGGACTGGGGCCCACCAAGCAATTCTGTGTATGGGATTTCCCAGCAGTAATACTGGAGTGGGTTACCGTTTACTCCTCCAGGGGATCTTCCCGACCTAGGAATTGAATCCGCATCTCTTACATCTCCTGCATTGGCAGGCGGGTTCTTTACAACGAGTGCCATGTGGGAAGCAATCAGTTATATTAGAATATAATTCACAGTTGGTATTTCAGAATATTTCAGAAGGATTCTAATCTGGAAGAAAGGAAGACAGGGTCCTACAAATGTTCTTGTGCTTCCTTCTGAGGCACAGTTAAGTCGCTTATAGTTTCGTCTTTTAAGGTCTCACTTTTAAAATTCATTAGGCAGGATTGGAACAGTCTGTGGAGCTAACTATTCCATACTACTGAGGCAAGGCTCTTCTGAGGACTCCACCAAATGCTACATAAATGGTGAGATTTTCCACTATGTCTGGAGGGAGCATGCACTATTCTGGCTTGGTATGTGCTGAGCACTGTTTTTTCTAATCCTGTCAGGTGGTTCTTTTTGCCTTGGGTAGTTAACTCATACTCACAAGTGGATCTGTGCATAGCAAAATTCTCACTGGGGACTCTTCAGGATTTTTGGCTTTTTTTTTTCCAGTATCAAATTCTCTGCTATTTTTTCCTGTGAATTCTAGCCACCTTGATTTCATCACTTTCTCAGCCTCATCTCCTCAATTTAGGGGGTCTGTCAGATTGCTCATGTATTCTCCTTTCCTCCACCACAGCATGCGAACTGAGTTTTGTTTTTTCTCTCTCAGTGATTGTGTCCTGTGTTCTCTAATGCTCAATTTCTTAAAAAACAGTTGTTTTACAAATGTTTTCCTTTTTTGTGTGTGTGTGTCTTTGCTCAATCTCTTAAAAAACAGTTGTTTTACAAATGTTTTCCTTTTTTTTTTTTTTTGTCATTTCCTATGAGACAGTAGGCTCTTCCCTGGTGGCTAGGAGGTTAAAGTATCTGCCTCTAATGCGGGAGACCTGTGTTCGATCGCTGGGTCGGGAAGATCCCCTGGAGAAGGAAATGGCAACCCACTCCAGTATTCTTGCCTGGAGAATCCCATGGACGGAGGAGCCTGGCAGGCTACAGTCCATGGGGTCGCAAAGAGTCGGACACGACTGAGCGACTTCACTTCACTTTATGAGACAGTAAATTCAGTTCCTGTTGCTCCATTTTGGCCAGAAGCAGAAATCTCCAATTCTTAGACTTTAGTCTGAGGGAAAATAGGAGTTTCTAAAGATTATGGGCAACCCAACTTTTGGTGAAAGAAGGCAGTATGCAAATATCATGCTGTATTTGAAAAGATGTATTTCTTTCTTGCTTCTCCAATCAGCCCTTTATTACTTTCTTCCCTTCTTTTCTTAGTATATTTAATATTTTGCCACAGCTTGACCCTTCATTCTATTTTACTTTTTCTTATATTTTTGATTGCATCATGTGTGTGGGAGTGCATATTATCTTCCCAATGATAGTGTAAACTCTTTAAATGTTGTGGATATACCTTATCATTCTTTATATTTTTCATCTTGAATGTAACATCTTAAAATTAATTCTGTAAAGAGGGATTCAAAATCTGAGGATTAATCAGGTGATGTTTATAATGTATTTTGTATAGGAAAAGTACAAGGCAAATAATGATACTTTTAGCTTTTAGGTTGATGTTAATTTTGGTTTCACTTGTTTCCACTCAAATTATGTGACCTATGTGAGACTACAGTTTCTCATGAGTTCAGCTGCAACCTGTTTTGAAGAATACTCCAGGCTGACATGAAAAATACTTCCTAAACCTTTTCAGATCCTGCTTTGGTTCTGCATGTTGCAAGGCTTTTTCTTGTCTCTCTACTTGGGGAACTTGAGGCTGTAATTCACAAGTCTGTGAGATATATATGGACTGAATGCTTTCAACTTGTTCAATAAGTGTAGTATTGGAAAAATATTT
This sequence comes from Cephalophus harveyi, assembly GCA_006410635.1. Lineage (NCBI taxonomy): Eukaryota > Metazoa > Chordata > Mammalia > Artiodactyla > Bovidae > Cephalophus > Cephalophus harveyi. The sequence continues at coordinate 86,930 of SJYT01022727.1, forward strand.
TACATGTAAAATAAATATTTCTCTGTAAAGGGAGCTCACAAGTAATTTTGTATAATATTATCCATAAAGTTCCTTGCAAGTTGGCTCCTTCTAATCATCCACTTGTGAGCTTTTCTTCATCATGTCTCTCTCTCCTTTGTACTTCATCTCCTTACCCACCATTTATTTTGTAAAATGGTGGGAAAAGAGGATGGAAAAAGCAATTACAATATACCCTTAGTATAACTTAGAATAAACATAATTAAAGAGGAAAGACTGTTGCAAAAAGTCACAGTATCTTCTAAAGATAGACATGATTATTTTGGGAATTGTTTGAGCAATTGCTTTCCTTCATTAGTATGGACAATCTATAGTTGGCTCTATGGTTATTTATCATGCCTGTCAAAATATAAGAATTTTAATGCTTACCATCTGTATTCAGATACAATCTTGTTCTATACATAAAATCATTTTATGGAAAATGGTGAATTTGATTTAAACACTATTGGTAAATAGTTTGAACTCAGATATTTATGCAATGATATGGTGATGATATTTATATTTTAATACAACAGTTTATTTAAAAATGATTTTCCTTTCTATTCACATTATTAATTGTGCTGAAAAACTAAAATGCGTTAGGACTTCTGCTGCTGCTGCTGCTGCTAAGTCGCTTCAGTCATGTCCAACTCTGTGTGACACCATAGTCAGCAGCCCACCAGGCTCCCCCGTCCCTGGGATTCTCCAGGCAGGAACACTGGAGTGGGTTGCCATTAGGACTTCTAGATTTTATATAATAATGTCAATGTAAGATTATGAAAATAATTCCCAGGGATTTAGAAATTAAGGTTTTGGAGTTCCTGTCTTTTTAAAGGAATATTATATACATATAGATGGCTATTGTTTTTATTCTGTGCACAAAAATAGATATCATTCTTGTTTATAAAGCGAACATTTACTAAACTCATTGAAATGTATACAGTGTATCAGTAAAACTGGAGAAAGATATTGTACAGTTATCATCATGAACCCTTAAAGTAAAATCAAGTATAACTCTAGTTCAAAGTTCTAAAAGCCTAATCTTTCCATAGATTTAAATTCGAATTATTCATAAGAATGGAAAATATTTTGAAATAAAAGATGCTTCATTCAGAGTTTCAAATATATATGTGTCCTTTTTAAGTTAGATATTCTTAAGCTTTCACAAAAAGCTGAATGACTGTAGCACATTAATAAAGGAACTAATTTGTAAGTATTTGATCCATTTAAATTTTGTATAATTGCATAAAATTATGTAACCAATATAATTTTTAATATACCTTTTCAGAACACAAATGCCAATTTGAGCATGAGAAAAAGAGCCAACGCCTTGGTTCACTCTGAATCTGATGTTGGCAGCAGAACTGATGTGGGAAACCATTCTAGCAAGTCTTCCTCGGTTGTTCAAGGATCTTCTGAAGCCACACCACAGTCTTACTTAGCTTCCAGTCCAAACCCATTTAGCCGTGCAAATGCAGCTGAAACTATATCTGCCGCAAGAGCAATTCCATCTGCTCTTCCTTCTACTCCTAGTAGAACTGGGTATGTGCCCCGACAAGTCCCAGTTGGATCTGCTTCTACCCAGCATGTGTTTGGATCAAGACTGCAGCGAATTAAGACCACAGTTAATAGCATAGGGACTTCTGGGAAGTTGTCAGCCACTACTACTCCCTCTGCTCCATCACCTTCTGGATCTGGCACAAGTAAAATAGACAAATATGCCCGCATTCTCTTTCCAGTAACATTTGGGGCATTTAATATGGTCTATTGGGTTGTTTACTTATCTAAGGACACTATGGAGAAATCAGAAAGCCTAATGTAATTTTGTTGCTATAGTAGTTTCCTAAAAGATGATGAACTTCACACAGAATGTCTTTTTAAATGTTTTTAAAGATAAACAATTGTCCTTTACTAAAATAAAAATTCCATGTAATTTTTCCATTTAAAAAATTCAGCGAGTCATTGGGAGAGTTAATTAATTCCTTAGTGAAGGGAAAGTGAGCTATCTTTCATTTCAGAAAGATGATTTAAATAGAATCAATTCAGCATTCAAATTAGATGGAATACAGACTATCCTGAAAAGTTGGGACAAGCGAAACAGGGCTATTAGAGATCCATGGTGCATATTCATGCATTGAATTTTGAAAACAGTCTATGATATTTTCTAATACACAGTATGAATATCAACCAACCACCCTAAATTTCCCAGTGGCACTGCTCTTAATCAGAATCTTTGGATATGATATGCCACAGTAACTTTTGGAGATCCTCTTAGTATCTTCAAGAAAAGAACTTTTCCTCTTATATGAAACATTTTTAAAAGGAAAATGGAACACAACAAATACTGACCAATAGAGTGAAACCTCTGCTGCAACAAAGACAGAGACCAGGAGAAATGTGTTCCTGCCATGTGTTGGCCAAACAAGAGTTAACAGTTGACTAGAAAATTTGTACTTTGAGCCAAAGTTTAACTTATTGTATGAATTCCTTTTGATAATAGCTCATTCAGTTATATATCCTTTCAACATATAGTTATTCAGAGCCTACCATGTTCCAGGCGCTATGTTAGACACTGTCTCTCTAGAAAAGCGCTTTCATCTTACCTGCACTTTTACTCAAATAGGAGAGTGAGTGCATGCTAATGAACCACCAACTAGCAGAGGACATTGCATTCTTTAGTGTAGGAGGTTTATTTAGAGTCTGATGACATAATATTTGTTTCTGTTATATTGATAGAGGATAACAAGTGTATTATTCACATAGCCACTTTTGAGATTAGTACACATTAACGCAACTTCAGCAAGTGACTTCAATGTATAACGAAAATGTGGTAAAGATTGTTCTCTTAGTGAAATGCACTGTGTACCTCAAAGTAGTAATCTGGGCACTGTACGACTTTATAGATTACCTGTCTCAAACTTGATCAGAATCACATATAGAATTTGAATAGAATCAGAATAGAATTTGATTAGAATCACAGAATCATCAGAATCAGGAATTCAGTACAAAGCCTTTTAGATACTTTTCCCAACATAGAGCTATATCAGCTGGTGAAATACTAAGCTTCTAGGGAGTTTTTGTGTCCATAGTTTATATTTCTGGGCAGTTTTATGTTTATTTTTTGAGGGGAGTTTTTATACAGTTTCATAACGAAGGTGAGTATTTTAAAATTATAAGAACAGTAAAAGAATGGAGTAAAGGAAAAAAAATCATGACTGGGGGTAGGATGCTACTGAGGCTGTTATGCCTTTTATCAGGACTTTCATGAGCTTATTTTTCTTTTTTTTAATTAGGTAGGCTTAACAGCTTAATTAATTTTCTTTCAGCAGTCCTTTGCCTCTAAATCTAGGCCTAGTTTTTTTTTGTTGTTGTGTTACTTCCAAGATTTTTCTTCTGTACTTCTCTCTTCCTGATCTGGGGTATGTGAATGAATGTGTTCTGGATGTTTGGGGAATATTTTGATAGAAATGGCCACCTTGTCAACAGTATTTCTTATTTTTTTAGAAAAAATATATATTAATCTGCAATAGTTTTTTAGTTGTTGAATTGCCTTGAAATGATTGTACATGAGACCTATAAAACATGCAAATACTAAATATTAATTTGAATCATATTTGAGAATTCATTCTTGGCTATGTCTCTAGCTGTTTCTTAGAATTATCAATAATTTTAAGGCTGAAGAATATTTTAGAAATCATCCAATCCAAACTCCTCATTTACAAATTGATGCCAGTAGTATGAAGCCCAGTAAAATTTGTATATGTGTATATATTGAATAAAGAATACTTATAACAAAAAAGCTGATAATAAATTATTTCATGAATGTGAGTAGATTTATAGCCTTCAGGATGATGTTTGAAATTGTAGTCAGAAGCTATGATTGTTTCTTTATTCCAACAAAATGACCTTATTTCTTTGGTGAGGAAAATGCTCCTTGCCTGTCTGTTGGCCTATTCTTAAGAATAGTTCATTGGCTTTCTTTTTTTAAAAGAAATTCTTCTCCTATAAATTCTTGCAGATTTTTAGGTAATAAAAAGAAATGATTTTAGATTTGTAGATCAGTGATACAGATGGATTCATAATTTTGTCTTTACCTTTGTATGTGAAGAAGATTTTTAAAATAATTCAGGTAGCCAAGCAAAGAGAAAGGACAAAACTAACCAAGGATTCTTAGTTGTTAAATGGAAGAATAAATTGACCAGAATGTTTAATCATTCTTGTAAAAAGGAATTATTTCTATTGCCACAATGTTAGTAGTAAAAATATACAGTTTGTTTTCCTTAAATCAATTCCATCAAATTAATTCAAAGCTAACTTTTTAAAATGATCTTTTCTATCTTTTCAATAACTCAGAGTTGCATTAATGGAACACTTTGGTGAAGAACCAGTCACGTTTCACCATGAGAAAATATCACAAGAGTTATTAGGAGAGCCCAAATCCTGGCAGTTTATGCAAAAGAATGGCTATAAATGGTACCTTTTTATGTCTCTATCTTTTATTTTTTTTTGGCTGCATCTTAGTTGCAGCACTCAGGATCCTCATTGCACTGTGCAGGAACTTTTGTTGCAGTGCATAGACTATACATTTGTGGCAAACAGGCTTCAATGCTCTGCAGGTTGTGGGATCTTAGTTCCCTTACCAGGAATCAAACCCATGTCCTCTGCATTGCAAAGCAGATTCTTAACCACTGGACCACCAAGGAAGTACTTGTCTCTATCATTTAAAGATGAAATTCAGAATTGTTTCCTTCAGTACCAGGATCTATATTCACTAGCTGCTACGTAATTACTTCCAACTTGCAGGTATGACTAGGGATGATAATATACTTACATGATTAATCCACAGTTGAAAAGGGCTTGCATTTTGTGTATATACAGAGAATTTGAATAATGTATACTTTAAATTGAACCTCACAAACCTTGAATTTGAGTTGGCAAAGAGTAGAATCACCCTTTTACAAGTGGACATGAATCATAGAGAAGTTAGTGACCAAGATAAAAGCAAAGAGCTGGAAAGAACTTTGAAAGGTCATTTTTCCATCATTTAAAATCAAAATTAATGCAAAAATTGATGAGGAACAAAATGCCTAAATTTTAAATAAATATGGGATTGGTATTAATAATTTATCCTTTTGCATCAGCCTCTAATATTGCTTGGCATGGCACTGGTATAGACGGTGAGGAAAGAATGCATGTAATAGTATGACTGTTGATGGGGAGAAAAAAAAGGGTGACGGCAGGAAAGGCTTCGCAGAGATCTTAAGCTGAATTTTGTAGAATAACTGGAAGTTCTTATCCCCCTACCTACTCCCACAAACAACAGAAGCAAATTTTCACCCTCTGAAGGGTGAAAAGAGATGCAGATTTTGAACTTCAAGAGGAAACTCTCAACAGATAGTTCCACAGTATTGGGAAGCAAGGTAAACACGAGGAAGTGAGAGTTGCTGATGTTGGAAAGACCTGCTGGGACAGAGAGAGTTTTGTGTAAATTACTAAAGAGAATAGATATGATCCTGGATTAGTGGCAGTTTAATGAAAATCTTGCAGGATAATAAGATGAAAACAAACATGCTATGCTTCTGTTTCAGAGAAATTATCTGGTTGCTGTAAGAGCTATGAAATAGATGGCCATAAATCTAGAATTAGTAACAGAATGGTGATATCTCATTTTCCTTTTCTCTCAATCTTTGTCTTCGAATTCTTTTTTTTTTTTTACCCCAATGAGTTCATTGTCATTCATAAAAATATATGATTAAAAAAATAAATATAAGTATCACAGAAAATTATGAACCATCTCAAAATCCCACTGCAGAGAAATTAATATTTCTTTCATGAATATTATGCCAGATACTTTTGTACAAGTGTTTATATATATTGAAATTTAGATAGTCAAAGCAAAAGATTTGAAAGATACCATATCTTTTTACCCCAAATTTCAGAATTTATTTCAGGATTTTTTCCCCTATTATGTGTCTAAATCACATTTTTTCATAGTGTTCTTTTGTTTCTCCAGAAGTGTTTAGTTTTGTGTTTGTTTTTTAGCCCTCTGTTGTAATTTTCAACTTCATAGTGGTTTTGGTTTTCTTCTTTTCCCTTCCTTTCCCCCTCTGTGTCATTTCATTTTTTCATTTCTCTCTTCTTGTTTTTATAGTCGCTGTTAATTTTTTTTTTTGAGTTTCTGACTCTCTTAATGAGATCATGCCTATAATTTATTTGAGGCTATAGAGAATTATTTATAAAACCTTTCCTTCATTTCCGCCCCCAAAATGTTTTCTCTAGTATGAACTTCATCTGCATTTTCACCGTGCTTTCGTTCTTTGCCTTCTGGGCTGATTTCTGTTAATCACTGAATGAAGTCAGGTGTTTACCAAACTATAGTGTGGGAAGTGGTAGGAGAATGAATCAGAGTAGCCCACAGCAGCTTTTTAAATCTCAGGTTTCCAGCCCATCTCCCAGATTTGTTTTATCTTCTGCCTAGAGACCATATTATTTCTCTGCTGTTGACATTTGGGTGGTCAATGTGGCTCATAGTGTAGGACTCTCAATTTTCCTTTCTCCGTGTTGTTAGTATTTTAGTGGTTATTGCTGCTCTCCCCAGCTTTCCCACTGTGATGCCAGTGGTCCGTATTATGCTGCAGTCTGTGTCACAGCTATCAGAGTCTACCAGCGATTTTGTCTTTACCCCCATATTCTACCATCTGGGAATAAACAACTGGAAACTCATGAAGACAGGATTGTTTTTCTCTTACCTTTCCACACTCCATATTATGGTGACTTCAGTCTTTGGAGGACAGTGTAGGACTGTAACATTCAGTGAAATCCACATCCTGTCAAGATACGTGTGCCAGTCAATATTCCTTCTCCTGTGAGCACAAATGTCTCTCCATTTGAAAGCTATTTATTATAGTTTATGGTCAATTACTTGTAATTACAGATGTGTTTTTCATCCCAATTTTTCATTATTATATTTTTGGAAGGATTTCTTAGGAGCAAAGTGCATTATAAATGTCTGTATTTCACACTTTTAAATTGAATCCATCTATCATTTTTATTTCCATTAGATCAAGGTTGTCCAGATTATCTTTTGCTGATATCATTTGCTGACAACCAGAGCTACCTGGTTTTCCCTTCTGCTTGTCAGGTGTTATTGGAATCAGGTATTCAACCTAGATTAAATCTGTTATGACAGTGTTGATAGAAAACACTTCCCTTTGGGGGAAGGAAAAGAAACTATAATACTAGAAAATAAATATTATTGCAGTTACCCATTGACTGACATAGTCTTTCTCAGCCATCTATATTTATGAACAGTAGTCTGCATTCCAGCTTTGCAGGTGTTTGTTGATATAATGGAACATGTCTATTGTCATTTTACTGATTCCATATACTGTTTTCCAGTTTAATATACAATAAACCAGAGCTTTCATTTTTTAACATACATATAAATTAGTACTGGTCGATGAGGTAAGGGTGTATGATTTTAAGGAAGGGTCTATGATTTTAAATTGAGTTAAAATCCAAAGTGTTCATGCCAAACTGTACTCTGTGTTATAAGAGATTGAATGGCCATAGTAAATAGGAAGCTAAATTTTCCATTGGTTTATCCTTAATGATGAAAACCTCTCAACAATTAACTGAAGAAGAAATTAAGTATTCTGTCTGGTTTTTCAATTGGAATGTTGCACAAATTGAGGAATAAAAGCTTATCTTCTTGTCCTCTGAATGATTTTGTTTCCTTAATTGTACAATTGAAAATATTCCTTATCATGAAAGTAAAGAACAGTAATAATACATATTTTATTTTATCATAAAAAACTAAATTTGTCCTCCTTTGAGCTTCATTATTCTTTTTTAATCAGAATAGCAGATAGTTAAGTGTAGTATTTAAAACAGCTCAAAATTCTATAATTAATAGATACACATGTTTTGATTTCATGGGGATGCAATTTTCTTACAAAGTACCCAGTTCTGGAGCTTGTAGCAACCACATTTGCCTCTGTGAAACTGATGATTTTATTCCTGAAGGGTATTATATATTTTAATGAGTACAATACAAGGAAGAGCACATAGTCATTATGATTTTGCTTGGGCAGATTTCTTTTGAAAAGGGATATCAAATATTGGTTTAGTATTTTAAATAATTCATCATGAGATGAGTTTTTAAAACTCTAAGCAAACTTCCCTTGCTTCGCAAAGTTTAACTTGTTACTAGTGGTACGTTTCCTTTGCTTCTTGAAAACAATATACTTGAGCATGGCATGGAGAATAATTCAGTTTTCAATTTCCACTGGAGAGTGAGTATTTAAAATCTTAACGATTAAAATTTCCATAAAATTTGATCACAGATACTTATATCTTAAGAAACATATTTTGGAGTTGAACTCTGGAATCATTAAAATACAAACATTGTATCTCTCTAATGCAGTTTTCTATTTAAAACAATAAATATAAATATCTTTGGAATATTTGTGGGGTGCTTAAGAACTTTTCTTCTGTTTGTAAATATGTTTTCTTTAAATTGGTCACAGTATCGTTAGTGACAAGATATGTCACTTTTGAAGCCCTGCCCGTATCATGAGTATTTCTATTTTTTCTTACCTTTAATTCCCTGCATAACCCATACCATCATCTAGGTTGTAGTTTTGCCAAGCTCTCATAATTGGGGAATTTCTTTGTGGGTGATGTGGTTGAAGATAATTTATAAGGGCCATGAGATCTGATATAACACAATAAAAGCCTGTAACTAGCTGGTTTTGATGAAAGAGGAATCAAATTTTCTGATAAGTCAAAATAAAGTATAGCTCTCTATGGTTTAATCCTAACTTGTGAAAACAAAATAAAATTCTGAGAAACTAAACAATGCTAACTTATAAAAATATGTGTGTTTATGTTTTTAAATATCTAGCTCAGAATAATAGTGTAATTATTTTGATGAGATGAAGCACTTTGAACGTTCTGATGGTCTTTAATGAAATTTTTAAAAAACATAATGTATTTTGAAGCACTTTTTATGTAACCCTTCTTACTCTAAAGCAACTGTTTTCTGAAGAAAATTTCAGCTTTCTGAATTATACCTTTTAAAAAGGAGAATACACCTGAGAGATAAAAAATTGACCATAGATTTTCCGTGATGTACATGCACATGTGCATATCTGAATGCACACTAATAAATTACATGGTATTTTTGTTTTGGTTGTTCACTTTTCAGTTCAGTTCCGTTCAGTTGCTCAGTCGTGTCCGACTCTTTGCGACCCCATGAATCACAGCACGCCAGGCCTCCCTGTCCATCACCAACTCCCGGAGTTTACCCAAACTCATGTCCATTGAGTCAGTGATGCCATCCAGCCATCTCATCCTCGGTCGTCCCCTTCTCCTCCTGCCCCCAATCCCTCCCAGCATCAGAGTCTTTTCCAATGAGTCAACTCTTCGCATGAGGTGGCCAGAGTATTGGAGTTTCAGCTTTAGCATCAGTCCTTCCAGTGAACACCCAGGACTGATCTTTAAGATGAACTGGTTGGACCTCCTTCACTGTTACAAGATATTAATTTAGTCCCTTCATACTTAGCTGTATTTATTCAGTTAAATGTGATTCTTGTTATGGACTGAATATTTGTGTCTCCCAAGATGCATATGTTGAACCTTGACCTTCCATGTGATGGTGTTAGGAGATGGGGTTATGGAGAGAGAATTTGGCTTAGATGAGGTTGTAAGAGTGGAACCCTTATGAATGGGATTAGTGCCCTTATAAGGGTCAAATGAGTTTGCTTCCCCTCTCTGCTGTTACATGATGATACATTAAGAATTTGGCAGTCTGTTGGACTATGTGGGCACCTGATCATGGACTTCCAGCCTCTGTACGTGTGAGGAATACATCTCTGTTGTTTAAGCTACCCAGTCTTATCATGTGTTAGTCCTTCAATCATGTCCAACTCTTGTGACCCCCCCCCTCCCCCCCATGAACTACAGCCTGCCAAGCACCTCTATCCATGGAATTCTCCAGGCAAGAATTCTGGCTGCTGCTGCTAAGTTACTTCAGTTGTGTCTGACTCTGTGCGACGCCATAGACAGCAGCCCACCAGGCTCCCCCGTCCCTGGGATTCTCCAGGCAAGAACACTGGAGTGGCTAGCTATTCCCTTCTCCAGGGGATCCAGGGACGAAACCCGGGTCTCCTGCATTGTATGCAGATTCTTTACATAGTCTATGTTATTCTGTTATGGTTGCCTAATCTGTCTAAGGCAATTCCTTACTCTTGGGAGAATATTTCTATTAAATTTTTAATATTTAGATATGTGTGAGTGGGTGTTCAGTCTCTCCTTCATGTCAGACTCTTTGCGACCCCATGGACTATAACCCTCTAGGCTCCTCTGTCCATGGGATTTTCCAGGCAAGAATACTGGAGTGGGTTGCCATTTCCTTCTCCAGGGTAGCTTCCCCACCCAGGGATGGAGTGCACACATGTTTCCTGCATCTCCTGCATTGGCAGGTGGATCCTTCACTACTGAGCCACCTGAGAAGCCCAATATTTAAATATGTTGCCCCTTTATTGTGTAGTGATTTGTGTTCTGCTTTAAAAAAAAAAAATTGAAAGTTGTATTGATCACCAGATCTGATTTTCAATTGAAATGAATATTCATTAGAAAATACCTGCCTTTTATAGTTAATATTGATCATAGAGAAGTATAGCTAATGTAAAAAAAGTCAAAGTCAAAATCAAACAAACAAAGCTATTCTGAAACACCAGGTGATAATGCCACATATAGAGTTTATGACTTTTCAATTGTTATGGCATCAATTGTTTAAGTTATAACAATTTTGTTTGTTTTAATCTTCTATGAATAATTTCTACATAGCTTATATTTAAAGGTTAATTTTCTTTCTGACTAATTGGAAGCAGAAGCTCAATGCTGGCCACGTGGATATGAAAATACACCCTGGGGCAATTCAGTAATTGTGAGCTTGTTTACAATATTACCTAATCTGTATTATCATTCTCTGTGCATTTTGAAAAGTAATCTCTCTCCTGAGGAAAATTATATTAAATTCTTGCTATTATATTCTCATATGTTTTCTTGATGTCAAATACGCATCCATCATGTGAGTTCTTAAATGTTATCCCTCTCATTTTATTCCAGAGGATGTAAAATAATGTCATTCATTTAATGTTGTTTTGGATTATGTTCTCATTTAAAAACTCTTCAGGGTAACATTCATCAACTTTGTATTCTAAGCAAATGAATTCAGGAATCTGTATCATTAGCATTAAGATAAATGCTAATCACTGGTATCATTTATTAAGTAAGACCCTTATGTCTGCTTTTGAAATAATAATATTGTTAAAATGCCCACATGCATCTATCAGCTGAAAACTAAACAGACTGATACATAGTTACTTTTAACAGAAGGAAATATCTGAATTGGCATTTACTCCAACATTCTGATACATTTCCATTTCTTCCTTCAGTCTCCTACATTTTACCTCCTTGCTCATTACTGTAAACTTATGGTACCCAAACTCCTTCCCTTGAGTTTATGGTGTTCCTACTAGTGTCAGAGAAGAGATTTTAAAAAAAAATCTTTTTCTCCTGAATGCAAAATGGAAAGGGTATAAGCATCATTCTATTTTTGTGTCCATAATTGTTTACCAATACATCATATAATACTCCCCCATAAATGAGAACAACACATTCTTACTCAGAAGTAAAACTTGGTTTAATGTTTCTTTTAGCAGAAAAGCAAATGTGAGGGGGAAAGCGATGGCTTTTTATTTTGGAAAAGGTTGCATTGTGAATAGAATAGTACCTTCTGGCCACTCTAAGAATAAACCATAGAATTGAAAATGCCCTGTAGAGACTTGTTCTAACTGAATTATTCAAATACATCCTTTAAAGAGCAGATCTAAAATGCTGGCATTCATCATAAAAGTTGAGTGATACGTAATCCATTTTTCATTACACAATTACTCCTTGCATTTCTGCCTAACTGATGGCCTTATTTAAGCTCCTTGATCTTGATGTCTGTATAGTCTGTAATGTCTGTATAGTCTCACCCTTCTACATGCTGATGTCAGAATATTTCAGCTCATTTTACACTTACCTCTGGCTTCCCTGGTAGCTCAGCTGGTAAAGAATCCGCCTGCAGTGTGGGAGACCGGGGTTCAATCCCTGGATTGGGAAGCTCCCTTGGAGAAAGAAAAGGCTACTCACTTCAGTATTCTGCCCTGGAGAATTCCGCAGACTGTAAAGTCTACGGGGTCTCAAAGAGTCAGACACAACTGAGTGACTTTCACTTCACTTCACTTCAAGTTTCTATTGGTTGGTTCACCACCTGTGTGATAAAATATTAATCCTGACCATGACATTCAGGTTCCAGTTCTGATGTTGCCTTTATTCTCTCCTTCCACCTATTCTACCATCCAGCCACCCAGCACAACATGGAATTCTCTGGACATATATGCATTGGTGTCTTTTCAACCTAAATCCTTTGTTCTGATTGCCTTTCTTATGCTCTTGTCTTGTTGATGACCTCTTATAAGTAATAGCTCTAACATCAAAAATAGATGTAGGAAACACAAAGAAATCCATTTCTCATTCTCATTAGTAGAATTAATTCATGACACTTCCTGTATTTCCTATATCTATTTTTGTAGTAACTTTCATATGGAATTATGATTATTTGATAATATTTGCTTTTAATTTCTGTGTTTAAGTTATAAAGTAACTATATTTAGATAATGGTGTGAAGGGGCTTGGTTCCTTGATCACAAGTTCAATCTTATCTCATCAGTGTAACAGGATTAAAATTAATGTGTATATTGCCTTATGGACTTCCCATGTGGCACTAGTGGTAAAGAACTGACCGGCCAATGTAGGAGGCATAAGAGATGCAGGTTCAGTCCCTGGGTTGGGAAGATCCCTTGGAGGAGGGCACAGTAATCCACTCCAGTATTCTTGCCTGGAGAATCTCACGGACAGAGGAGCCTGGCAAAGAGTCCATGGGGTAGCCAAGAGTCAGACAAGACTGAAGCAACTTAGCATGTACACATGCTTATTACCTTATAACAAACAGGATCATAGCATACTGCTTGGTAATTCATAGGGTTTGTTTTTTTTTTTTTTCCCTTTTAACTTATTTTTTTATTGAAGGATAATTGCTTTACAGAATTTTGTTGTTTTCTGTCAACATGAATCAGCCATAGGCATACGTATATCCCCTCCCTCTTGAACCTCCCTCCCTTCTCCCTTCCCATCCCACCCCTCTAGGTTGATATGGAGCCCCTCTTTGACTTTCCTGAGCCATACAGCAAATTCCCATTGGCTATCTATTTTACATATGGTAATGTAAGTTTCCATGTTACTCTTTCCATACATCTCACCCTCTCCTCCCCTCTCCCCATGTCCATAAATTTATTCTCAATGTCTGTTTCTGCATTGCTTTCCTGTAAATAAATTCTTTAGTACCATTTTCTAGATTCCATATATGTGTGTTATAATATGATATTTATCTTTCTCTTTCTGACTCACTTCACTCTGTATAATAGGTTCTAGTTTTATCCACCTCATTAGAACTGACTCAGGTGTGTTCCTTTTTATGGCTGAGTTATATTCCATTGTGTGTATGCACCACAATTTCTTTATCCATTCATCTGTCAATGGGCATCTAGATTGCTTCCATGTTCTAGCTATTGGAAATAGTGCTGCAGTGAACAATGGGATACATGTGTCTTTTTCAATTTTGGTTTCCTCAAGGGTATATGGCTAGGAGTGGGATTGCTGGGTCATATGGTGGTTTTATTCCTAGTTTTTTAAGGAATCTCAATACCATCTTCCATAGTTGCTATATCAGTTTACATTCCCACCAACAGTGCAAGAGCGTTCCCTTTTCTCCACACCCTCTCCAGCATTTATTGTTTGTAGACTTTTTGATGATGGCCATTCTGACTGGTGTGAGGTCATATCTCATTGTCTTGATTTGCATTTCTCTAATAATGAGCGATGTTGAACACCTTTTCATGTGTTTGTTAGCCATCTGTATGTCTTCTTTGGAGAAATGTCTTTTTCCCAGTTTTTGATGGGTTGTTTGTGTTTCTGGCATTGAGTTGTATGAGCTGCTTATATATTTTGGAAATTAATCCTTTGTCAGTTCTTTCATTTGCTATTATTTTCTCCCATTCTGAGGGTTGTCTTTTCACCTTGCTTGTAGGTGTGCAAGGTTTTTAAAAGCTGTGCAAAAGCTTTAAAGTTTAATTAGATCCCACTTGTTTACTTTTGTTTTTATTTCCATTACTCTAGGAGGTGAGTCATAGAGGATCTTGCTTTGATTTATGTCTTCAAGTATTCTGCCTCTCTTTTCCTCTAAGCATTTTATAGTTTCTGGTCTTACATTTAGGTCTTTAATCCACTTTTGAGTTTATCTTTCTGTATGGTGTTAGGAAGTGTTCTAATTTCATCCTTTACCATGTAACTGTCCAGTTTCCCCAGCACCATTTATTGAAGAAGTTGTCTTTGCCCCATTGTATAGTCTTGCCTCCTTTGTCAAAAACAAGGTACCGATAGGTGCATGGGTTTATTTGTGGGCTTTCTGTCTTGTTCTATTGGTCTATATTTGAGTTTTTGTGCCAGTACCATACTGTCTTGATGACTGTAGCTTTGTAGTATAATCTGAAGTCACGTAGGTTGATTCCTCCAGCTCCATTCTTCTTTCTCAAGACTGTTTGGCTATTCAGGGTCATTTGTGTTTCCATATGATGTGTGAAATTTTTTGTTGTAGTTCTGTGAAAATTGCCATTGGTAATTTGAAAGGGATCACATTGAATCTGTGTATTATAGTCATTTTCACAATATTGATTCATCCTACTCAGAAACACGGAATATTTCTCCTTCTGTTTATGTAGTCTTTGATTTCTTTCATTAGTGTCATATAATTTTCTATGTACAGTTCTTTTGTCTTCTTAGGTAAGTTTCTTCCTATATATTTAATTCTTCTTCTTTTTTTTTTTTTGCAGTGGTGAATGGGATTGATTCCTTGATTTCTCTTTCTGATTTTTCATTGTTAGTATATAGAAATGCAGATGATTTCTGTGTATTGATTTTGTATCCTGCAACTTTTGTTAAATTCACTGATTAGCTCTGGTAATTTTCTGATACTAAGTTTAGGGTCTTCTATGTATAGTATCATGTCATCTGCAAACAGTGAGAGATTTACTTCTTTTCTGATCTGGATTCCTTTTATTTCTTTTTCTTCTGATTGCCAAAGCTAGGACTTTCAGAACTATGTTGAATAATAGTGATGAAAGTGGACACCCTTGTCTGGTTCTTGATCTTAGGGGAAATGCTTTCAGGGTTTCACCACTGAGAATAATGTTTGCTGTAGGCTTATCATTTATGAGACTTCCCTGGTGGCTCAGATGGTAAAGCGTCTGCCTGCAATGTGGGAGACCAAGTTCAAATCCTGGGTTGGGAAGATCTCCTGGAGAAGGAAATGGTAACCCATTCCAGTGTTCTTGCCTGGAAAATCCCATGGTTGGAGGAGCCTGGTAGGCTACAGTCCATGGGGTCACAAAGAGATGGACACGACTGAATGACTTGACTTTCTTTCTTTCTTTCTCATATATGGCCTTTACTATGTTGAAGTAGGTTCCTTCTATGCCCATCTTTTGAATAATTTTAATCATAAATGGGTGCTGATTTTGTCAAAGGCTTTTTCTGCATCTACTGAGATGCTCATATGGTTTTTATCTTTCAATATGTTAATATGGTTTATCACATTGATTGATTTGCATATATTGAAGAATCCTTGCATTGCTGGAACAAACCCAACTTGATCATGGTGCTGGAGCTTTTTGATGTGTTGCTGAATTCAGTTTGTTACAATTTTGTTGAGGATTTTTTCATCTATGTTCCTCAGTGATATTGGCCTATAGTTTTTTTTTTTTTTTTTCTGTGTTGTCTTTGTCTGGTTTTGGGATCAGGGTGATGGTGATTCTGTAGAATGAGTTTGTTTGGAAGTGTTCCTTCCTCTGCAATTTTTGAAAGAGTTTTAGAAGAATAGACATTTGCTCTTCTCTACGTTTGATAGAATTCTCCTGTGAAGCCATCTGGTCCTGGGCTTTTGTTTTTTGGGACAGTTTTGATCACAGCTTCAATTTCAGTGCTTGCAATTGGGTTGTTCATGATTTCTATATCTTCCTGGTTCAGTCTTGCAACATTGAACTTTCTGTCCATTTCTTCCAGGTTATCCATTTTATTACCATATAGCTGTTCATGATAGTCTCATAATCTTTCGTATTTCTGTACTGTCTGTTGTAAACTCTCCTTTTTCATTTCTAATTTTATTGATTTGATTCTTCTCTCTTTTTCCTTGATTAGTCTGGCCAAAGGTTTGTCAATTTTGTTTATCATCTTGAAGAACCAGTTTTTAGTTTTATTAATCTTTACTTTTGTTTCTTTCATTTCTTTTTCAGATGTTTAGGCTCAGATCTTTCTTTCCTTTTACTAATTTTGGGGGGTTTTTTGGTTCTTCTTTTTCCAGTTGTTTTAGGCATAAAGTTAGGTTGTCTATTTGATGTTTTTCTTGTTTCTTTAGTTAGGATTGTATTGCTATAAGCTTCTCTCTTAGAACTGCTTTTGCTGCATCCCACAGGTTTCGAGTTGTTGTGTTTTCATTGTCATTTGTTTCTAGAAATTTTTTTATTTCCCTTTCGATTTCTTCAGTAACCTGTTAGTTATTTAAAAATGTATTTTTTAATCTCATGTGTTTGTGTTTCTTACAGTTTTTTCTTATAACTGATATCTAGTCTCATAGCATTGTGGTCATGTTGCATGTTGTGATGCATGTTATGATTTCAATTTTCTTAAATTTACTGAGGTTTGATTTGTGACCCAAGATGTGGTCTATCTTGGAGAATATTCCATGTGCATTTGAGAAGGTGTGTTCTTCTGCTTTGGATGGAATCTCCTGAAGATATCAGTGAGATGCATCTCATCTAATGTATCATTTAAGACTTGTGTTTCCTTATTAATTTTCTGTTTTGATGATCTGTCCATTGGTGTGAGTGGGGTGTTAATTTCTCCTATTATTATTATGTTCCTGTCAATTTCTCCTTCTATGTCTGTGAGTGTTTGTCTTATGGATTGAGCTGCTCCTATGTTGGGTGCATAGATATTTACAATTGTTATGTCTTCCTCTTGGATTGATCCCTTGATCATTATGTAGTGTCCTTCCTTATCTCTTGTAATCCTCTTTAAGGTCTATTTTGTCTGATATGAGGATTGCTACTTCAGCTTTCTTTTGCTTCCCATTTGCATGGAATATATTTTTCCATCCTCTCACTTTCAGTCTGTATGTGTCTTGAGGTCTAAAGTGGGGTTTCTTGTAGACAGTGTATATATGGGTCTTGTTTTTGTATCCATTCAGCCAGTCTGTGTTTTTTGGTTGGCGCATTTAATCCATTTACATTTAAAGTAATTATTGATATATATGTTCCTATTGTCATTTTCTTAATTGGGGTTGATTTGTAGATCTTTTTTCTTCTCTTGTATTTCTTGGCTATATAAGTCCCTTTAACATTTGTTGTAAAGTTGATTTGGTGGTACTGAATTCTCTTAACTTTTGCTTGTTTGATAAGCTTTTGATTTCTCCATCAATTTTGAATGAGATCTTTGCCAGCTACAGTAATCTTGGTTGTAGATTTTTCCCCTTCAGTACTTTAAATATATCCTGCCATTCCCTTCTGGCCTGCAATTTCTGCTGAAAGATCAGCTGTTAAGCATATGGGATTTCCCTTGTATGTTACTTGTTGCTTTTCCCTTGCTGCTTTTAGTATTCTTTCTTTGTGTTTAGTCTTTGTTAGTTTGATTAGTATATGTCTTGGTGTGTTTCTCCTTGGGTTTATCCTTTATGGGACTCTTTGTGCCTGTTAGACTTGATTGACTATTACCTTTTCCATGTTGGGGAAATTTACAACTATAATCTCTTTAAAAATTTTCTCATACCCTTTCTTTTTCTCTTCTTCCTCTGGGACTCCTATGATTCAAATGTTGCTGCATTTGATATTGTCCCAGAGATCTCTGAGACTATCCTCAGTTCCTTTCATTCTTTTACTTTATTCTGTTCTTCAGAAGTTATTTCCACCAGTTTATCTTCCAGCTCACTGACTTGTTCCACTGCTTCAGATATTCTGCTATTGATTCCTTCTAGAGCATTTTTAATTTCAGTAGTTGTGTTGTTTGTCTCTGTATGTTTATTCTTTAATTCTTCTAGGTCTTTGTTAATTGATTCTTGCATTTTCTCCGTTTTGATTTCAATGTTTTTAATCATCTTTACTATCATTATTCTGAATTATGTTTCAGGGAGTTTGCCTATTTCCTCTTCATTTATTTGGATTTCTGTGTTTCTAGTTTGTTTCTTTATTTGTGCAGTATTTATCTGCCCTTGCATTGGAGAAGGAAATGGCAACCCACTCCAGTGTTCTTGCCTGGAGAATCCCAGGGATGGCAGAGCCTGGTGGGCTGCCATCTATGGGGTTGCACAGAGTTGGACACGACTGAAGTGACTTAGCAGTAGCAGTAGCAGTCTCTGCCTTTTCATTATTTTTTAAAACTTATTGTGTTTGACGTCTCCTTATCTGAGGCTTCAAAGTTCAATTCTTTCTTCCTTTTGGTTTCTGCCCTCCTAAGGTTTGTCCAGTGATTTGTGTAAGCTTCATATAGGGTGATCTAGACAGCATATTCAAAAGCAGAGACATTACTTTGCCAACTAAAGTCCATCTAGTCAAGGCTGTGGTTTTTCCAGTGGTCATGTATGGATGTGAGAATTGGACTGTGAAGAAGGCTGAACATCAAAGAACTGATGCTTTTGAACTGTGGTGTTGGAGAAGACTCCTGAGAGTCCCTTGGACTGCAAGGAGATCCAACCAGTCCATTCTGAAGGAGATCAGCCCTGGGATTTCTTTGGAGGGAATGATGCTAAAGCTGAAACTCCAGTATTTTGGCCACCTCATGCGAAGAGTTGACTCATTGGAAAAGCCTCTGATGCTGGGAGGGATTGGGGGCAGGAGGAGAAGGGGACAACAGAGGATGAGATGGCTGGATGGCATCACTGGGTGTGAATCTGAGTGAACTCCGGGAGTGGTGATGGACAGGGAGGCCTGGCGTGCTGCGATTCATGGGGTCGCAAAGAGTCGGACACGACTGAGTGACTGAACTGAACATATAGGGTGGGATTTGTGCTGAGTTTTTGTTTGTTTGTTTGTTTTTCTTCTGATGGTCAAGACTGAGTGAGGTGGTAATCTTGTCTGCTGGTGATTGGATTTATATTTTTGTTTTGTTTGTTGTTTAGATGAGGAGTCCTGCACAGGGAGCTACTGTTGGTTGGGTGATGCCTGGTCTTGTATTGAAGTGGTTTCCTTTGTGCAAGTTCCCACTATTTGATATTCCCTAGGCTTAGTTCCAGAGAAGGCAATGGCAACCCATTCCAGTACTCTTGGCTGGAAAGTCCCATGGATGGAGGAGCCTGGTAGGCTGCAGTCTATAGGGTCACTAAGAATAGGACATGATTGAGCGACTTCACTTTCACTTTTCACTTTCATGCATTGGAGAAGGAAATGGCAACTCACTCCAGCGTTCTTGCCTGGAAAATCCCAGGGACGGGGGAGCCTGGTGGGCTCTCATCTATAAGGTTGCAGAGAGTTGGACACAACTGAAGTGACTTAGCAGCAGCAGCAGGGTTACTTCTCTGGTAGTCTAGGGTCTTGGAATCAGTGCTCCCATTCCAAAGGCTCAGGGCTTGATTCAAGATAGACCATATTCTGGGCCATAAAACACACCTCAGTCTCAAGTCTTTTAGGCTGCAGTTGCCATAGCACTCAAACAACTTAAGAGATGAAAGGAGTTTTTCTCTGGTGTCTGCCAAACTCCTCAAACTTCAGAGGCTGAAGTCATTGCTAAACCCTTGGGATTTGCCAACGCTCCTCTCAGCAACTGATAGGTTTTTTTCATTCAATAATTTGAAATAGTTGATTCCCAAAGAGGACAGTAAGCCAACAATAGATTTCACTTTTTATATACATAATGATAAAATTTTGAATTATCTAAAAATAGTAGGATAAAACAAATTCCTTCATATAATTCCAACTTAAGGTTGTGTACTATGATGAAAACACCCTTTTTTAATGTTGAAAACTTCTCCCCCAGTTTTATTGAAATATAATTGATGTACAGGACTGTATAAATTTAAGGTGTACAATATAATGATGTGACTTACATGCACCATTAAATGATTACCACAAAAGTTTTAGTCAATAACCATTATCTCATAAAGACACAAAGCTGAAGAAATAGAAAAGGTATTTTTACTTGTGCTGAGAACTCTTAACAACCTTGATCTACAACAAATAGCAGTGTTGTTCAGTCTCTCAGTCATGTCCGACTTTTGCCATCCCATTGACTGCAGCGTCCTAGTCTTCCCTGTCCTTCACCATCTCCCAGAGCTTGCTCAAATTCATGTCCATTGAGTCGGTGATGCCATCTAACCATCTTGTCCACTGTCATCCCCTTCTCCTCGTGCCTTCTATCTCTCTCACTATCAGGGTCTTTTCTAATGAGTTGGCTCTTTGAATCAGGTGGCCAAAGTATTGGAGCTTCAGCTAAAGCATCAGTTCTTCCAATGAATATTCAAGATTGATTTCCTTTAGGGTTGACTGGTTTGATCTCCTTGTAGTCCAAGGGAGTCTCAAGAGTCTTCTCCAATGTCACAGTTCAAAGGCATCAATTCTTCGGCACTCAGCCTTCTGTATGGTCCAACTCTCACATCCATAAATGACTACTGAAAAAACCATAGCTTTGTCTAGATAGACCTTTGTTGGCAAAGTAATATCTCTGCTTTTTAATATGCTGTCTAGGTTTCTCATAGCTTTTCTTCCAAGGAGCAAACATCTTTTAATTTCATGGCTGCAGTCACCATCTGCAGTGATTTTGGAGCCCAAGAAAATAAAGTCTGTCACTGTTTCCATTGTTTCCCCATCTATTTGCCATGAAGTGATGGGACTGGATGCCATGATCTTAGTTTTTTGAATGTTGAGTTTTAAGCCAGGTTTTTCACTCTCCTCTTTCACTTTCATTAAGAGTCTCTTTAGTTCTTCTTCACCTTCTGCCATAAGGGTGGTGTCATCTGCATATCTGAGGTTATTGATATTTCTCCCGCCAATCTTGATTCCAGTTTGGGCTTCATACATCCTGCATTTTGCATGATGTACTATGCATATAATTTAAATAAGCAGGGTGACAATATACAGCCTTGACGTACTCCTTTCTCAATTTGGAACCAGTCTGTTGTTCCATGTCTAGTTCTAACTGTTGCTTCTTGACCTGCATACAGGTTTCTCAGGAGGAAGGTAAGGTGGTCTGGTATTTCCATCTCTTTAAGAATTTTCTTTAAATATAATGAATTAACAGGAGTGTTAATTATGTTTATTATGTTCTATATTATATCCCTAGTACTTATTTATTTTATTTATTACTGTTGTTCCATGTCTAGTTCTAACTGTTGCTTCTTGACCTGCATACAGGTTTCTCAGGAGGAAGGTAAGGTGGTCTGGTATTTCCATCTCTTTAAGAATTTTCTTTAAATATAATGAATTAACAGGAGTGTTAATTATGTTTATTATGTTCTATATTATATCCCTAGTACTTATTTATTTTATTTATTCTATAATGTACCTAGTTTGTACCTTTTGAATGCTTTCATCCAATTCTCACTCCACTGCACTCTCCACTCCTGGTGACCACAAATGTGACCTCTTTTTCTACCTTCTTTTGATCTTGTTTCTCAGTCTTGTTTTGAAGTATAATTTACCTGAAACATGTTAATTTCTATTATACCACACAGTGATTTGATATTTCTATACATTTCAAAATAATCACCATGAAAAGTGTGGTTATGTCACCATATAAAGATATTACAAAGTTATAGACTATATTTCCCATACTGTGTATTTTATAAACATGACTCATTTATTTTGCAACTGGAAATTTGTACCTTTTTCCTCATGTTTCTCTCCTCTGATAGTCACCTTTTTGTTCTCTGTACGTACAAATTTTTTTCTCTTTTATGTTTTTTCATTTGCTTTGTCATTCAGAACCCACATATAAATTAAATCATATAGTATTTGTCTTTCTCTGTCTGAGTTACTTCACTTATCATAATATCCTCTGGGTCCATACATGTTGTCACCAAATGCAAGATTTCATTCTGTTTTATGGTTTATGGTTGAGTTATATTCCATTGTGTGTGGATTGATATATGTATCTATATATAATTACATATCTCATATCTTCTAAATCCATTTGTTTGTTGATAACCATTTAGGCTGCTTCCAGGCTTGGCTATTATAAACTATGGTATAATGAACAGAGGAGTGTGTATGTCTTTTCTAATGTTTTTTTCATGTCTGTGGATAAATACCTATGTGTGGAATTGCTGGATCATATGGTCATTCTATTTTTACTTTTTTGAGGAGTCTCCATACTGTTTTCCATGGTGGTTGCACCAATTTATGTTCCCACCAACAGAGCAAGAGGATTCCCTTTTATCTACATCTTGGTCGACACTTTTTATCTGTTTGTTTTTTTTTGATAATAGTCAATCTAACAGGTATGAAGTGGTATCTCATTGCAGTTTTGATTTGCATTTCTCTGGTGATTAATGATGTTGAGCATCTTTTCATGTGCCTGTTGGGCATGTGTATATCTTGTTTGAAACAGCGTTCAGATCCTCTGCCTATTTTTAGTTGAATTATTTGCTTTTTTGATGTGAATTTGTAGTAGTTCTTTGTATATTTTGGATATTAACCATTTATTGGATATATTACATGCATTATATTTCCTTCCATTCAGTAAGTGGCCTTATTGTTGGTTATTTTCACTGTGCTAAACTTTTTTCTGTGATTTAGTCACATTTGTTTCTCTTTTCTTTTGTTTCCCTTGCCTGAGGATACAAAAAAAAAAAAAAAGCCCCTAAAAACCTATTACTAAGACTGATGTCATAGATCTTACTGTCTATATTTTCTTCCAAATGTTTCATGGTTTTAGGCCTTACATTTAAGTCTTTAGTCCTGTTTGAATTTATTTTTGTGCATGATGTAAAAGAGTAGTCCACTTTGGACAGATACATGCAAAAGAGTCTAAACAACCATTTTTAATGCTCTTAACTAAAGGCATTATCACGACTCTATAATTATCAATGTAATTCTGACATGTAGTTGATAGAAATTGAGCTGAGATTCAGACCTATATATTTCAAAGTTGTTTTTGGGTTGTATATTTTTGTTAAATAATAAATACAGCTTTACTGTTCTTGACTGTTGTTTTCTCCACTTGCCACTTTAAAATAATAGGTATAGAAAATACAAAGGATCAGCTTCACGCTCATTTCTTGGTTGTAAACTTTTAATGGGATTTCTTGTGGCACAGGGACAAAGAATCTGCCTGCAATGCATGAGACCAGAGTACATATCTGAGTGGGGAAGATTCCCTGGAGAAGGAAATGGCCATCCACTCCAGTATACTTGTCTGGGAAATCCCATGGACAGAGGGGCCTGGCAGCCTACAGTCCACGAGTCACAAAGAGTTGGATATGACTGAGCAACTGAACAGGCACACACATAAATGTTCTATTAACTAACAGTAGAATAAGTTGATTCCACTGGTTTTAGAAGTAGAACACTGACATACGTTGTCATTCTATGAAAGCCTTACTTTAGTGCACTACTCATTGAATGTACCAAATTCCTTCCTATAATGAGAATAGGATGAGAAAAGTGGTATCAAAGAGGTAAGAGAGTAAAAAAAGTTAGAAACACTGGTAAGAAGCATCTGAAAGAAGTTCAACAATAGTTTTTTAATATTGGCCAGGAGCAGAATGAAATACTTTACAAAACAGGGATGCCATTTCTACTACTTTTAGAACAGTTTTCAAATCTTACAAAATTAAAAGTTAACCTTGGGCCACAGCAATAAGTTGGAGAAGATAAAATGAGAAGAGTCTTTTTCAGTTAATATAACATGATGTATATTCAAGCTTACTGATGTTCTTATTTCTGAACTGTTTGCACAGAGACATAGATGTTTAGTGGTGTGGAAAAATCAAATTGTTGCTGATGTAGCTACCTGTATTGGGTGGTGTTGTCTTTGTGGATATAAATGGAAAACTAATTCAATCGTTTCTCCAACCTGTTTCCTGATTGGCAAGAAATGACTTTGTAGAACACAAGTTGATTTTTATATTATTGAGGTGAGGTGAAGTCACTCAGTCGTGTCCGACTCTTTGCGACCCCGTGGACTGTAATCTACTAGGCTTCTCTGTCCGTGGGATTCTCCAGGCAAGAATACTGGAGTGGATTGCCTTTTCCTTCTCCAGGGGATCTTCCCGACCCAGGGATCGAACCCAGGTCTCCCGCATTGGAGGCAGACGCTTTAACCTCTGAGCCACCAGGGAAGCCCCTTTTATATTTTGTATTATTATGTAATAACAATTTAAAGATAGAAAACTGGGCTTCCCCTGTGGCTCAGTGGTAAAGAATCTGCCTACAATGCAGGAGTCACAAGAGACACAGGTTTGATGCTTGGGCTGGGTAGATCCCTCGGAGAAGGAAATGGCAACTTGCTCCATTATTCTTGCCAGGATAATCCCAGGGACAGGAGCCTGGCAGGCTTCAGTCCATGGTGTCACAAAAAGTCAGACGTGACTGAGCACACACACACAAAGATGGAAAAGAAACTGGAAATAAAGACAGAGTAAGGGCAGAGAAGAAAATAAAATGAAATGTTTGTTTCCCAGTCATGTCTGACTCTTTGTGACCCCATGAACTGTAGCATGCCAGGCTGATCCTGTATTTTACTTTCAATGTGTTAATATTACTTTCAAGTCTACATGATATATGGATGGATGTGCACTTATATACCTGTGATTTTTATTCACTTACTTTACTCATTTGAGGAAAGAAACATGTCTGGTACTATGTAAGTAATGGAAACATTTGTGTATGATATAAATCTATTTTTGTTATCAATACTATTGATTCTATTTTTAAATTTAAAATTTACAGTGTCTTCAGAGTTTATATATGTCTTGTCATCTGATACGATGAAGCTGAAAATATTTTCAATTAAGTCAATGCATGCTGGTACAAATTATTAACCAGGGACACACATATACATACAAACACAATATTGTAAATGAGAGACAACAAACTAAGATATTTAAGGTGGCAATCTACTACCTAGAAGTAGGTTAATATAGTGCTAGTTCAGGGGCTCTAGGTTCGTAGATCACTCAGTGTGTGACATTAGACATATTCTTTAATCTCATTGCTGTTTAGTTTCCTCGTCAGTCAAATAAGAATAATCATCTGAAGAGTGATTTTGATGTGAATCAACTCACCTCATGAGTTGATTCATGTGAATATGTTTTGAAAAATACCTGGCTCATAGTTAAATGCTCAGTAAATGATGGGTTTTATTCTCAGTTATCAACTGAGCCTAACAAACTTCCCTGACATTTGGTGGCTTAGAAACATCAATTTATTATTTACCTTTGTTGTTCTTTTGGCTCAATTGAGTGGTTCTCACTTGCAGTCTCAGATACAGTTGCAGTCAAATGGCAGGTGAAGATGGGGCCATAGGCAAGTTTTTATACTCACAGACTTAATGCCTGGACTGAGAGGCCCACAGTTATGGTGGTTATTTGAGGATTCCTCTCTGTATGTGGCCATTTTATGCCTTCCCATGACAAGGTAGTTTCATAAATCAGATTTTATATAGGGCAGCTAACTTTCCCTGGAGTAAGCATTCCAAGAGATAGGAAGTAGAAGCAGCAAGTCTATCATTGTCCCTCCTACCAACTGGCACAAATATGGTGCTTGTGCCATATTCTCTGGGTCAAAATGGAGTCTTTTCAGATTCAAGAAGAGGGGACTCAAACCTTACCTCTCAGTGGGAGGCGTGTCAAAGGATTATAGCCATCTATAATCTGTCACATATATTAACATTATTCAGTGGCCTTTTTAATGAATACCAACATTTCATGACTTCTTGGCAGTTGATGACCTCTGTGGAATTTAGATACATTTGCCCTAGATTCTCATGGGCAATGAGAATATTACAATGTTACAATGTTAAATATTACAATGTTAAAAAAAATGGTATTTGAACAATTATCATTAGAATCACTGGAGAATTCCAACCTATGAAAAAGACAACCCCAGCTTTATCCCCCATTGGCTTGCATCATTTGGAGTGCTGTTGTGTATACCACCATTACCTAATAGTTAAAGATCAATTGTTCTTCCATAAAATCCATCGAGGATACATATCTCTGTTTTAAACCATGAAACAAGATTGTGAGAGAATTGGGTCACATATGTTGCTCTCAACAGGGTTTAAAAATTAGAGGTCACTCAGGTTCCAGGGAAAAGAATTACTGGGGCAGGGTGGCTTCTTCCTAAACCTTAGCTAAAAATGGCAGCACAGATAAGTAAAGGGACTTCAAAGTTTGAGGTTGTGACAGTGGAGACATGTTTTTCTGCTCCTGTTGCACCAGCCCCTTAACCATACCTTTATTTAGCTAATTGACTCCAGACCTTAGTGAACTGGCACTTGAGCCAGTTCAAATGGCAATTTGAAACAAAAAAATTTTAAAATTAGTTTCGGAGGTTCAGTTCAGTTCAGTTCAGTCGCTCAGTCATGTCAGACCCTTTGCGATCCCATGGACTGCAGCAGCCAGGCTATCTGTTCATCACCAACTCCCAGAGCATACTCAAACTCATGTCTATCAAGTCAGTGATGCCATCCAACCATCTTATCCTCTGTCGTCCCCTTCTCCTCCCGCCTTCTATCACTCCTAGCATCAGGGTCTTTTTGTATGAGTCAGTTCTTCCCATCAGGTGGCCAAAGTATTGGAGTTTCAGCTTTAGCATCAGTCCTTCCAGTGAACATTCTGGAATGATTTCCTTTAGGATTGACTGGTTAGATCTCCTTGCAGTCCAAGGGACTCTTAAGATTCTTTTCCAACACAACAGTTCAAAAGCTTCAATTCTTCGGTGCTCAGCTTTCTTTATGGTCCAACTCTCACATCCTTACATGACTACTGGAAAATCCCTAGCTTTGACTAGATGGACCTTTGTCATCAAAGTAATGTCTCTGCTTTTTATATGCTAAGTTGGTCATAGCTTTTCTTCCAAGGAGCAAGCATCTTTTAATTTCATGGGTGCAGTCACCATCTGCAGTGATTTTGGAACCCAAGAAAATAAATAAACAGTGACAGACTCTATTTGTCATGAAGTGATGGGACCAGATGTCATGCCATGATCTTCTTTTTTTGAATGTAGAGATTTAAGCTTTTTCACTCTCTTCTTTCACTTTTATCAAATGGCTCTTTAGTTCCTCTTTGCTTTCTGACATAAGGGTGGTGTCATCTGCATATGAGGTTATTGATATTTCTTCCTGCAATCTTGATTCCAGATTGTGCTTCATCCAGCCCAGCATTTTGCATGATGTCCTCTGCATATAAGTTAAATAAGCAAGATGACAATATACATACAGCCTTGATGTACTCCTTTCCCTATTTGGAACCAGTCTGTTGCTCCATGTTTTGAGGTTCAGTATCACAAATTTAGACAGGTGGTTCAAATGACCTAAATAAATGGAGAAGTCATTTCTGTCAAATATCCTGCACAGTATTAGCTATAAAGAAAATAAAAACTTGCCAGGAAACATAGTCTCTCAAGCATTCACATGGTACTAATGTAGTCAGATATTTACTTTTAACCTGAATCACTTCTTGACCAAGATATATTGTTTTATGACATCTCCTACTAAATTCCATTGTTTCGTTAAAAAAAAAAAAAAAAAAACTTTTGAAATCATATACTTGCAGTAGAGTGGTTGTAGAATCATGCACAGCAATCAAAAATCAATTTCCAAGTAAATTAATTTATTCACTTGGATTTCTTAAACACCTTGAAGTGTATGCATATAATAAAAATGAACACTTAAAATCTCTTATGTTCTATCCCTTTCCTCATATTCCACAGTCATTTCTCATATCCCTGCCTCCAAAAGTCTTCATAAATACCTCCTTAAGGACCTATATCATTCACCTCTCATTTTTTACAGCTTTCTGCCTAACTCTCTAGTTTGCTTCTTCTTCGTATTCCATTGTTCTTTAAAACAAAGCATCAGACTTTACTTTCACCACCAGACACATGCACAACTGGTCATTGTTTCTGCTTTGGCTCAGCCTCTTCACACTTTCTGGAGCTATTTCTCTGCTCTTCCCCAGTAGCATATTGGACACCTACTGACCTGGGGGCCTTATCTTCCAGTGTCATATCTTCTTGTCTCTTCTTACTGTTTATGGAGTTCTCAAGGCAAGAATACTGAAGTGATGTGCCACTCCCTTCTCCAGTGGACTATGTTTTGTCCTTGAATATTCATTGGAAGGACTGATGCTTAAGCTGAAGCTCCAATACTTTGGCCACCTGATGTGAAGAGCCAACTCATTGGAAAAGACCCTGAAGTTGGGAAAGACTGAGGGCATGAGGAGAAGGAGCAACAAAAGATGAGATGGTTGGATGGCATCATCACCTCAATGGACATGAGTTTGAGAAAACTCTGGGAGATATTGAAGGACAGGGAAGTATGGTGTACTGCAGTCCCTTGGGTCACAAAGAGTTGGACACGACTGACTGACTGAACAACAACAACAACAACATATTCCACTATGAACAAAATAACCAATCAGGCAATTGACAAAATTTTCTTTAGAGAATTCTGATCATTCCTTCTCGCCAACTTGGATTCTGAATGGATCTAAATTTAGAAGCAGGAGTACTGTGATCAGTTTTCAGAGATAGAGAAAAGAAAAAGAAAAGAAGAGAGGTAATACAGAGTGCCAATTTTCACTTCTGAAGTTAAGCTCTATGATGGAACAACAACAAAAAATCTACATGGTTAGAAATAACTATAAAGGGAGGAAAGTATACAAAATATATGTAGTTGAGTTGGAGATCTTTTCAAAGGGGATTGCTTCCACACCTTTTCTGAAGACTGTCTGAAAGTGTCAGGCTCACAAAAGTGTGACACAGAAAAGACTGTATATCCCATTTCTTGGCATCTTGTCCAAATCCCAGATTTTTAATTTTTGATTAAAATTAGTCTTTATGTTTGTACTAAAATAAGTCAGCTATTTGTTAGATCTTAGCCTTATTCTTCTGACTTCTACCATGGTCTCATTTAGAAATGTGAAACATGTATAATAAAGAAAATTCTGATTTTGTTTGTTATGCATGATCAAACCTCAGAAACAACCAACAGTAGATTGTCTCTGGTTCTTGTCTTTCCAGACCCAATACAACCAACATCTTTCCATTAAGAATATTAGGTAAGATACTAACAAAGTAACATGATCTGGGACACTAGCAGCTCAGGGCAGCTTAAAGAACTAACTTCTTCTGGTCTTGGGTCATGGTGAGCAAGCTTTCTGATGCTGTTCTCCTTACTGTCCTGTTGGGGTACCATCCTGCTGTGACCTGGTTTAACAGGCCTTTGAGAGACAGAGGTCCTCCCTTAGATGCCAAAGGATGTACTCAGTGAAACACTGCAGATAAGGTACACAAAACAAGCCTGGGCAACTGAGGCTAACTTATACTACTCTTGAGCTCATGTATAATCAGCTGAATTTTCTTGTTACAGTTGTTTTGTCGTTTATTATATATTGTAATAAAGTACTTTATTATTTAGTAAAATTTTAACTTGCAATAAGCCTTTCCATAAACAATGAGACTTAAAAAAAAGAAAGTGCATATTAAATGAGATTTTAAATATTAAATTTCTGTTTTTAAGAAAGTTCATAAATATTAAGTACACAAAAAAGTTTTCACCATTTATCATCCATAATGAGAACATCAGTGATATCACTACCAAAGCCAGAAGTGATAGATTTGCAAAAGAATCATCAGCATTTACTTCAAAGGTTAGTAGTTATTTTAAGAAGACTGTACTAGAAGATAAGAAATTAACCCATATATGGCTACAGAAGGTGCATGTACACATTTCATTGTGAAATAGATATTTTCCTTTAGAGCAAATGACTATTTATCTAGTTAGTTTTTAGTATACTTTTAATCCCAAAATTTTAGTGCATGAAGTTTGATATATTGGCTATTACATAAGGCCGGTTTTGTATTATATTGCTATCTGGTGCTTCAAGTAGAGAACAAGTAAATTCCCATGCTTTTTCTTTACTATTCAGCTTGTGGAATCACATTAAAACCTGAAAATTCATTCCTCAAAAGTAAAACATCTGCTATTTTTGTGAATGTTATTTTATATTAAGTTAAAAGGATTATATTTAAAATAAAATTATCTGCAGTGATATGAATTTAAATCGGGCAGGTCATAAGATCATAGTAAAAGATAAAAATTCTTACTGAGAAATATATGCAATGACTATATCCTCAGAATTGGCTGTGGTATGTACATAATTCATAAATGCATCCGAACTGCAATTGACTTGTAAGCTGTTAATTGTCAAACTTAACAAATATTGTTAGGTACAGATATACCTTGTTTTTTTTTGTGTGTGTGTGTGTGTGCTTCATGTCATTGTGTTTTGTAGATGCTGAGTTGGAGGTTTGTGACAACTCTCCTTTGGGCAAATCTATTGGAGACATTTTTCCAACAACATTTGATCACCTCATGTCTCTGTGTCATATTTCAGGAATTCTTGGAATATGTCAAACTTCTTCATTTTATTATATTTGCTATAGTGATCTGGATTAGTGATCTTTGATGTTACTACTACGACTTGCTGAAGGCTCAGATGATGGCTAGCATATTTTGGCAATAAAATATTTCTTATTTAAAGTATGTCTTTAAATTTTAATTAAGGTATATACATTATCTTTTTTAGATAAAATGCTATTGTACATTTAATAGACTACAACGTACTTAAACATAAATTTTATATGTGCTGGGAAGACAAAATGTGTGTAACTTGATTTATTTGGTATTTGCTTTGTTCTGGTGGTCTTGAGCTGAATTTACAATATCTTTGAGATATGTTTGTATATAGTTGACCTTCAGTATCTGCAGATTCCACATCCACAGATTCAACCAACCAAAGATTGAAAATATTTGAAAAAAAAATTCAGAAATTTATGAAAAACACAACTTAATTTGTGGTACACAGGTAACTATATAGCATTTACATTGCTTCAAATATTGGAGGTAATCTGCTGCTAAGTCACTCCAGTCGTGTCCGACTCTGTGCGACCCCATAGACGGCAGCCCACCAGGCTCTCCCGTCCCTGGGACTCTCCAGGCAAGAATACTGGAGTGGGTTGCCATTTCCTTCTCCAATGCATGAAAGAGAAAAGTGAAAGTGAAGTCGCCCAGTCGCGTCCGACTCTTAGCGACCCCATGGACTGCTGCCTACCAGGCTCCTCCGTCCATGGGTTTTCCAGGCAAGAGTACTGGAGTGGGGTGCCATTGCCTTCTCCGTTGGAGGTAATCTAGAGGTGATTTAAAGTAAATGGGAGAATGTACATAGGTTATATGCATATACTATGGGATTTTATATTAGGAACTAGAGCATCCATGAATTACTACTGTATATAACAGTTTGATGAATTAAACTACAAAACATTTTGTGATAAAACCAGAATTGGTTACCCCCCCAAAAAGAACAACACTCAAACATAATAGCATATGTTTTCTCTCTTTAGTTTCTCCTTAATAAGATTTTATGAATATTTAATTCTTTAAAAATACATTTTAAAATAAATTTAATTATCTAAAAAGCTACCTAATTTTTTATAAACCAAAGTTAAAAATTTTGTTGCATTGTTTAAAATTCATTTGGAAATTTTAAACAGTTCAAACGGTGTGCTATTTTGTGACAGGCTTTCTGTGGGATTTCCCAAGCAAGAGTACTGGAGGGGGTTCTCATTTCTTTCTCCAGAGGATCTTCCTGACATAGGGATCGAACTTCAGTCTCCTGCATTGTGGGCAAATTCTTTACTGCTGAGCCATCAGGGAAGCTGATAAAGAGCTTATAACTTCCTAAATTCAGAAGGAGAAATAACTCAATAAAACGATTGCAAAAATAGTGTCTAAGAAAACAAGTCAGATAGGCTTGTGCTTGGGATTCTCTGGTTCTAATGATTGTATTTGCTTAGTTTGAGGTATTCAAGTAATTTAAAATTTGTGCTTAGGTTAATATAGAACAATGGAAACAAATGAACAATGGAAGCAAGAAAAACTGGAGGAGAATAAAACTTATTTTAGAAGAAAACTTGAGAAATTATGGAGTGAATTGACAAAGGTGACATAGAAAATTACACTTTGAAGTTCCAGTAGACATCTATACGAGAGAAATAGAGAGTCAAGGGGATGTAAATACTGTTCAACAGAGTATAGGCTGTCTCTTATACACATCTCATATGAAGAATCTTTTGATGGAGTGTTTATTAAAACAGGATAAATTTGCATTCTTAGAGAAAGTAAATGAAATTTAAGAGGCTCTCCAATTTGCAGCATCTAAGTTTGGCAAAACCTTCAAAAAGATCATAAATAATGGAAAACTTATTTTATGAAACTTGTGTCATACAAATGTTTGCTGAAGATTGTTACTTTAAGTAGAGACAAAAAAGACAGTACATGGGAAAATATTTGGACTGAAAATTATATATTTTAAGAAAAACTGGAAATGAGATTTTCTGTTTAGCATAATTTCTGAGTTTATTTTCTAAATTTAAAATATTATCTACAGTGAGGAGTAAATTAAAGATGTCAAAATTTCCCATATATCAACCATAAGATACATATTTGACAAGACTGTAGGCAATTAAAAAAATTTAAAACAGTAACACCATATTGGAGAGGCAATGGCAACCCACTCCAGTACTCTTGCCTGGAAAATCCCATGGAGGAGGAGCCTGGTAGGCTGCAGTCCATGGGGTCGCGAAGAGTAGGGCACGACTAAGTGACTTCAGTTTCACTTTTCACTTTCATGCGTTGGAGAAGGAAATGGCAGCCCACTCCAGTGTTCTTGCCTGGAGAATCCCAGGGACGCAGGAGCCAGGTGGGCTGCCGTCTACGGGGCTGCACAGAGTTGGACATGACTGAAGCGATTTAGCAGCTGCAGCAACAGCAGCAGCAACACCATATTAAAAATATATTCTTCAGGAAAATATTAGTGACACAGTATTACAGACAATAAAGGCTGAAACTAAAATACATTAATATTTGCCAAGAATTACCATTTTGCTGTTTTTTAATATTCATATTATAATGAAGACATCTTANTGGACACGACTGAAGCGATTTAGCAGCTGCAGCAACAGCAGCAGCAACACCATATTAAAAATATATTCTTCAGGAAAATATTAGTGACACAGTATTACAGACAATAAAGGCTGAAACTAAAATACATTAATATTTGCCAAGAATTACCATTTTGCTGTTTTTTAATATTCATATTATAATGAAGACATCTTAAAGTTTTTGCTTATAGTTTAACTTTGAGAAAAATTTTATTTAAAAAAATGAATTTTGAATTGCTCTCTATACTAAATTCATCAATATAAAATCTCAAAAATTTATAAATTTATTTGTCCCCTTTCACTTTCAGGGGTCCTAGCTTGGAAACCATATGGTCACCATAATTAATAACCTGGCATGCTTAGGAGAGGTCAGATACACTGCAAGACTTGTGGCTCATTCTCTGAATACAGGCACTTTGAAATTTCCCTCACGGCCAGGTGGGATTAAGATGTAACCGAAAGAAACAACCAGAGAGTTTGCCAAAAGATCGCTGTGACAAAGAAGGAAAAGAGCCCCACCGGAAAGACCATGCATTTCATTAAGGAACAGGAACCCTTGTCCCAATGCTGTTTCCTTTACAATGGAGGGACACATACAAGAACAACACCCTTAACGGTTCTAGGTCTTTGGACGTCTTCCTGTATAGCCTGAGGCAATTAGCTATCTGATTGGTCAGTTCTGAAAGAGGAAGTCGGGATGTGACCCGCCCCTTTATTTCCTTTTAGGGAGGAGCGATCTCTAATAGGTTCCCACCTCACTCGGCACTCAGACCCCGAGGCAGTAAAGTTGACAGGCTGCGGAATTTGCTTCTGCGCCATCTTCCGTTGGATTTTGTCTGGCCAGTGGTTGGTAAGTCTAATTCTGGAGTTCAGTATCAGTAAGCCTGAGGTTATAAGCCACACTTAATTAAGTACCTTCTTTAGCAGTTGTAAGGAAATATTTTGGTTTTCCTGCCACTTTTTTTTTTTTCACCTTTTCTCTCAAGGGAAGAGAGAGACGTTACTTACGGTACCCTTCTCACATGCAGACATCGAGAATATAGAGTGGGAGTAAAGAGAAAACGAAAGAGAGAAATCTGTGTTTTAGAGTGTTTATGGAGTAGCACTTCGGGCGCATGCTTATGGCATGGTTAGAGTGAGAGGTGTGGGACAGTGTTGGACTAGGCACTGACCACATATTTTCAGCTGTAGGGAGCTGTGACCACATATTTTCAGTGGTAAGGGGCTGTTCAAGCTGATGGCAGTTTTGTTTACAGGAGAGTGGCTGTTTTTATATAAGCAGACGCCGATTTCTGTAGCGGGCAAGTCTGCATACTTTGGGGTGTAAGCAGAGGTAGGCAAGCTTTCAAGGGCTCAGCAAGAAAATCTGACCAGTACCACTGAGATATCCTTATTAAATGCGTTCTAGCCAAATAGTTGCTGCTGTTTGACCTTAAATTCTGCATATTTGATTATTTCTAAGTAGCCTTGTCAGAGACAAGGGTTTGATTATAGAGTCTTTTCGTGTACCAGCCTTTTTTAGGTCTCAAAGTGTTTCTACTGTAATCAGCAGTATCTGCAGGATGTATTTAGTGCTAGGCTTAGGTTGTGGCAGAGAAAATATGATGCAATTCTGGTTATTTTTTATATTGTTTTGAGTCCCCTTCAGAGTCAAGAGAGGAAACAGAGGGACAAATCTAGGAGTCATGTGAATTGTTCCTATGTTTAAAAGTTGCTCCTGTCTCTTCGGGAGATACAACAGGACTTAGTGACTAAACCACTATCACTTATCTCTTGATCTCAAGTGGCCCTAAGTTTGATAATTTCATACAGTCTGACCATGACTTTTCACTACTGAGATTCAAGTTGTAACTCCACCAATAGGAGATTGATGAATATGAAAATTAAAAAAAAAAGGGAACCCTTACTGTAAAGAATATCTTGTTGTTTAGTCCCTCAGTCATGTCCAACTCTTTTGTGACAGGCTTTCTGTGGGATTTCCCAAGCAAGAGTACTGGAGGGGGTTCTCATTTCTTTCTCCAGAGGATCTTCCTGACATAGGGATCGAACTTCAGTCTCCTGCATTGTGGGCAAATTCTTTACTGCTGAGCCATCAGGGAAGCTGATAAAGAGCTTATAACTTCCTAAATTCAGAAGGAGAAATAACTCAATAAAACGATTGCAAAAATAGTGTCTAAGAAAACAAGTCAGATAGGCTTGTGCTTGGGATTCTCTGGTTCTAATGATTGTATTTGCTTAGTTTGAGGTATTCAAGTAATTTAAAATTTGTGCTTAGGTTAATATAGAACAATGGAAACAAATGAACAATGGAAGCAAGAAAAACTGGAGGAGAATAAAACTTATTTTAGAAGAAAACTTGAGAAATTATGGAGTGAATTGACAAAGGTGACATAGAAAATTACACTTTGAAGTTCCAGTAGACATCTATACGAGAGAAATAGAGAGTCAAGGGGATGTAAATACTGTTCAACAGAGTATAGGAAAAGGGAGAGGTGTTTAGTTGTTACTAGATTGAAATAGGTCCCCAGGTCCCAAATTAATCAAAAAGAGAAAGAGGCAGGGTCTCAAATGGAATGTCTCCTTCAAAGAGAGTCAAGAAACAATTGAGGTAAGAAAATGATGTAAAGTACATTAGAACAGAATCTTAAATAAGAGAAAAGTGGGAAGGTCTGTAGAATATACAAAGTATCATTAGGTGATTTTCAGGTTCTTTGTAGATTTGCAGAGAGATATCGCTAAGAGTCAGACAAGGCTGAGCGACTTCACTTTCACTTTTCACTTTCATGCATTGGAGAAGGAAATGGCAACCCACTCCAGTGTTCTTGCCTGGAGAATCCCAGGGACAGAGGAGCCTGGTAGGCTGCCGTTTATGGGGTCGCACAGAGTCGGACACGACTGAAGCGACTTAGCAGCAGCAGCAGCATACTTAGTTTGTGCCTTAAAGGAATATGCCCAAGAATTAGGACTCAAGACAAGGCTCAGCAAGGTAAGGCATATTGCAAGGAACAAAGCAAGAAGATGAGTTAAATTTAATCTTGTATGGGCTTGATATCAGTCTGATTGGAGAAAAGTCTTTTTTGTGGCATTATCCATCTCAGAGAAGTGGGGGATAAGAAATTTGTTTAAACAGTAGATACTTTTAGTAAACTCAAAATGTAGTGATTTCATCATTGATAGTTGAAATGATTCTGGAATTTAAGAAATGGAGGAAGAAATGAGGAAAAAAAAAAAAAAAAAAACCCACAAACCCTGATGTCTAGAGAAGATAAAAAGGAAGGCAAGTATTCATTTCCAGCAGACAGCAATAATCCTTTATATTTTGGAGAAGAGACCAAATTAATAAGCAGGTTAAGCAGTTAGAAACTCAACTTTTGAAATGGATTAAATGGTTAACAAATTAAATACAACTTTCTGAAAGGTATAGGAAAATAAAAAGTAGAGGCATATTTTATTGCTGTAGAAAAATGTGTAGCAGAAAAAAAAAATGCTATTTAAGGCCTGAACACTTCAGTGATGAAAGACACTGCCTGCAGGAGCATATGGAAGGGCTATTAGTTCTCAGTGGGCCTGTAGGCTCTCAGGCTTCAGAAGCATCAATTGCAGCTTCACTTCAGGAATCAACTGTTGAGAGTGATTTTTCAGCCAAAATAAATAAGATAAAAAGGAAACCCTCTCTGTGATACAGGTTTCACCAGCTAAGCCATTCTGTGGCAAGAGGCAGTGGAAAGAGCCACTGCCCTATATGATTGAAAATACCTGTTTTCTGGAGATAATAATGCTTATTTCATGAGATAGAGTTTCCACTTCCAGTAGTAACAGAGTGTCAAAAACTGTAAGTTAAAGGAGAGAACAGAAATGAAGAGGTTTTAAAAATATGTTGCAGAGGGAAAAATTATACTTCAGATAAAATCTGGTGATCTTGATTGCAGAATTTTAAACTTTTCTGGAAGTCAGGAATGTCTGAAATGTCAGTCCCAGAGAGGCAGTGGTATGCTAAATGCATTTTTGTGCCTAGATTGATTAGTCCATAGTGTCAAGCCCCCATAATTAATATACTAATAGTTTTCTGGAATCTGTGCTGCTCACACAGACTTAGAAGCATCCAGATGAAGTTAAAACCAAGACTGTTTCCAGGTATACTTCTTCCTTTTCGTGCATACTCAGCCCCTCAGTCCTGTCCAACTCTTTGTGACCCTATGGGCTGTAGCTTGTTAGGCTCCTCTGCCCAGGGGATTCTCCAGGCAAGAATACTGGAGCGGATTGCCATTTCCTACACCAGGGGATCTTCCCAATCCAGGGATCGAACCTGCATCTATTGTGTCTCCTGCTTTGGCAGTGGATTCTTTACTGCTTGTGCCACCAATTCTGATTTTTAAGAACAGTGTTTTAGGGGGATATCTAGTCTAGAATCTGGGAATGTCTTATATTTAAATTTTAGTGCTGTGGAGCTAGTTTTAAGTTTATATGTTAATTTACTATTGTTTTTGAACCATACATTCCAAACTCAAAAGCTTGTAATTCAAAAACTAAAAAAATATTCATTGATAAATCCAATTTCCATTATATTCCTTGCAAGTTGTACTTACTGATATTTACTTGTTTAACTCCGAGGGATGGTAATGAACAGGGAGGCCTGGCGTGCTGTGATTCATGGGGTCGCAAAGAGTCGGACACGACTGAGCGACTGAACTGAACTGAACATGGGATTCCCAGGTGCTTCAGTGGCAGAGAATTTGCTTGCCAAGCAAGAGACCCTGATTTGATCCTTGTGTAGAGAAGATGCCCTGGAGAAGGAAATGGCAACCTAATCCAGTATTCTTGCCTGGGAAATTCCTTGGACAGAGGAGCCTGCCAGGCTACAGTTCAGGGAGCTGCAAAGAGTCAGACACGACTTAGCCACTAAACAGAAGCAGCAGTTGTTTAACAAACATTACTATAATTGTTAGTAAATGCCCAATATTGTCCTGTGTACTTTGCAGTTGTTAACGAATTATTTTTGCTCATCAATCCCATAAAATAAGAATTCTTACAATTTCCATTTTATAGATCGTCTAAAAGAGTTTAACTAATTTGTAAGTGCGAGAGACAGACCCAGGCAGTTTGGTTTGAGTTAGACTATGTGGAAAATTCTTAAAGAGATGGGAATACCAGACCATCTTATCTGCCTCCTGTGAAACCTGTATGCAGGTCAAGAAGCAACAGTTAGAAGTGGACATGGAACAACAGACTGGTTGCAAATTGGGAAAGGAATGCATCAAGGCTGTATATTGTCACCCTGCTTATTTAAGTTGTATGTAGAGGACATCATGAGAAGTGCTGGGTTGGATGAAGCCCAGGCTGGAATCAAGATTTCTGAGAGAAATATCAATAATCTCAGGTATGCAGATGGCATCACCCTTATGGCAGAAAGTGAAGAGGAACTACAGAGACTCTTGATGAAAGTGAAAGAGAAGAGTGAAAACCTGGCTTAACCCTCAACATTCAAAAAGCTAAGATCATGGCATCCAGTCCCATCACTTCATGGCAAATAGATGGGGAAACAACGGAAACAGTGAGAGACTTTTTTTTCTTCGGCTCCAAAATCACTGCAGATGGTAACTGCAGCCATGAAATTAAAAGGCGCTTGCTCCTTGGAAGAAAAGCTATAACCAACCTAAACAGCATACTAAAAGGCAGAGACGTTACTTTGCCAATAAAGGTCTGTCTAGTGAAAGCTTTGGTTTTTCCAGTAGTCACATATGGATGTGAGAGTTGGACCATACAGAAGGCTGAGCACTGAAGAATTGATGCTTGAAGGTCCCTTGGAGTACAAGGAGATCAAAGCAGTCAATCCTAAAGGAAATCAATCCTTAATATTCATTGGAAAGACTGATGCTGAAGCTGAAGCTCCAATACTTTGGCCACCTGGTGCAAAGAGGTGACTCATAGAAAAGACCCTGATGCTGGGAAAGATTGAAGGCAGAAAGAGAACGGGATGACAGGATGAGGTGGTTGGATGGCATCATTGACTAAATGGACGTGAGTTTGAGCAAGCTCTGGAAGATGGTGAAGGACAGGGAAGTCTGGTGTGCTGCAGTCCCTGGGGTTGCAAAGTTTAAATGCAAATACATGCATATATGAATACATATTTTTAATTTTGCCTTTTCTCTACAAAAGAAACCAAATTTTATACACTGTTCTACACCTTGTTTTTTCCCTTAGTTGGTCATTCTAGAAATACTTCCATTTTAATAGGTAGAGAGTTTCTTTCTCATGGTATAAAATATTAATATAGCTGTAGCATGAATATTTGCTATGTGAATGTATCATAGTTTTATTTAAATATTCCCCTGTTGATAGACACTTGAGTGATTTCCCTTCTTTTGCAATTAAAAATAGTGGTGTGGTAATAAGCTTATATACTTCTCATTTTTGGCAAGTTATCTATAGTATAAATTCTGAGACTTGATTTTTTGGATCAAAAGTTAAATGCATATATAACATTGTTTGGTGATGGTGGTTTAGTCACTAAGTTGTGTCTGACTCTTGTGACCCCATGGACTGTAGTCTGCCAGGCTCCTCTATCCATGGGATTCTCCAGGCAAGAGCATTGGAGTGGGTTGCCATTTCCTTCCCCAGGAAATCTTAACCTAGGAATCAAACCCAGGTCTCCCACATTGCAGGCAGATTTCCCACCGACTGAACTATGAATAAATGATTTCAAATATTACAATGGACCATATATCTAATCAGTTACAGGTTCCATTATTCATCAAATATGTTAAACTTAGCTACCAAATTAATCCAAATCTTATGTATGGAATTTTATTCAGAAACTAATGCTCTCCATTTCAAGAGACCAATATTGTCAACAGTTAAGCACTTAATATCCAGTTCTTCACATAAATTTTTTGTCTGATGGACCACTGTTGAGCTTTTCTCATGAAGTCTGAGCAATAAAATTATATTTTGTAGATGTTCTTACAGTATTTTTCAGTAGATAGCATTGTTTATATATTGCCAAATCTCATAAGTCTTTTACATTTTGTGTTTTGCTTATATGCTTCACAATAGCCTTATTAACAATATTATGAAATGTTGAGATTTTTGCCAATTTGATAAGTGAAAAATGTTACTTTAGTGTTTTAATTTCCATTCATTATATAATAATAGGACACAAAAGAGTTTGATATATTTCTATTTGTTTAAGGGCCACTTGAATTTTTCTGTGAACTGGCTCTCAGTTTTTGTCCTTTTTCTAGGGAACCCTTAGTGTTTTATTTCTGTGATATCCAGCTGTTCTTTTTATATGAAGAAGATGTTACTTTTGTCTCTGATGTGAGTTTCATATGTTTTTCCCATGTCAGTCATTTGTCTTTTGACCTTACTAATTTTTTTAATGTGGTAACATATATCATTATTTTCTTTTATGAGTTTTGGGTCATATTTAGAAATGTATTTCTCCAAGTTTATAAAGAAATTTACTTTCTTTAGTACTTTCATGGTTGCTTTTTTTCCTTTATACCTTAAATCTTTGATTCTTTTTGAGTTTGTCAGTGGTCATGAAGTAAGATACAGATTCAACTTTATTTTTTCTCAGATGACTACTTTTTGGACTCTTTAAGATGTATGTAGTAAAAACATGTCTTTTTCCCTGTCTTTGACATGATACAATTTATGAATCCTTGAAGAAACTATACCCATTTCAGACACTGAGAATACCTCTGACTGAGAAAAAGTAGAATAAATTCATTAACATGAGTTTTGGACTTTGATTTTAGTATTACTAGCAATTTGATAGCAATTTACTAGCAATTTGGTTTTAATATTTTCAAACTGCAGCTCACAAAGGCCTGAGACTTTGACCATAGACATTAAATTTCTTTGAACCTTAAAATTTCTTGTATTTAAACTTTCAAGGTTATCTAATTGTTGGACTTTAATTTATCCTTGGGAATTTAATAATTTAAAGAGGTTATTTTTAAGTTTGAATTTGTCTATAATGTCAGAATTTTATTCTTAAAATTTCAGCCTTTTGATACAATTACAGGACTGCTGATGAAAATGGTGAATGTGCTGGTCAAAATTTGGGATAAGAAATAGAATTAGGATTAAATTTTCAGCTTTAGATTTAGAATGACTACAGATTTACTAGATTTACTTCAGTTAATGTGGTTTTTGACCTGTTTTGAAGGATTCTGGGCTTGAAAATCTAAACTGGGAACAGTGGCTCTAGAAAGATACCCAAAGTCATAGTTGGAGTGGGTGACTCAGTGGTGGAATGTCTTGATAAGATACTCATTCCTTTCTCTAGGGGAAAGCTACTCCTCAAGCTGAGCTGAAGCTTAATGATTAAGCTTAGAGATTTAGAAAGAACAGAATGCTGCAGAATATTGGTGTATGGGAGGGACCATAGAATGTTTCCTGCCCACCTCTGATGTTTCCTTTATGTGTAAGATCCATTGTCATAACATGTCTGACCTTTCAACCTATCTTCTACCCAAGTAGTTCAGGGAGTTATTTGATTGTTATTTTCACTTGTTCTTGGAATTGAACTGTCTTCAGGAAGCTGCTCTGCTCTCCTGTTTTACAAGGGTGGAAGAAGAACTGTCGCCAATACCTTATTTCTGAGACTAAAAGGGAAATAGCATAATTTTGGAT
Source organism: Cephalophus harveyi (assembly GCA_006410635.1). Taxonomy (NCBI): domain Eukaryota; kingdom Metazoa; phylum Chordata; class Mammalia; order Artiodactyla; family Bovidae; genus Cephalophus; species Cephalophus harveyi. Next base: position 128,965 of record SJYT01022727.1, read on the forward strand.
TCAGTACTAGAAAACATATTAATAGATAAACTGCAGTCTCCACTATCTGCTTTAATCAGACCCAAAGGTAATATTTGGATCTCTCAAGCCAATTCAGTAAGTCATTTTGTAATTCTTAAAACTGAGTAGGAATGCCAATTATTGACCTTTCTCACCTTCATCAAAGTGAAAAGACCCTGATAAAGACAATGGAATGGTTGAACTGAAATTTCGGATGCTGGATTTTGCCCCATAACTGAACTGGGAATCAAGACAGCAAGGACATCACCATTTAGTACACTCAATACATGCTCAGTAGCAATCTACTGAGGGAATAGCTGTGTGGAGGGAATGTATATGAGTTATATCTCCATAAGATATGTATAGAAAAATGAGCAAGGGTTATCTACATACCAGCCTTGATGACTTAATGTTGCATATAATTTTTCTGAAATGTGAAATAACAGAAAAGTCTAAATTTAAAAACTAAAATTGAAGTTTTGTTTTCGGCTACATTCTCAGAAGCAGAATACTGAGATGTAGAAGTAAAGTAAGTTATATATTGTACACCTGAGTGTTTAAAACTGCCAAGACTATGAAGTCACATCATGTTGAGTTTGGGGTTTTTAATATTCATCTTTATTAATTTTGTTCTGAGTGAGCACTTGGATGTTTTTCATCAGTGACAGATTTTTGTTAATAATAAAAGCACTACCCCTACCCCTGACCTTAACATTTGTGACACAGTAAGAGCCAAGTTAGTTGTTTTAGTCAAGTCGCCAAATTGTCCGTAGGTGAAGAACATGAAAATATGTTTTTTCCTCTACTTATTAAGCTGTAAGGAAGTAGCTGTCTTCCTCCCCTTCTAAAGGAGTCTTCTTGGAAACTTACTGGGCCTGACTCAACTATAAAACACTTGTCTGTCAGTAAAATCTCTGCCGAAGTCAGATAGCCTTGTACAGCTCAGACATAGAGATGATGTCTCTTAAGTATTGGGTCTCATTCCTCCTTGAAATGTAAATACCTAGGAGTAGTCCCCACAGTACTTTCATCTAGTATTTACATACCTATCCTATGGTATAACCTTTGACTTTGGAGAAGGTAAGTGTTATTGTCCTTCTGGATAAGGGCGGTTTAGTACCATCATTGGAGAAGGCAAAGGCAACCCACTCCAGTGTTCTTGCCTGGAGAATCCCAGGGACGGCGGAGCCTGGTGGGCTGCCGGCTATGGGGTCGCACAGAGTCGGACATGACTGAAGAGACTTAGCAGCAGCAGCAGCAGTATCATCATTAGGGGAATAAATGGCTACAGATTTAATCCTATGATTTATGAAAATGTTTCTAGGAAAAATGAAAGAAGGTTCTCTAACTTTATAGTGAATTCACTTTCATGTTGTAAGAAGCTTGGACTTTTCATAGGAAATATGAGAAATCCATGAATGTTTTACTTCCCCATACATCCTTTACATGATTTTTCTGTCATTTCTGTTGGATAAAGATGTTAATACTGTACTTGGGGGCATAACAAATGCTTCACAAATGATAGCTATTAGAATAATTATGCTTATTATTTTGAGATCTTAAAAATGCCTATATCTGTATTGCAGAAGGAATCATTAAAATGGAAATAACTTTTAAAGTCATTTATTTCAGTTATAAAATGAACTTATGGTTGAAGTTTAGGTGGAATGGTATTTATCATGAGCTTTGAAATCTGCAGAGAGGAATCAACATTTTCCTCATGGAAGACTGCTGTTTGGTTCACAGCTCACTTTCTCTCCTTGGTAAAAGAGTATCCCCACCCCCACAAACATACATATGTGTACAAATGTCACATACACACCTATATACACATGGGCATGCCTTCGAGTGCACTTAGGTTTTTGTTCTTTCCACAGCTTAATTACAGTGGATTTTGTGCTTTCTAAGCCACTGAGACTTTATTCCCTACAGGTAGCTAAACCTAATAGTTGGGAGATGATCTCTTACTTACTCACTTGCCTTTCTTAACTGATTTTTTAAATTCTACTTACAAGGATTCAAGTTCATTTTATCCCCTGTGTAAAAGAATGACATCTCTTCAAATAGAGTACTATAATGTCTAGCTAGAAAAATAAAGCTACTTCAGGTGAGGTAATATAAGATATTGTAAGGCTATAGTAGTTGAAAAAAGAGAAGGATAGATACAGGATGAAGTATTGATAATATTTATTGGAGAAGATGGTACATGATTTGGACCTTGCTTTTTATAAGTAAAAAAAGAAAGCATATCAGGTATGGATATTAATATGAATTAAAGCCATTTCTTGAACATATAATAACTTTTTTCTCCAGCTATAGAAAAATATAGCAATGAACAAAAAGTGATGAACAGCCCCTTTTCCCTGATTTTACAGTATGGTAATTTTACAATACACTGTGATTCATTGATTATTCTTGTGATTAGGGAACAAAGGAGATATGCTGTCAGCAATGAACCTACCAGGTTAGACCGAAGAGTTTAGGATAGATGCTATGCATTATGTAGGATCAACAAGAGATTTTAAACCAGAAAGTGAAAGCATGAAAAACGGTACTTTAAGAAATTTGGTCGTTGGTAAATTGAATGGAAAGAGACATAAGTCAGGAAAACCAATTAGGGAAATAGTAGAATAATCTAAGCAATAAATGATAATAACACCTAATTTAATTTTGCCTTTTTCAACAGAGAATTCAAAAGAATCAGTAGTTCTTTTAGGTTTAATTTATGAATGGACGAGATAATTCAGAGCTTCAGGATTTGTAAAAGGGTATAGAAATTTGGAAGAGAAGTAGTTAAATTCACCTTGATATACATTTGGATATTGGTCAGTGCCTATATACAGGAGAAAAATTCCTATATAAATATTAATATTTTAATATTAAAAATGTTATAAAAATTAAAAATTTAAAATTTAATTTTGTATTTTGGTGTGGCCTGCCTTGAACCCCATCACTTGAGAGTGGACAGTAATAGGCTATTTCCTAAATTAGTGTCTTCTAGTACTAGTGGAGGTAAATAACTACTTTGTTTCTTAGCAGAAGTCCTAGTGGTGTTTTTCTGCCTTAGCATTTTCTTGTTATAGAGAGAAAGAATGCCAACTGAGCCAGGAGAGATATCACCTCCTTTTCTTTTTAAAGACTTGAAACAAGCATGGGGGTAGATGAGGGCAGGGGAGAAAAGAGCTGGAAACTTAATTTTAAACTTAATTTTACAAAAAAATACTAGCATTTCTTAACAGGACCCACAGCTTGAGTGACCTGTATTTCCAGACAGTTGCCCCTGTCTTGACCTGTTTCTAGTTTGTTGTCTTTGCCCCTGGGTTGTCTTTGCCCCTGAGGCTAAGGACAAAGGACAGTTGGGAAGCCAGCCCTGGCCCACAAAATAAGCCTTCAATTGTCATTTTAATGGGTCTACCATTTCACCTTAATTTAATTTCCCTACCTCCAAGCATATATCTTGTTTTGTAAGTTCACAAGCTGACACATCATCCAGAGAGATTATTTATTTTTCCTATCTTCTTCACACAAATGCTGAGATTATTCTAGTAACAGTAATCAAGATCTTCTGTCTTTGGGTTGCGAAGAAAATGCATTCAACTGTATTTGAAAGAGAAAATTGAAATTTGGCAACAGATGATAAAGCACATTCTCCTCTCTTTCAATTCTGTCTGCTCATATCAGCTGAACTGCATTAATAAAAGCAAAAGGGGCAAATATACAATATTCAGTTGCCCAAAACTATGTTTTAGGTGTGTTGTGGTTTATTCCTATTACAGAACCTTGTGCTTTTAGTCCTTTTTTGGGTCAGTGCTAGCATGGTGCAAAATGAACCACGAAAGTAGTCCCTGGAGGAAGGTTTTCCCACTAGCTTTAATAGCAGAGCTACTGTGAATTTTCTAGAAATATGATCAGATCTCAAATATGATTGCCTTGCCTATCTGCTCACTGTAACCTTTTTACATTTACTGGTATAATTATTTTAGGAAACAACCCTGTAAATTTATTAGCATGCTTAATGCTAGCTTTAATTATTTATTGCATTTATTGGGTATGCAAGTCATGAAATTGCCACTGGGTACATTTACCAATAGCACAACCACCACAATAATAAAAGGCATCCAAAAATAAAAGTAGGTTGGTGCCTCTGAGAGAGAGAGTTCCATAAATAAAGGGCGTACTGCAGATTTTTCTTTTCCCCCATCAGACATTCTCATGGTCATGATGATTGTGAAACCATAGTCAAATTTATAGAAATACATGGGTAAGGGCAAAATAAAAGTTCATACTCACGTACACTCAAAATAATTCTTTATTGCTAGCCCTGTAATAGGTGGGTGACACGAGTCTAGGCAAAATTTTGAAGTAGGAATAGTTGAATTTTAGGTGTTTCTAGACTCCTCTTTGTGTGCCTACTAATATTTCCTTCTCCAGAAGCCTCATTTATTTTCTCTTCCCTCCAAAATTATTCTCAAGAGGAGATGAGATGCATTAACACTGGGGTTTAAATGATGAAGGGGGCTCTGTGGGACCAAGCAGCCTAGTTTCAAGTCCATTTTTTATTATTTTCCATCTATGTGATTTTAATGAATGGTGTCTATCTCAGGGAGATGAGGTGTTGGTACAGCTTGAGCTTATGCAATTTAGAGGACTCTCTTTTTGAAAAATACAAAACTGTGTCTATACATTTAGGTAAGAAACTGAATGTTTATAATTACACATTAAAAATGACAAATACAACAAAATTCAGGAAAATAAATTTTACTGGGCATTCACCAATCATATTTGTCCATAAAAGTTTTTCAACAATAAGAATACCTTCCCAAAATAATGAGTGGTCTTGGGATACAGTGACCTTTTGTGATTTTCTGAAGATGTAGGGACTACTTTGATTTTCTCTCCTCTTAATGAGTCATTTTTTTCTGATAATGAAAACTGATGTGGGGAAGATGGATAAAGTTTGGGATGAGTCAGGCACCACTGAGTAAGTCACCTCTCTAAGAACACTAAGCTCTACCTTTCATATAAGCTGATGGCAAGTCCCCAAAGTAACTCTTGTGCAAGGAATGCATGTCTTTGCCTTACTTCCTGAATCATGGCCAAACCAATAAACTGCTTGTAGGATGTATCATAAAGTCCATAAAGAACTATAGAAATAAAGGTAACATGACAGTGATTTCAAAGATGCTCACCTATGGCACCCCACTCCAGTACTCTTGCCTGGAAAATCCCATGGACCGAGGAGCCTGGTGGGCTCCAGTCCATGGGGTCGCTAAAAGTCGGACACGACTGAGCGACTTCACTTTCACTTTTCACTTTCATGCATTGGAGAAGGAAATGGCAACCCACTCCAGTGTTCTTGCCTGGAGAATCCCAGGGACGGCAGAGCCTGGTGGGCTGCTGTCTATGGGGTCTCACAGAGTCGGTGACAACTGGAGCGACTTAGCAGCAGCAGCAGCACCTATACTGTTTACCTATATGTGACATTTCCAATAGACTTCTCCTGGTAACATTATGAAAAGTATCACTTAAGTCCGATACCACATGTGATAACGCTTTTCTTTTCTTTCTAGCCTATATTCTAACCTGTAACAGTAATACTTACAGTCCCTGCAGTTAATATCAAAGTCAGGAAGAAGACTCACAGGCCAGAGTTAGCAAGAAGTCCTTGACCCTCCTGAGAGGAAAGGTATTCTTCCTTTGACGTTGATGCATTAAGTAGGCTGTTCTTTGGAACCTTTGGGTTGTACTCAATTATAGTCCTTAGTATTTGCCTCTCCTAAAGGATGCCCAACAATAGCCAAAAATAAATTTAACTGAATAGGGTGAAAGAGTAAGGAAATAAAATGAATACATAAGAGGTCCGTTGCACAGAGCTGGAACAAAAGAAACCTACTTACATCTGAGATTCATTTTCTCTTCACTGCATCAGAATGACATGCCTGAGATTTAATTTGGTTTTACAATGCTCACAATCATGCTCGGCTTTCAGGATGTATTATTCTGAAAAATCTGTGGTCTCTTCAGCTTTTGCTGAATCCAGAGTCATTCTCTAGTTGCAGGAGGAGACAGGAAAGAAACAAGAGTGGGCTAAGCAAACTAATCCATAATGAGGTGGCATAGTATTTACTAGTCTACTACATAGATTTCCCCCATAAGAATTGAGGGAAACTGAGACTTGATGTAAACTACTGTCTTTTCTCCAAGGCTCTGAGATCAGAGACAAGGGAGTTTTACATAGTTGTGTTATTCATCATATGTGAAACGAATTGCCAGTCCAGGTTTGATGCATGATACAGGATGCTTGGGGCTGGTGCACTGGGATGACCCAGAGGGATGGGATGGTGATGGAGGTGGGAGGCGGGTTCAGGATGGGGAACACGTGTACACTTGTGGCGGATTCATGTTTATGTATGGCAAAACCAATATAATATTGCAAAGTAGCCTCCAATTAAAATAAATAAATTTATATTAAAAAAAAAAACAAAGTGCATTCTCTTAGACTCTTTCAATTGGTTCTGGGGGCATATTCTAATCTTCTCCTTGTCTCATTGCTCTTCCCTTTCAGTCCTCTCTGCTGGATCCTCTTTTTCATTCTGGCCTTAAATGTTGAAGTGTCCCGGGACCCTGTCCCTCGACCACACCTGTTTAGACACATTCACTCCCTAGGTGATCTTTTAATTGCCACTCTGACACTGAATGCTCCCTAGGTTCCATCTATGGCCTGAATCTTTCAGCCGCATATCCAAATGTCTGCCTAAACCTAACGTAACCAAACTTGAATTCTCGATTTTTCTCTACCAACTCTGTTTCTCTCACAGTATTCCCCTTCAAGCAAATGATAATATCTAGTTGCTCAAGTCAAAAAATTTGGCATGATCCTTGACATCACTCTTTGTTTCATATCCCACATCAGCAAAACTGTTGGTTGTGCACTTCTGAATCTACTTCTCTCCATTTCTGTTGTCACCACTTTCATTCAAGCCACCATCATCTATTGCCTGGACGTTTACTTAATCCTCCTACCTCTTATGTCTTCCCTTGCCTCCAGTTAGCTATATGTCTTACATTGCCAAAAGTTCCATTTAAAATGTAAATATGCTATGACCCTCTTAAGTGCGTTGCTGTCATACTCAATGAAGTAGAAAATCCTTATTCACCCAAAGCCCTTACATTATATGCCTCCAGACTCCCTAGTTTCTGTCCTTACTTCCTGTTCTCCAGCAGCTCTGCTGCTCCTTTGCACTCGCAGTTCTCCTGTCCAGAATGATCTTAGTCCGTGTGGTTCGCTCTTTTATTTCTTTCAGTCTTTGTCAGCTTGTCAGAGAAAAGTTAACGGCTTGTCTTGCTCAAGGAAGCAGTTTTATCCTGCTTTATTTTTCTTTAAATCTTCATTGTCTGTATCTCCCAGTAGAATGTGAGATCTACGTTGAAAGAGATGTGGTCTGATTTGTCTTCTTTTATATGCCCAAAGTGTCAGATGTCCGGGCATAGTATAGTCAGTAAGTAAATATTTGGAGAGTGAATGAATAAGTCATCATTAATATTCTTGGGGGGCTCCATTTGTAGAGCAGCATCCTTTCTGTTCTGTAGTCAAGTCCATTATAGTTCCCAGCCAGTTTCCAGTCCTGGCTTTTAGTAGCTAATCTCTACTAGAACAGATGCCAAATCCTAGTGATTATGAAAACATGGCATGCACTAAGGAAGGCCTAGACTTAGGCTACATTTCTCCCCAGACACACCAGAGTAACATAAAGCTTCAGAGCTCATTACAGATTCTTCTTAATGGAGGCTTAAGTCTGCTGTCCTACTATCTTCAGCTAGAAGTCATATTTTCAGAGCAGGGACAGCTGCCTGTGCTGGTTGGAGGTTTCAAGGCTTAGATGGCTTTCTGTAAGAAATGCTGCTGGGATTTATTCCTTTGTGTAAATCAAATTTCTTGTGTTACAAAAGTAACACTGACTAGATGAATGAGGAAACATTGGCAAAACAAGAATTGTAGAAAAAAGTAGAGAAATAATTATTCAAAATTCCACTACTTGCTGTGTTTAACTCCAGTGTTCTTGCCTGGAGAATCCCAGGGACGGCAGAGCCTGGTGGGCTGCTGTCTATGGGGTCTCACAGAGTCGGTGACAACTGGAGCGACTTAGCAGCAGCAGCAGCACCTATACTGTTTACCTATATGTGACATTTCCAATAGACTTCTCCTGGTAACATTATGAAAAGTATCACTTAAGTCCGATACCACATGTGATAACGCTTTTCTTTTCTTTCTAGCCTATATTCTAACCTGTAACAGTAATACTTACAGTCCCTGCAGTTAATATCAAAGTCAGGAAGAAGACTCACAGGCCAGAGTTAGCAAGAAGTCCTTGACCCTCCTGAGAGGAAAGGTATTCTTCCTTTGACGTTGATGCATTAAGTAGGCTGTTCTTTGGAACCTTTGGGTTGTACTCAATTATAGTCCTTAGTATTTGCCTCTCCTAAAGGATGCCCAACAATAGCCAAAAATAAATTTAACTGAATAGGGTGAAAGAGTAAGGAAATAAAATGAATACATAAGAGGTCCGTTGCACAGAGCTGGAACAAAAGAAACCTACTTACATCTGAGATTCATTTTCTCTTCACTGCATCAGAATGACATGCCTGAGATTTAATTTGGTTTTACAATGCTCACAATCATGCTCGGCTTTCAGGATGTATTATTCTGAAAAATCTGTGGTCTCTTCAGCTTTTGCTGAATCCAGAGTCATTCTCTAGTTGCAGGAGGAGACAGGAAAGAAACAAGAGTGGGCTAAGCAAACTAATCCATAATGAGGTGGCATAGTATTTACTAGTCTACTACATAGATTTCCCCCATAAGAATTGAGGGAAACTGAGACTTGATGTAAACTACTGTCTTTTCTCCAAGGCTCTGAGATCAGAGACAAGGGAGTTTTACATAGTTGTGTTATTCATCATATGTGAAACGAATTGCCAGTCCAGGTTTGATGCATGATACAGGATGCTTGGGGCTGGTGCACTGGGATGACCCAGAGGGATGGGATGGTGATGGAGGTGGGAGGCGGGTTCAGGATGGGGAACACGTGTACACTTGTGGCGGATTCATGTTTATGTATGGCAAAACCAATATAATATTGCAAAGTAGCCTCCAATTAAAATAAATAAATTTATATTAAAAAAAAAAACAAAGTGCATTCTCTTAGACTCTTTCAATTGGTTCTGGGGGCATATTCTAATCTTCTCCTTGTCTCATTGCTCTTCCCTTTCAGTCCTCTCTGCTGGATCCTCTTTTTCATTCTGGCCTTAAATGTTGAAGTGTCCCGGGACCCTGTCCCTCGACCACACCTGTTTAGACACATTCACTCCCTAGGTGATCTTTTAATTGCCACTCTGACACTGAATGCTCCCTAGGTTCCATCTATGGCCTGAATCTTTCAGCCGCATATCCAAATGTCTGCCTAAACCTAACGTAACCAAACTTGAATTCTCGATTTTTCTCTACCAACTCTGTTTCTCTCACAGTATTCCCCTTCAAGCAAATGATAATATCTAGTTGCTCAAGTCAAAAAATTTGGCATGATCCTTGACATCACTCTTTGTTTCATATCCCACATCAGCAAAACTGTTGGTTGTGCACTTCTGAATCTACTTCTCTCCATTTCTGTTGTCACCACTTTCATTCAAGCCACCATCATCTATTGCCTGGACGTTTACTTAATCCTCCTACCTCTTATGTCTTCCCTTGCCTCCAGTTAGCTATATGTCTTACATTGCCAAAAGTTCCATTTAAAATGTAAATATGCTATGACCCTCTTAAGTGCGTTGCTGTCATACTCAATGAAGTAGAAAATCCTTATTCACCCAAAGCCCTTACATTATATGCCTCCAGACTCCCTAGTTTCTGTCCTTACTTCCTGTTCTCCAGCAGCTCTGCTGCTCCTTTGCACTCGCAGTTCTCCTGTCCAGAATGATCTTAGTCCGTGTGGTTCGCTCTTTTATTTCTTTCAGTCTTTGTCAGCTTGTCAGAGAAAAGTTAACGGCTTGTCTTGCTCAAGGAAGCAGTTTTATCCTGCTTTATTTTTCTTTAAATCTTCATTGTCTGTATCTCCCAGTAGAATGTGAGATCTACGTTGAAAGAGATGTGGTCTGATTTGTCTTCTTTTATATGCCCAAAGTGTCAGATGTCCGGGCATAGTATAGTCAGTAAGTAAATATTTGGAGAGTGAATGAATAAGTCATCATTAATATTCTTGGGGGGCTCCATTTGTAGAGCAGCATCCTTTCTGTTCTGTAGTCAAGTCCATTATAGTTCCCAGCCAGTTTCCAGTCCTGGCTTTTAGTAGCTAATCTCTACTAGAACAGATGCCAAATCCTAGTGATTATGAAAACATGGCATGCACTAAGGAAGGCCTAGACTTAGGCTACATTTCTCCCCAGACACACCAGAGTAACATAAAGCTTCAGAGCTCATTACAGATTCTTCTTAATGGAGGCTTAAGTCTGCTGTCCTACTATCTTCAGCTAGAAGTCATATTTTCAGAGCAGGGACAGCTGCCTGTGCTGGTTGGAGGTTTCAAGGCTTAGATGGCTTTCTGTAAGAAATGCTGCTGGGATTTATTCCTTTGTGTAAATCAAATTTCTTGTGTTACAAAAGTAACACTGACTAGATGAATGAGGAAACATTGGCAAAACAAGAATTGTAGAAAAAAGTAGAGAAATAATTATTCAAAATTCCACTACTTGCTGTGTTTCTTACTAACTTTATTTTAGTGTGTGTTGATATTTGTGTGTGTGTGTGTGTGTGTGTGTATGCATGTTTACACAGTTGGGGTAAGCCTTTACTGAGCACTGTTTGTTGCCCTGGTGGCTCAGACAGTAAAGAATTTGCCCACAGTGCGAGAGACCTGGGTTCAATTTCTGGGTTGGAACGATCCCGTGGAGAAGGGAATGCAACCCACTCTAGTATTTTTGTCTGGAGAATTTCATGGACAGAGGAGCCTGGCGAGCCCCAGTCCATGGGGTCTCAAAGAGTTGGACATGACTGAGTGACACACACACATTTTTATTCAGAGCCTTCTGTCCCTGTCCTAATGATCTTAATAAAAAAAATGAGGGGTTTTGACTTTCTGTCCTCAGTATGAATACTCTTCAGGAGGTATTCCTTTCACATGAAATTAAACTTCAGTCTTTCCATGTTACCATTACCCTGTGCTGAATGTACATTTATCCTTTTTGTTATCTATCTATCTAGTCTGTCTCCCTCTCTGAGAGGTAATACCCCTAGAAGCCTGCTCAGATATGTTGGAACAGTGTTGGAAAACAGAATTCCAGTGAAAACAAGAGAGAAGTATGTGAGAGTGTCATTGACTTGAAGAAGAGTCAAGTAGTATTGTGGTGTCAGGCTTGGTGGATATAGGGAAGAGTTGAATGTTAAGGAATATTTGTGACTGAACCTAAATTCAGGGAGCAGATAGCAGGTTTAAGGCCAGACCTAACAAAGATGATGTGAAGTCCTAGCTAGAGAGAATGCAGATAGTAAACATAATGGATAATGGAAATGTGGGGACATTTTATAGAGGTAGATGAACTAGTTCTACCAAATGGACTTTTCTCCTTGGGTTTATTAAATTAATATATGATCATTATAGAAACACTAGAAAGTACAGTTAAGTAGCTGTCCACTTATCTTAAAATATCTTTTGGTGCTTACTTTGTGATATTAGTGATATCTAGGGTGGAGATTAGAGAAAGGGAGAATTGGAAATTGGAAGAAGTAGGTCTTCCCTGGTGGCTCAGATGGTAAAGAATTTATCTGCAATGCTGGAGACCTGAGTTTGATCCCTGGGTCAGGAAGATCCCCTGGAGAAGGGAATGGCTTCCCACCCCAGTATTATTGCCTGGTAAAGTCCATAGACAGAGGAGCTTGGCGGGCTACAGTCTGTGGGGTCACAGGGAGTCAGACATGACTGAGCGACTTTCAGGATACAAGAAATGAATAGGGAAACACATCATTGCAATATAATCATTCAGAAAGAAATAGTAATCTGTCATCTTTATAAACAGAGTAACCTGTCCATCCCTGCTACTTGACCTGTTATGTATTACTTTTGTGATTTGAGTCAAATCTATTACTTGTAAAAAAACATTTAAATTCATAAGCTGGCATTAACAAGCTGGAAATAGACCAGAATTTAAATGCTACTTATTTCCTATAATTCTAAAAGAATTCATTGAAATCTTAGTGGAATGCAGTGTCTAATACCTGAGGGCACCCTTCTGAGATATCTAAGTCTTTGCCTCAAAGGAAAGCAATGGGCTCTTGTGGCCCCTTCTAAGGGGCCACTTTGTCACTCTCATTGTGCTCTGAATTCACAGTACCTGGCATGTGATTTATTGCTTATCAGAGAAGCTCTTATTGTCACTGTGAAATGTTGTTCTCCAGATGTTTGAGTCATTAAGAGTGGTGTCGGCGCAGCAAGCAAGCCTTCCGTTTTGGAACATCAATGCCTTCCGCAGGGGTCAGCAGCCTACTGGTTCTGGCCTGATTAATAGTTGTAAACAGAAGTGAGCTGTGTCCAAGAAGTGGCGAAAGAATCCCTGGACCATGCTGAGTTCTTCCTTTGTTTTTATTCTTCAAGCTGCCTCCAGTGTGCGAAGGCTAACTCTGCTCTGGTGAGGCAATTAGGGAATAGTCAGATAGTAAGACTGCTTTCCTAGCTGGTAAAAAATGTCACACAAGCCTCAACTGTCTTAGATCTGTATGAGACATTTACTTTGTAAAGTAATTTTGCATACATCTTAGATGAAACCGTTGAGTCCTAGGTGGCAGACAGTGTACAGATGAAGGACATAAGAACCTTTTCTTATAAACGTCAAACTGGTTAGGGTTAGAATGAAATTTTGCTTCTTAAATGAATGTATTTGCATTTTGATGTTATTTGTTAATGCTCTTGGTCTGGGAGGACATAGTATCTTTCTGTGGAAAATGCACATGAAAATCTATGCCCTAAAATGCTTCTCAGCAAAAAATGAACAAAATGAAGCATGAACAGTCTAGAAGGAAGAGATGAGATTCATGCCTTCCTTCCCTCTCTCCTCCCTTTCTCTCTTTTACCTCCCTTCCTTCCTTCCTTTCAGTTTGATTTATATTAAACCCTCCTAGATTGAGGTCCACTTACTGACTCCTGCCCCTTGTTAGAATCGTAATGCTAATTGTTTTTTAAAAAGCCAATTATATTTTCATGTTGCTGAGAGGATTTCTGCCTAGAGTATAAGACACCTGCTTGTGAGCTTTTTCCCCATACCAATTAACAGTACTGTCCAGTAGGTGGACTCCTTCATGCACATATGGGGGTTTTCTTTTTCCTTTAATCAAGTGTTCCTTAAATCTGTGAAAAAGCATTTCCTCATATTGAACTTTTGATTTCACCAATTTATTTTCTGAAAGGCTGAAAATAGATTCTGGTATACTGCCTATTCCTGTTGAGAAATGACTTCATCTTTAGTTATTTTTTTAAATTTCATTTTTGTTTTAGTCTGTATCTTGACATTTTTTATTTATAAGTTAGAGCTTCTTTGCAGTAACTAAACTGCATCTTCACTGGATTCTCTTAAACTGCAGTTCTGCATTTCATATCCATCACCGTATACAAATACATGATTAAAGCAAATTGACACCAAGGACTAATAATTATGTTTATTATGGGAATAAATCACTTTATAGTCGCCATAGTTGTTTTATTCACATTGTTCTGCAGTAAGTACTTTTTATAATGGTTTTTTCAACAAGTAATCTGGCACTTGGGTCATTTGTAAGCCAGTCCCTGACACTTCCACTAGTTACTGCCCCTAGGCTGATCTGAAGTCAGGTGTTTATAGTTTTTAGCAGTTTCTCTATGGCCTCTGGGACAAGTGCAAATTCTCATTTTAAGTTATGTCTTTCTTTGTCCCTAAATTCTTACCTTGTTCTTTGAAAATCTTATCATATCATGTACTTAAAGAAACAGATGTTGTATGCATGAAAATTGCAGTAGTTGATTCAGCACTTTTATGTCAACATGAAGGAGAAATCTTTTGAAATGGAAATCCAATTTAGGAAAAGCTTCATTTAGGTAACCTTTGTGTGCTCTTTCTCTGTGACTGAGCCAGTGAGGATAGCATGTGATCTGAAACCAGATTTCTCTAATAATTCATTGTCTTTAAATATATGTTCCACCTCCAGTGAAAGATTAAAATGTCAAAATAAGTAGAAAAAAGACAACCTTTTTCTTGTATAATCAAGACCAATTTTGCTGTTTTTATTCTAGCTTATAAATTTGTTGAAAGAGTTGTATCTTACTCATCTTTATCTTAGTATCTGATATCAAACATGGAGGTATAGCTGAACAGAATGTGTTCTATCACTTCAAAAATTGAAATAACTTGAATTAGAACCTTCTATTAAGCAGAATAATTAAGGATGTCATTATAAAAACAATATTTTTTAAACCCACACACAGATATTTAAGACAGACAGGTACAGTTTTGACTCATGACTCCTTTTATTAGCTGCCTGACCCTGTACAAGTCATTGAACCTCTTGGAGCTTCAGGTTTCTCAGTTTCTAAAATGGGATTGACAATACTTAGAAATAATCAAGAACAAGATATTATATAAATTATCCAATAATATGCTACAAAAATAACTCAAACCTAGTTCTTCTGATTTCTTTTATATAACACTGAAATTGTCTTCCTATACTTTAAGCACTTATAAGGACAGGGATTAGAAAATTCCCCACACTAGTTATAATAATCCTGTTCTATGATGATACAGGGAGAAGAAAAAAGATAATGCTGGAAACTTCATTCTGAAAGCAGATTTAAATTTTGAGAACTTTATACTATCTAAATGTTTGAGTCCCCTTCAAATTTATATGTTGAAATCCTAATGCACCATGTGAAAATATTAGGATGTGGGGCTTTTAGGCAGGGTACTTAGGTCATGAGGGTAGACCCTTCATAAATGAGATTAGTGAGATTTATAGAAGTGACCCCCATAGAGCTCCTTAGCCTCTTCCACCATGTGAGGATACAATAAGAAGTTTGTAATGGGGAGAAAACCCTCAACCAACCACGCACACTGACCTTGGACTTCCGGCCTCCAGAACCATGAAAAATAAATGTTTATTGTTTATAAACCACCCAGTACCTTTGGCCAACATTTACCCCCAGGCTCCAGTAACCATTCTTCTACTCTCTTTCTATGGATTCAATTTTTTTTTATTCCATATGTAAATGGGATCATGCAGTATTTCTCTTTCTGTGTTTGGCTTATTTCATTTAGCATAGTGACCTCAAGATTTCTTTATGTTGTCACAAATGGTGACATGTTGAATACTATTCTATTGCGTGTATATGTATATCTTTATATGTATCTGTATATTATATATAAATAATAATACTTGTATATGAAATATATTTATGATAAATTTATGCATTGTATATATGATTGGATATGGAAAATTTGGTTTATATATATATATGATTTTCTTTATCCATTCATCTGTTGATGCACACTTAGGTTGTTTTCATGTCTTGGCTGTTGTAAATGATTCTGCAGTCAGCATGAGAGTGCAGATAGCTCTTTGAGATACTAATTTTATTTCCTTTAGATAATATACCCAGAAGTAGAATTGGTGGGTCATAGAATAGTTGTTTTTAATTTTTTGAGGAGCCTCTCTACTATTTTCCTTATGGCTATACCAAATTACATTCCCACCAACAGTATATAAAAATTTCCTTTTCTCCACATCCTTGTCAACACTTATCTTTTGACTTTTTGATAATAGCCATTCTGACAGGTTTGAAGTATCTAACTTTGGTTTTGATTTGTGTTTCCCTAATGATTAGTGCTGCTGAGCACCTTTTCGTATACCTGTTGGCATTTGTATATCTTCTTTGGACTCCCACATGTAGATGTCCTCTTCACATCACTAGGGATCTTATACCCCATCCTGCATCACTCTTCGTTGAAAGGAACTCACCACCTCATTTGAATTCTGACATCAAGTGCTACACTGCCCTCACTTATGAAGAGTCTCCTCTCTGCATTTGGGCTCCTGATTCTCCTTGTTGGAACAATCTCTCTATATATAGAAAGATCCTTCTCACTCTGCTGGAGCTCTGACATGACACACAAAGCTATGCCCATGAAGAGTTACCCTCCTCTTCTTGCTTTGATGCTGGCGTCTCACGTCAGGCCAGCTTCCAACAGGAGTCACTGCTAACTCTGGTTCTGAGTGTCTGCATTGGGCTTCTGCTCTTCTCTCTTGTTTGGATGTTCCCTAACTCACTCCAGGTTGCTATTCCACGAGGGAGGCCCTCCTTACATCAGACTCTGATACTCCGTCAGAGGGAGATTTTCTCTGTGGATATCCTTGCTTCTCATTCATGATCTGATACACTGCCATGGGTTTCTGTTGGTACCCTTCTCACAACTGGCAGACATGTCTATTAATATTTTGCTCTCCTCCTGTATCTTTTTTTTAACTCCTACTTTAAAAAATAAAAAAGCTTTCTTTTTTAAGAGAACAGGACTGAAACCTGTTTGAAACTTTGGATGTCAGGTGGTCCTTTTCTGTTTATAAAAATGTGATTTCTACTTAATCTTTTTCAGAGAATATACATTTGCCCCATTCACATTATCATATGCAATCATTAATTAATCCATAAGTAACTCTACAATTAGAATTTTATTTTGTAAACCTTTTTTAAAGATGATGATGTCATGTCCACTTTATGTTCTCATATATCTAGTGTGTTTCCAGCAATGAAAAAAAAATTGGTAATAGATAACATAGAGTACTATCTCATCACCTCAAGTTGCTTATGATCTTTTTGGATTAGCAGTAGTTCCAAAGGATAAAGAAGGCAGCACAATATATAAACTTCTGTGAATAACTTAGTCAGTTGGTAAGTATGGTGTAAATTCCAAGAAAAATATGACTTGTGGCCTGGAGCAGTTGAATTTTCTTATAGGATGTCTAAAGGGTCATCACTTCAGTTGATTTTGAACAGTAAATGGGATTCAGATAGATGAATGGATGGGGAAAAAAGAAGAGGCAAACATCAGGAAAATCACAGGTAGAATAAGCATGGCACATGGGGGATGCAAAGAAATATATTCTGATGGGAGTATCAGTAAAGGAGGAAGTCACAGGAGGTTAGATTGATAACTAAAATGGGGGCTATTTCCCACACCTTGGAGCCTGTCAATATAAAGAGTATGATCTTTTTTCATAATCACTAGAACCACAGTGGGATCTTGAGCAATATTATGACATGATGAAAGTTCTGTTTTAGGAAATTTAATCTACAGGTTGTTGCTACCTTGTGTGGATTATAGTTGGGGAAAATTGTCCCTTAAGCAGTTAAAAATGAATTGGGAATGTCCAGAGCCTAAAATTCAGCTATGAGACTGAGGATGGAAAAGATGAAACAACTCAGAGCTCTTTTCAAGAACAACTGAGAACACAGTGAAACAAACGGAAAAATGAAGGGTAAAGAGCCGCTTCAGAAGACATCAGGCAAAATGAGTGGACAGTACATCCTCTGAAAGAAACATTACCATCTAACATTTTGCACTTACTATTGGATTTAAATGATTTTCTTTAACTTCCTTGTTCAGTAATTATTTTAATTCATGACTTTCCAGAAAATCTGCAGAATGTTGATTTAAAAAAGCAAAATAGGAAAATGAAAAAGAATTGGTAATGAATGATCCAAAACACATACATGAACAGAAGTTACATCTTTATGCAGTGTAGCAGTTACCCACAGGAGGTACATGTTCAAGATATATTATGCAGCTTTAGTTCCCAACCATAGTCTTGGAAGCAGATGGGAGATTTGAAATATTTTTAATAAGCATTTGGAGGCGGGATTGAACCCATAATTTTTAGAGAATACTTAGGAGACCAGCTGATAGATCAGGAGCCCTTTGGTAAATGGTAATATGATTATATCTGTGTACAAACAAACACATAACAGAAGAGAGGCAACCAACATAGAATTGCATGTGTCAGTCTTACAAAATACAGAAAAATATCGGTGTTGAGAGAAAATCTAGGAAACATCTTCATTTGCAGCTATTCAGCCAAGGTTACAATTTTCTCTCTTTTTTTCTTCTTCTTTTAAGCATCATATAGAAGTCTACATAGACAAAAAATACTGTGATTTCAGAGGGCATCAGGAACTATATATAACCTACTTATCAAAGAATAACCTTTATTTTGAAATATTAATATAGCTGAAAATCCATTCTATTCTTGGAACAAAAATAATACCCAAAGAATCAATATGATGGGCCATGTATTATTTGGTAGTTATAAAATGAAACATAAAATGAAGGTTAGTTAGTTTTCAGTTGTTTTTTAGTTTTATATATATTGAATGTTGCAACTGAAAAAAATATATTCTCAGTGAAGATTTTAGGGGTGAAATTCTACTCACTGCTGCATTTCATTCGGTTCTTGTTGTATCTTGACTGCAACTAAAATAACCTCAAATTTGCTTTAAGTATATTTTGTGAATCTGAAAAGTATCACAAATTTAAGCAAATTCCAACTTTCCCCCCCTCCCAGGTATGTTGCTCTTATTTGAATAAAACAAAATTAAATGTTGGCTTTTGGTTGTAGGTTGTAAATTATGCATTGAATTTAGTTTTCTCTGAAACATGAGCCAAATGTTTTTTTTTTAAAGCAACAAAATAGATGGATAAGCTACAGTTTCCAAACTAAGAAAAGACTTGCTTCTGTTTGAGTCGAGACACAAAGTAAATGTAATCTGAAAGGAAGATATATTTTTTCTCTTTCTAGTTTATAATATTTTAATTTACTTAACAACTGGGTATCAGTCTCTGACCAGAAATAATAATCTGACCAAAAAGATGTGGCTGTGGTTTAAATAAACAGGGAAATAATATATCTACTAATAAATAATAACAAAATTTATTGAATTCTTATCGTAATTTAAGTGCTTTCTATTTTCTTTTCTAATTAATTAAATTAACACCAAACCTCTGTGCAGTGGGTAGCGCTACTATTGCTATTCTAGGCACAGAGTGAGTCAGTCAATTGTCCAGGTTTCCACAGCTAGGAGCAGGTGAAGACAGAAACTCTGACATTCTGACCTCTGAGTTCATTTCCTTTTCTCATGCTATAGAACTTCTCTGTTTGACATAATTTGTGAAGAATTACCTTTCTGAGATAAAAATAAGAAACACAGATATGTATTACCTAGAATCAGATAACTTGAGGATACAAAATGTCATTAAAGACCTAGAATATAACAGCAATAGCTACTGGACATACCTCTTAGGTTATCATACTTAAGAGCTTTTCAACTTATTTTCTTTCCCCAGCACCATTTTCCAGATGAGGAGACTAGAACTCAGATACATTATATGCCTTCTTCAGTATCACAGAGCTTGTAAATGTCAGATTCAGAATTTAAACACAGATCTCTGATTCCAGAAATCTGTGTTCCTTTTAATAGGAATCTGTGAGTCCAAAAAAAAAGGGAGCTGAATAAAGATTTAGGAAAAATAGAAAATGCTGTATCTGTGGCAAGGGCAGTAAGGAAAAGGAGGAAGTTGGTAGATCTGGAATACGGATTGTTAGGGTGGAGATACCCTCATTGGCAGGAAGAGACATTTCTGGTGAGACAGGGGCTTTTAGTAATCTCACCCTTTTATAGAGTCCAGTGTGAGGGCTAATTCATCTAACCATGCATTCCTCAACATATCCATCCATATGTGTTAAAGACAACATATTCTCTGTGAGTATTTTTTCCACCCTAAGTGGGCAGATCAAGATGAGGTTCTGAATCTGCCAGCTACTGTATAATAATAAGGAATATCATAAACACACACTTTTCAGCATTCATCTTTCAAGGTTGAAGTAAGGAGCAATCAGTGATGTTTGTGAAATGACTTTAGGAAAGTGGTCAGCATGTCATACATGTTAGTTGCTGTCATGACTAGCTTAAGTCTAGGACAGTGATTGTCCATCCGTACAACCTCCAGAACCCAAACAAAGGTACACGCGTGCACACACACACACACACACACACCCCCATCAGAATCTTTAAGAATTGGGGGAAACAGAGCTGTATTGTTTAGTAAAGTCTCCTGGTCCCAGGAAATTCTTAGATTTTCCTCTTGGGTATGTCTAACTGTGGGCTTCCCTGGTGGTTCAGTTGATAAGGAATCTGCCTGCAATGCGGGAGACTTGGGTTCAATCCTTGGAGGAGGGCATGGCAACCCACTCCAGTATTCTTGCCTAGAGAATCCCCATTGACAGAGGAGCCTGGCCAGCTATAGTCCATGGGGTCGCAAAAGAGTCAGACATGACTGAGTGACTAAGCACAGCATGTCTAACTAAACAAACCAAATAATTAGATAACTTTGAGATGTAGTATTTCATTTTATTTATTTTCTTAGTTCTATATTTTCTTTTTTTAAAAATATAAATTTATTTTAATTGGAGGTTAAGTACTTTATTGGTTTTGCCGTACATCAACATGAATCCGCCACAGGTATACATGTGTTCCCCATCCTGAACCCCCCTCCCTCCTCCCTCCCCATATCATCCCTCTGGGTCGTCCCGGTGCACCAGCCACAAGCATCCTGTATCCTGCATTGAACCTGGACTGGCGATTCATTTCATATGTGATATACATGTTTCAATGCCATTCTCCCAAATCATCCCACCCTCTCCCTCTCCCACAGAGTCCAAAAGACTGTTCTATACATCTGTGTCTCTCTTGCTGTCTCGCATACAGGGTTCTATATTTTCTTAAATTTTTACTGGGGTATAATTGATTTACAATGTTGTGTTAGTCTCAGGTGTACAGCTAAGTGAATCTGTTATGCAAATAAATATATCCACTCTTTTTTAGATTCTTTTCCCATATAGGCCATAACAGAATTGAATAGGCTATACAGTAGGTCCTTAATAGTTACCTATTTTATATATAGTAATGTGTCAATCCAAGTCTTTCAATTTATCAGTCCCTACTGTAACTCTGGTAACCATAAGCTTACTTTCTACATCTTTAACTCCGTTTCTGTCTTGTGGGAAAGTTCATTTGTAGCCTTCTTTAAGACTCCACATCTGAGTTGTGTCATGTGATATTTGTCTTTGTCTGACTGACTTCACTCAATATGAGAATCTCTAGGCACATCCATGTTGCTGCATATGGCATTACTTTATTCTTTTTTATGGCTGAATAATATTCTATTGTATGTATATATGTACCATGTCTTTTTTATTCTTTCTTCTGTTGAGGGGGGCTTCCCTGGTGGCTCAGATGGTAAAGAGTCTGCCTGAAGTGTGGGAAACCACAGTTTGATCCCTGGATTGGGAATATCCTTGGAGAAGGAAATGGCAACCCACTCCAGTATTCTTGTCTGGAAAATCCCATGGACAGAGGAGCATGGTCAGCCACAGTGCATGGGGTCGCAAAGAGTCAGATACGACTGAGCAACTTCTCTTTCTGTTGATGGATATTTAGGTTGCTTCCATGTCCTGGCTAATGTAAATAGTGCTGCAGTGAGTATCGGAGTGCATGTATTTTTGCAGATTATGGTTTTTCTCTGAGTATATGCCCAGGAGTGAGATTTCTAGGTCATAATGGCTCAGTCACGTCTGACTCTGCAAACCCATGGACTCTGCAAACACGCCGGGCTCCTCTGGCCATGGAATTCTCCAAGCCAGAGTACTGGAGTGGGTTGCCAATTCCTTACAATAGTTCTGTTTTTAGCTTTTTGAACTGAGAACTTCCAGATGTACAAACTGGATTTAGAAAAGGCAGAGGAACCAGAGATCAAATTGCCAACTCTACTGTATCATAGAAAAAGCAAGGGAATTCCAGAAAAACATCTATTTCTGCTTCATTGACTACACTAAAGCCTTTGTGTGGATTACAACAAACTATGGAAAATTCTCAAACAGATAGGAATACCAGACCACCTTACCTGTCTGCTGAGAAATATGTAGGCAGATCAAGAAGCAGCAGTTAGAAATGGGCATGAACGATGGACTGCTTCCAAATTGGGAAAGAAGTACGTCAAGGCTATATATTGTTACCCTGCTTATTTAATTTATATGCAGAGTACATCATGCAAAATACTGGGCTGAAGGAAGCACAGGCTGGAATCAAGATTGCTGGGAGAAATATCAATGATCCCAAATTTGCAGATGACACCACCCTTATGGCAGAAAGCGAAAAGGAATTAAAGAGCCTTTTGATGAAGGTGAAAGAGGAGAGTGAAAAAAGCTGGCTTAAAACTCAACATTCAAAATATTAAGATCATGGCATCCGGTCCCATCACTTCATGGCAAATAGATGGGGAAACATGGAAACAGTGGCAGACTTTTTTTTCTTGGGCTCCAAAATCACTGTGGCCCGTGACTGCAGCCATGAAATTAAAAGACACTTGTTCCTTGGTAAAAAAGCTATGACAAACCTTGACAGCATAGTAAACGACAGAGACATTACTTTGCTGACAAAGGTCTGTATAGTCTAAGCTATAGTTTAACTTAGCTTAACTAAAGCCATAGTCTAAGCTTTGGCTTTTCCAGTAGTCATGTATGGATGTGAGAGCTGGACCATAAAGTAGACCGAGTGACAAAGAATCGATGCTTTCAAACTGTAATGCTGGAGAATACTCCTGAGAGTCCCTTGGACTGTAAGGAGATCAAATCAGTCAATCCTAAAGTAAATCAACCCTGAATATTTATTGGAAAGACTGATGCTGAAGCTGAAGCTCATTACTTTGGTAACCTGATGTGAAGAGCTGACTCATTAGAGAAGATCTTGATCCTGGGAAAGATTGTGGGCAGGAAGAGTAAGGGATGACAGAGGATGAGATGATTGGATGGCATCACTGACTCAATGGACATAAGTTTGAGCAAAGTTTGATTTTAGATTTTAGATTTAGATTTTTCACCTATTTTTGATTGTTTTGTTTGTTGCTTTGATATTGAGTTGCTTGAGGTGTTTGTATATTTTGGAGGTTAATCCCTTGCCAGTTCCTTTGTTTGCAAATGCTGTCTCCCATTCTGAGGGTTCTCCTTTTGTTTTGTTTATGGTTTCTTTTGTCATGCAAAAGCTTTTAAGTATTATTAGGTCCCATTTGTTTTTGTTTTTTTCATTATTCTAGGAGGTGGACTGAAAAAGATCTTGCTTTGACTTATATCTGAGAGTGTTTTCTCTGTTTTCCTCTAAGAGTGTTAGATAGTCTTTAATCCATTTGAGTTTATTTTTGTGTATGGTGTTAGGATGTGTTCTAATTTCGTTCATTTACATGTAGCTGTCCAGTCCAGTACCACTACTGAAGAGACTGTCTTTTCTCCATTGTATAGTCTTGTCTCCTTTGTCTTGTATTAGGTGATAATAATTGCATCTGTTTATCTCTGGCCTTTCTATCCTGTTCCATTGTTTTTGTACCAGTACCATACTGTTTGTTAATATAGTGTATCACATTGATTTGTGTATGTTGAAGAATCCTTGCATCACTAGGATAAATCCCACTTGATCCTTTTAATGTGTTGTTGGATTCAGCTGGGCTTTGATAGTGGCTCAGATGGTCAAGTGTAGAAGACAATGGCAACCCACTCCAGTACTCTTGCCTGGAAAATCCCACAGACAGAGGAGCCTGGTAGGCTTCAGTCCATGGGGTTGTGAAGAGTCGGACACGACTGAGCGACTTCACACTTACTTTTCATTTTCATGCATTTGAGAAGGAAATGGCAACCCACTCCAGTGTTCTTGCCTGGAGAATCCCAGGGATGGCGGAGCCTGGTGGGCTGCCATCTATGGGGTCGCACAGAGTCGGACATGACTGAAGCGACTTAGCAGCAGCAGCAGATGGTAAAGATCTTCCTGAAACATGGGAGACTGGAGTATTCAGTTTGCTAGTATTTTGTTGAGGATTCTTGCATCTATGTTCATCAGTAACATTGGCCTGTAAATTTATTTTTTTGTGATTTCTCTGTCTGGTATTGGTATCAGGACAAAGGTAGTCTTGTTGAATAAGCTTGGAAGTGTTCCTTCCTCTGCAGTTTTTTGGAAGAGTTTCAGAAGGGTAGATGTTAACTTCTCTAAATGTTTGATAGAATTTGCCTGTGATGCCATCTAGTCCTGTTCAGTTCACTTCAGTTCAGTTGCTCAGTTGTGTCCGACTCTTTGCAACCCCATGAATCGCAGCACACCAGGCCTCCCTGTCCATCACCAACTCCTGGAGTTCACTCAGACTCACGTCCATCGAGTCAGTGATGCCATCCAGCCATCTCATCCTCTGTCTCCCCCTTTTCCTCCTGCCCCTAATCCCTCCCAGCATCAGAGTCTTTTCCAATGAGTCAGCTCTTCGCATGAGGTGGCCAGAGTACTGGAGTTTCAGCTTTAGCATCATTCCTTCCAAAGAACACCCAGGACTGATCTCCTTTAGAATGGACTGGTTGGATCTCCTTGCAGTCCAAGGGACTCTCAAGAGTCTTCTCCAACACCACAGTTCAAAAGCATCAATTCTTTGGCACTCAGCTTTCTTCACAGTCCAACTCTCACAACCCATGGAAAAGAAATGCAAAAAAGCAAAATGGCTGTCTGGGGAGGCCTTACAAATAGCTGTGAAAAGAAGAGAGGCGAAAAGCAAAGGAGAAAAGGAAAGATATAAGCACCTGAATGCAGAGTTCCAAAGAATAGCAAGAAGAGATAAGAAAGCCTTCTTCAGTGATCAATGCAAAGAAATAGAGGAAAACAACAGAATGGGAAAGACTAGAGATCTCTTCAAGAAAATTAGAGATACCAAGGGAACATTTCATGCAAGGATGGGCTTGATAAAGGACAGAAATGGTATGGACCTAACAGAAGCAGAAGATATTAAGAAGAGGTGGCAAGAATACACAGAAGAACTGTACAAAAAAGATCTTCACGACCCAGATAATCATGATTGTGTGATCACTCATCTAGAGCCAGACATCCTGGAATGTGAAGTCAAGTGGGCCTTAGAAAGCATCACTACAAACAAAGTTATTGGAGGTGATGGAATTCCAGTTGAGCTATTTCAGATCCTGAAAGATGATGCTGTGAAAGTGCCAGCAAATTTGGAAAACTCAGCAGTGGCCACAGGACTGGAAGAGGTCAGTTTTCATTCCAATCCCAAAGAAAGGCAATGCCAAAGAATGCTCAAACTACCGCACTATTGTACTCATCTTATCTAATCCTGTACCAGTTATCTAATCCTGAACTTTTGTTTATCGGAAGATTTTAAAAATAATTTTATTCATTTATTTTTGGCTGTGCTGGGTCTTTGTTGCTGCATGGGATTTCTCTCATTGTGGTGGGTGAGGGCTACTCTCTAGTTGTGTGGTGTGGGCTTTTCATTGCCGAGGCTTCTCTTGTGGCAGAGCATGGGCTCTAGGCACATGGTCTTCAGTAGTTTGTGGTACATGAGCTCAGTAGTTGTGGCTTTTGGGTTCTAGAGCACAGGCTCAATAGTTGTGGCACGCAGACCTGGTTGCTCCACAGCATGTGGGATCTTCCCAAATCAAGGACTGAACGTGTATCTTCTGCATTGGTAGGCAGATTTTTTACCACTGAGCTACCAGGGAACCTCCTGTTGGATGATTTTTAATTGCAGTTTCAGTTTCATACTTGTGATTGAATGTATTCATATTTTCTGTTTCTTCCTGGTTCAGTCTTGAAAAGTTGTATCTTTTTAAGACTTACCCATTTATTCTAGGTTGACCATTTTATTGGCATATAGTTGTTTGTAGTAATCATTTATGATTCTTTGTATGTCTGTGGTGTCTGTTGTGACTTCTTTTTCATTTCTAATTTTACTGATTTGGATTCTCTCCCTTTTTTTCTTGATGAGTCTGGCTAAAGGTTTATCAATTTTATTTATTGTCTCAAAGAACCATCTTTTAATTTCATTGATCTTTGCTGTTGTTTTCTTGATCTCTATTTCATTATAGTTTCTCTCTGATCTGATTTCTTACCTTCTACTAATTTTGTATTTTTGTTGTTGTTATTCTTTCTTTAGTTGCTTTAGGTGTAAGGATAGGTTGTTTATTTGCTATTCTTGTTTCTTGAGGTAAGATTGTATTGCAGTAAACTTGCCTCTTAGAACTGCTTTTGCTGTGCCCCATAGGTTTTGAGTTGTCATGTTTTTGTTGTCATTCATATCTAGGTACTTTTTGATTTCCTCCTGGATTTCTTCAGTGATCCATTGATCATTAAATAACATATTGATTTGTCTCCATGTATTTGTGTTTTTTACATTTTTCCCTCCTACAGTTGGTTTCTAATCTCAGCATTATGGTCAGAAAAGAAGCTTGATACAATTTCAGTTTTCTTAAATTTACCAAGACTTGATTTGTGACCTACCCTGGAGATGTGATTTGTCCTGGAGAATGTTCCATGTGCACATGAGAAGAAAGTGTATTCTGCCACTTTCAGATGGAATGTCCTATAAACATCAATTAAGTCTATCTGATCTAATGTATCATTTAAGGCTTGCATTTCCTTATTAAATTCCTGTCTGGTTGCTTTTCCCATTTATATAAATGTCAATGCCCCTTTTATGGCTGTTAGCATTTGTTTTATATATTGATGTGCTCCTATGTTGGATCCTTATATATTTACAATTGTTATGTCTTCCTCTTGGTTTGATCCCTTGATCATAATGTAGTGTCCTTTCTTGTCTCTTACAGTAGTCTTTATTTTAAAGTCTATTTTGTCTGATATGAGTATTGTTTCTCCAACTTTCTTTTGACTTCCATTTGAATTGAATATCTTTTTCTGTTCCCTTACTTTTGGTGTGTATGTGTTCCTAGGCTTGAAGTGGGTCTCATGGAGACATCATATGTATGAGTCTTGCTTTTGTATTCATGATGAAGTATTTTAAAGCTCTAGAATAATGTCTATATCCTTTCTCTTTCTCTGTTTTAAATGTATTAATACAGAACTAATCTTTTTATGAATGAAAAATTGCCTGAAACCCACATGCTGCTTGGGCTGGTTTATTAAAATATCTTAAAATCTAAGTGATGCTACAATATTTTCTTCATTTTGATAGGAAATTGGGTAAGGGGAGCAAAGAGTATTGTATTAAAGAAACTTAACAAGTGATTTTTCTGTTTCCCAAATGTAATTAGCAGTCTCTTTCCTCCTCATCTTTGCATAAGCCATTCCTACACAAAGTTTCTTACAGCAGTGCTTAAACATTACTCCTTATCTTCCCTGCTCTGACCCAACCATGGCTAATTTCTGAATTTCCTTTAGGGGGTCTGCAGACTTTTGGTTTGTTATTTTTCTAACCCATGGGGTCGCAAAGAGTCGGACACGACTGAGCGACTGAACTGAACTGAACCTTATAAGTTATTTTCTTAACTGAGCTAAAATTTTAAAAATTGAGACTTTACATTAAAAAACCCCTACTTTCCAGTTTTGTTTTTTTTTTAAAGAATATCAAAAGTTCTAACAACACTAGACTATCTCTCCAAGGCTAGATCTGAGATAAATAACCTTACTCATGAGAATATTGTTTTAGATTTTCCCACAAAGCTTAGGTAATTTTAAGGAAGATAGTATAATTTGATTTAAAAGGAATCAATGTCTTCTTTTTGTGGTTTTGAAATTAACATGATTTGTTTAAGAAACTAGACTAGTTTCATTGTGATCAAGGCAGTTCTTAAACTTTTGGCTGGGGACAGATCATACTCTCTTGTGATACCATTGTCAGACACTTTGTAGGGAGACTGGGTAATCTCTAGATGAAATTAAGAAATGTAACTCTAAAATAGTAATGACATTAAAAGTTGTTGCTGATCATTATTTGACACTGAAGATTAGCAGGAATAGAAAAGAATAAGTTTACTAGCTTTTGATGTTCTGTTTTGTGTCAAATGTTAAATGTTATTTATGTATTATATATAATCTACTTTTCCTAGTTCCAATGATGAAATGTCTACCAGTCCAGTTCCAAGTTTATCACCATGCTCATTCCTTCCTCCGGTGTTCACATACTGCGTATAACTAAAACCATTTCATATCTCCCCTTGGGATACCCAGATCTTTCCTACCCTCCAGGGTCTAAAATAAAGTTCTCTTTTTTCATGCATCTTTTTTTTTTTTTTAAATCAAAAAGTATTGCCTATTAGAAAGGATAGGGACTTTAGAGGTGGACAAACTCCTGAGAAATCTGTATGCAAGTCAAGAAGCAATAGTTAGAACTGGACAAGGAACAATAGACTGGTTCCAAATTGGGAAAAGAGGATGTCAAGGCTGTATATTGTCACCCTGCTTATTTAACTTATGTGTTAAAGTACATCATGAATGGAGTACATCATGAGAAATGCTGGGCTGGATGAAGCACAAGCTGAAATCAAGATTGTTGGGAGAAATATTAATAACCTTAGATATGCAGATGATACTACACTTATGGCAAAAAGCGAAGAAGAACTAAAGAGCCTCTTGAAAGTTAAAGAGGAGAGTGAAAAAGTTGGCTTAAAACTCAACATTCAGAAAACTAAGATCATGACGTCTGGTCCCAGCACGTCATAGGAAATAAATGGGGAAACAGTGGAAACAGTGACAAACTTTATTTTGGGGGGCTCCAAAATCACTTCAGATGGTGACTGCAAACATGAAATTAAAACTTGCTCCTTGGAAGAAAAGTTATGACCAACCTGGACAGCATATTAAAAAGCAGAGACATTACTTTGCCAACAAAGGTCCATCTAGTCAAAGCTATGGTTTTTCCAGTAGTCATGTGTGGATGTGAGAGTTGGACTGTGAAGAAAGCTGAGCACTGAAGAATTGATGCTTTTAAACTGTGGTGTTGGAGAAGATTCTTGAGAGTCCCTTGGACTGCAAGGAGATCCAATCAGTCCATCCTAAAGGAAATCAGTCCTCGGTATTCATTGGAAGGACTGTTGTTGAAGCTGAAACTCCAATAGTTTGGCTACCTGATGTGAAGAGCTGATTCATTGGAAAAGACCCTGATGCTAGGAAGGGTTGAAGGCAGGAGGAGAAGGGGATGACAGAGGATGAGATGGTTGGATGGCACCACTGACTCAATGGACAGTTTAAGTAGGCTCCAGGAGTTGGTGATAGACAGGGAAGCCTGGCATGCTGCAGTCCATGGAGTCACAAAGATGTGGACACTACTGAGCTGAATAGAGAAACTTGGTTTTGAAACCAAGTCTGCTTATTTATGGGACTTTGTAGACAATTTTAGCTTTCCTGATCCTCCATTTCCCCATAAAATCGTAAAGTTGATGTAATAATTGCCTCACTTTTTATGAGAAAAATGTTACAAGATGCTAAACATCTGAAGATTCATAAAGTGTTAACATGTTTTCTCTAGCATTTAGTAATCCAAAGTAGCAGCTCACAAGATGCATAAGCCTCAAAGTTGTGTCTGATTTACCCATATTTTAAAATGTTTACATTAATTTCTAACACTAGAAAAATATTGATATTTTAAAGCCTCTAAATTCTTGTTTCTGTTTAGAAAATTTGAAGATCTGGGAACCCTCGACCTCTGTTACTAAATGGCAGCAATCCATGGATAGCTTTTCTGAGAAAACATGTTTCAGTGTGGCTCAGCATCTGCTTTGTCCATTGCACTTATTTATTTGCCTTTCTTGGGTCTGATTATCATTTGAATTTGCTTTCCTAGTGTTAAGCCATTTATTTTTGTATTCGAATATATTCTACCTTTTCATATACAACTATATGTATATATATAATTCATAGTCTGTGCATGCATGCTCAATTTCTCAGTCATGTCCGACTCTTTGCAGTCCCATGAATTGTAGCCCACCATGCTTCTCTGTCCATGGGTTTTTCCCAGGCAAGAATTTTGGAGTGGGTTACCATTTCCTTCTCTGGGGGGTCTTCCTGATCCAGGGATTGAACCCTGGTCTCCTGTATTGCAGGCAGGTTCTTTACTGCTGAGCCACTGGCGATGCCCATCATAGTCTATAGTGTTTAAAAATACCATATATTTTAATGAACCTTGTTAATATATAATGTATATTGTATGCCTTATTCTTTTATATATTATAAATATATAAATGGGGCTACCCTGATAGCTCTGTTGGTAAAGAATCCACCTGCAATGCAGGAGACTCGGGTTCAATTCCTGGGCTGGGAAGATCCACTGGAGAAGGGATAGGCTACCCACTCCAGTATTCCTGGGCTTCCCTTGTGGCTCAGCTGCTAAAGAATCTGTTTGCAATGTGGGAGACCTGGGTTCGATCCCAGGTTGGGAAGATCCCCTGGAGGAGGGAACGGCTACCCACTCCGGTATTCTGGCCTAGAGAATTTCATGGAGTGTACAGTTCATGGGGTTGCAAAGAGTCAGACATGACTGAGCAACTTTAAGGACTTCCCTGTAGCTAAAATGGTAAAGAATCTGCCTGCAATACAGGAAACCCAGGGTTCGGTCCCTGGGTAAGGAAAATCCTCTGGAGAAGGGAATGCAATCCACTCCAATATTCTTGCCTGGAGAATCCCATGGACAGAGGAGCCTGGCAGGCTACAGCCCATGGGGTTGCAAAGAATCGGACACTACTGAGTGACTAGCACACAGACATATATAAATAAATTCCTAGATGGCACATATGAGATTTTAAAAAATCTTCAAACTCTACCAGCTTCTAGTTGTTACATTACATCATAAGTTAATAAATACTGGTTAAATTATAGTATAAGGTTAAAAGGTGTAAAGATGTAATGTGTCCGTGGAGTTAATTTTATCTGTCATCAGTGTACCTTCCATCTCTCTATGAAACTATGAAGGAGGATACATGCAGAGGGAGGAAAAAACTTATTTTTTTTTCTCTTCAGCATCAGGATTGGTTTTTCAGGGTTTTTATTCTGTTCACTGAAACTTTAGTATGCATACATCCTGAAAATTCTTTGTTTTGATCAGTTTTTACTTCCATAGCTCTCCCACTGGGAAATTGTACTTGCTCTTTGTTTAATTTAGCTGTTACATAAATATGTTGAAATGATCCATTATTTCAGTTCCCACTGTGAAAATACTTTGTAAGCAGCAGTATTAAAGCACTTTTTTTTCCTCTCAGCTGTATAGATCATAGGAATTTGAAAGCAGCCAGAGAATGTAAACCTTATCCAGCAGACCTCCTCATGACACCACTGAGGCTCTGGAAGGAAAATGTCCACAGCTCACCTCTTGACTGAAGAACCTCGAGTAGGGCCCAGCATACATGACTCCTGTTCCAACTAATGTTTAAATTTTAAATAGTAATTCAGCTTTTTATGATGAAGTGAAGTAAATGAAATGGATTTCACTGAAATAGTTATGTTTTCAACCTCATAATCTAAATCAACTAGTATTTATTAAACTTACTATGTAGTTTTATTTTATTTTCACAAGAGCAGTGTGGGATATGTACTGTTATTATCTCATCTTATGGCAGGGAAACCTGAGTGACTTTCTGAGAGTTAGAAAGCTAGTGATGGTGGATGTGAGGTTTCCTCTCTGGCATCAGACTTCAGCTTCCATGTCTGTAACCATTAGGCCGCCTGATCTGCCATCATGTGCTTATTTTCTCTATTCTGTCTTGCATTTGTCATGTCCATGTGTAAGAACTGATACAACGTTGACAAAGTTTTCAGTCTATCTGTGATTGTTTAGATGTTAACTTCTAAAGTTAAAAATTTCTACCTTCATTACACAGTTCTATCAAACTGTATCTCTACTGTTCTGATTCACCATTTCACCTATCTGTGAAATTCTGAAATTGCTATAGTGGAGATTTTCTTCCTCTGCAAATACCTCTACTGATGTTTGCCACGTTAAAAACAAGCAAACAAAAACACTTTAGCTATAATGACTTTGGATGAGCAAAATAATTCTTTTTAATAAGTATGCCTCAAGCCTTTTCTCGATTGCTCAAAAAAAAATCTCATTTCCCGTAGAAATAGTTTTGATCTTTTTATGTAAAGAGTGCCTGATTGGATGAAAAGCTGTGTACTTTCTATTCAAGAGAGGGTTTTTCATTCAACTTTTTAATGTCTTCATTTTTACAAAAGCTATATCCAGTGCTGGATGAGGCACTATATAGGAGACCAAAGGATTGGAAGTTGGACGTCACAGTTGAAAATTAAAACATATGAACATTTTTTTTTTTCCCCCTCTAGTGCTGAGCTAAAGAGAGTATATGAAGTGAAGGTGATGTTAAGTAAGGGCTTTGGAAAAAAGTACCATCCAGTTCTGGTTCTGTAGTCATATCCTCTGCCTGGCTTTCATTTCTCACTGATCTGTAAGAAATTGGAGGAGGCACATAAGTCAGATTCTGGGCTGTCTGTTTTGTAACACTTTATTTTTCTGACTAGAAAACAAAACCAGACTTAACTGTGAATACTTAGAAACTATAAAAAAGTATGAAGAAAAGTATTGTCATCCAACACCCAGAGAAATCCACTGTAAACAGTTAATTATCTATTTTTCCAGGTCTATGTGCTTACTGTTTAAACACCTCTTTGTTGCCTTTATATTATGTATGTTCAACAAATTTAGGATCGTAATGTTTATGTACAATTTGTTTATGTTTATTTTTAGTTCACCTTTTCTTACTTAGCCTAGAACTCAGAGGAGCATGAAATACACGACTAGTTTGCATACATTTAGTATTGCTCAAAAGGATGTTTAATGCCTTTGTCATGTTTTCTTCTGTGATGGTTAGTGTATTGTTATCCTGCTATTACATCTTCTCTCTTCATTTTTTAATTGAAATATAGTTGATTTATAATATTATATTAGTTTTAATTGTATAACATAGTGATTGAATAATTTTATAGATTATACTCCATTTAAAATTGTTATAATGGCTGTATGTGCTGTGCTATACATTATATCCTTGTATCTTACTTTGTAGATAATAGTTTGTACTTGGTCCTGTATCTCTATCTTGCCCCTTCCCACTTTCTCTCTCCCTGTTAATAATCACTAGTTTGTTCTCTATCTCTGTAACTCTGTTTCTGTTTTGTGTTTCTGTATTCATTTATTTTTTTTATTTTTTAGATTCCACATATAAATGATATAATGCTTATCTTTCTTTCTTGACATATTTCACTGTGCCTAATGCCCTCCAGTTTCATCCATATTGTTATCAATGGCAAAATTTTATTTTTTATGGCTGAATAATATTTCATTATCTATCTCTCATCTCTTCTTTATCCATTCATCTGTTGGTGGAAACTGAGATTGCGTTCATATGGTGAAAATTGTAAATAACGCTGCTAAGAACATTGGAGTGCATCTATCTTTTTGAATTAGTGTTTTCATTTTCTTCAAAAATATATGTATTAGTGGAATTGCTGGATCATATGATAGCTACATTTTTATGGTAGATAAATTTTGAGGAACCTCCGTACTATTTTCCATAGTAGCTACACACACAATTTATATTCCCACAAACAGTGTACTAGGATTCCCTTATCTGCATGTCATAGCTGATACTTGTTATTTGTATTCTTTTTGATGATAACCATTCTGACAGGTGTGAGGTAATACCTCACTGTGGTTTTATTTGATTTCTCTGATGATTAGTGATGTTGCACATCTTTTCATGTGGCGGTTGGCCATCTGCATGTTCTCTTTGGAAAAAATGTCTATTCTGTTCTTCTGCACATTTTTATTCTGTTTATATTTGGTATTGAGTTGTATGAGTTGTTTGTATGTTTTAGATACTAATCCTTATCAGTCATATAATTTGCAAATATTTTCTCCAATTCAGTAGTTTGTCTTTTTGTTGTGTTGATGTTTTCCTTTGCTGTGTAAAAGCTTTTAAGTTTGATTAGATCCCATTTGTTTATATTTGCTTTTGTTTTCTTTGCCTTAGGAGGTGGATCCAAAAAAATATTACGGCAGTTTTTGTCAATGAATATTCTGCCTATGTTTTCTCTTAGGAATTTTATAGCTTCTAGTCTTACATTTAGGTCTTTAATCCATTTTGAGTTTATTTTTGTATACCATGCAGCCATATGGAAGAGGTTTGGCGATTCCTCAAAAAATTAAAAATTGATCCCTGGGTTGGGAAGATCCCCTGGAGAAGGAAATGGCAACCCACTCCAATCTTCTTGCCTGGAAAATCCCATGGACGGAGAAGCCTGGTAAGCTACAGTTGATGGGATCGCAGAGTGTCGGACACGACTGAGCAACTTCACTTCACTTCACTTCATGATTCAGCAACCCACTTCTAGGTGTATATCCTAAAGGAATGAAATCATTTCCATAGGGAAAGATAGCTGCACCCTCAAGTTCATTGTTTCATTATCTACAATAGCCAAGGTATGGAAATAAGTATCTGTTGATGGATGAATGGATGAGGAAGATATCCTGTACAGGTTTCTCTCACTACTTGAAAGCAGAATGTTCCTGTGAAACCTTTCTTAAGCGGAAATGGCCTAAAGTGTAGCTGCAATTACCTTACGATACACACATCTCACTAACATGTGCATGAAATAAATCTAGATAAAGCACAGATGCTCACACACAGTTCAAACTATGATGACTTGGTGCTAAGATACTGAGTGTAGTTAATGGGGAAGAAGCTTGGTGGTGCCACTCTAAAACAGATGCTGAATGCTATTTTCACTTTTTGCCTTTTTTCTTATATGTGAAGAGTCTTCTTTAGATTTCTTTTAACTAACAAAAATTAGTACTAAAAGCCAACTGGTGTAAACAAACCTTTGAAAAAGCAGGATTATATATATCCTGAAGGATATATCTCCTGGAGGAGGGCATAGAAACCCACTCCATTATTCTTGCCTGGAGAATCCCATGGACAGAGGAGCCTGGTGGGCTACAATCTATAGGGTTGCATAGAGTTGGACACAGGATGCACTAATACAGGATGTTGACTGTTGATACTCATAATTAATATATAAACATTGATGTGTAATATAATTATATATAATATTTTCTAAATAATATAAACTGTTATTCAGCCATAAATAGAAGAAAATTCAATTTCAAACAACAAGGATGGACTTGAGGGCTAAGTGACTTAAGTCAGAGAAAGACAAATACTGAATGATCTCATTTATATGTGAAATAAAAAAAAAACTCAGAAACAGAGTAGAGTTGCAATGGGGAGAGAGAAATTGGGTGATAATGGTCAAAAGGTACACACTTCCAGTTATAAGATGAGTAAATTAGGGGGATATGATATATTCAGTTCAGTTCAGTTCAGTCGCTCAGTCGTGTCCGACTCTTTGCGACCCCATGAATCGCAGCACGCCAGGCCTCCCTGTTCATCACCATCTCTCGGAGATCGCTCAGACTCACATCCATCGAGTCAGTGATGCCATCCAGCCATCTCATCCTCGATCGTCCCCTTCTCCTCCCGCCCCCAATCACTCCCAGCATCAGAGTCTTTTCCAGTGAGTCAACTCTTCGCATGAGGTGGCCAAAGTACTGGAGTTTCAGCTTTAGCATCATTCCTTCCAAAGAAATCCCAGGGTTGATCTCCTTCAGAATGGACTGGTTGGATCTCCTTGCAGTGCTGAGAGTGTATCTTAAATGTTCACACCACACCCACACCCACACTGCCTTACACACATACAACTGTGAGAGGTGGTGGCTATGTTAACTGGCCTTAACTCTGGTAATCATTTTGCAATATATTATTGTTGTTCAGTCGCTCAGTCATCTCCGACTCTGCACACACCAGGCTTGCAATATATATATCAAATCAGCACATTGTAACCATTAAACTTACACTTTGTTATATGTCAATTATAGCTCACTAAAGCTGGGGGAAAAAAGGTGTCTTCTTATTAGAACACAGATGAATTTGTACTGAACTGCAACTCAGGTGCTCTTGGGGGCTACCTACTTTCTTGGATCCTGTCATAAACCAAAACATGGCAACTCTACTAGCCTCAATGCCTATATTCCCAAGTAACATTTATTGCCTCTTTATTCCTCTGTCATTTTCAATTCTGTCACTGCTCGATCTCCTTGTCATTTCTTAGTTTGACTCCAAAGAGAAAGAAGTACATTGGCTCCAGCATTTTTTTAAACTTGAACCAGTTCTCATTTATTGTCACAAGCCAACCCAATGGATTCACTGTCCTTGGATTAGATGCGTAGCTCAAGACCACTGACTTCTGTTTCTGTGGGGACTTGGAAATGTGGTACAAAGCCTGGCTGCCTAATAATTTCACTCATCGGGAATAATGGTTTCAGCAGCTTGCCATAGTACTTGCAAGCAATGCATTTGGCCTATGGAGAACAATTTATTCTCACTAATATATGACTTGGTAAATAACTATACCTTTTTTTTTTTTAACAATGTTAGTAATTAATTTACATTTCTGCAGTGTTTCATAGGATAAAATTGTGTTCACTTATATATGTGATATTTCATATTACATTTTAGGGGGATAGAAAATGTATCTTAAGATATGTTTTCCATGTGTGATATACTATACAAATTATTCTACATTTGGGAAATTTACAAGATATGTATGCTCATTTAGCAATCTGTTTCCTTTTTTTTCCTTGAAAATGCTCACTAACTTGTTCTAATAAATAATAATTATCCCTGGATGTAGGAATAATTAACACTAAGAATGATAGTTGATAGAATCACATAGTTGATAGAATTTCTGGAAAGAGCTGTATACCTCACTCAATTCAACATCTTCATTTTAACAATGCTATGTCTATTTAATCCATCTTTCTTTAGATCGTTAAGGAAGACATGCTCTGATTTTTAATTATCTTTGCAATAAATTCTTGGAATTAATCGCCTAGGGAAAAATGTTTTCTTTCATAAAATGAAATACTTCTTTTTGTTGGAAATAATGTTACTGAACTTGTATTTCTGTCTTTGTAATAGCTGTGAGAAAGCACAGGGCTGGATTTAATTTTCAAAACAATTATATGGGCATATTTTTAAAAACAATTATTGTCTTCAATTCATTAGACAAATTATTGAGTGAACAAAACTATGGGTTAAGCATTTTGTAGGCCCTTATATTTAGCTGCAGTTTGTATATGTTTATCTAATGGTGTATTTCCATTTGCTTGTGTAAATGCGTATTTCCATTTTCATGCAAGGCACCTCAGTCATTCTGGAAAGTACTTTTCCAGTCAGGTAAATCTTACTGAGCACATACTGTGGGTTCAGAAGTGTTTCAGTGAAAAGCTAATAGGAGTAAATACTGTGGAGGGACATACATTCTAGTGAGGATTGGACAAAGATTAGAAAAACTGTTAGTAAGTTTGAAAACTCCTCCATGCCATGATATAATTCCCCTTGCTTCATGGTGCCAAGGACATTACTGAGAATAATGAAACCTGTTAACCCGAATAAAATGAAGTATATCAGCAATTGATTTAACTTTTAGCATTAATAATGGAGTAAAACCTTGGGAAGAGCTGACGGTGCAAGATGGAGAGTTGTATTGCTAGTTTAGCAGAATATCTATAGAGAAATATACTGTAAATAAATACATATATACACACATACACATGTATATACACACACTATATATATATATATGTCATATATATATATGAATGATGAGTTTTTTTAAGCCAGTTCTTTCACTTTCATCAAGAGGCTCTTTAGTTCCTTTGCACTTTCTGCCATAAATGTGGTGTCGTCTGCATATCTGAGGTTCCTGATATTTCACCCTGCAATCTTGATTCCAGTCTGTAATTCATCAACTCCAGCATTTCGCATGATGTGCTTTGCATATAAGTTAAATAAGCAAGATGTGTATAAGAGACAGTACACATGTATATACACACACTATATATATATATATTTCATATATATATATATATATATATATATATATATACATGAAAGCAAGTGAAAGTGAAGTCGCTCAGTCATGTCCGGCTCTTTGCGACCCCAGGGATTGTAGCCTACCAGACTTCTCAGTCCATGGGATTTTCCAGGCAAGAGTACTGGAGTGGGTTGCCATTTCCTTCTCCAGGGGATCTTCCCAACCCAGGGATTGAACCCAGATCTCCCACATTGGAGGCAGACACTTTACCCACTGAGCCACCAGGGAAGCCCTATATATATATATATATATATATATATATATATGTATATGTCAGGCAGAGTAAATGCATATGTAATGTATATGTTTATAGATATAATTGACCCTTGAATAACACAGATTTCAACTGCACAGATCCACTTATAGGCAGATTTCTT
Organism: Cephalophus harveyi; assembly: GCA_006410635.1. Classification (NCBI taxonomy): domain Eukaryota; kingdom Metazoa; phylum Chordata; class Mammalia; order Artiodactyla; family Bovidae; genus Cephalophus; species Cephalophus harveyi. The sequence continues at coordinate 167,231 of SJYT01022727.1, forward strand.
TCTATAGTAAGTGCTATAATACTACATAATCTGAGTTTGGTTGAATCCACAGATGTGGAATTGAGAATATGGTGGAACCATTAATACGGAAGGCAGACTGTAAAGATATAGAAGAATTTTTATATGTGCTGATGGTTGTCACCTTAACTCCTGTGTTGATTAAAAGAGTCAACTCTGTGTAATATACATGCACAGATAACACATGTATAGATACCACATATTGAATATGTAAAAGAAAAGGGAAACATTTTGCACATTTTGGATAGTACTATTTTCTAATAGAATAGGAATAATGAATACTTGTGTATCTTTATACAGTTTGCCTCTCTGTTTAAGTAAGTGCTCAATATATCTTCAGTGAATAAATGAACAAGAAAGAAACTGCTTTCAAAGCATTATAGGAAAATAGGATGCTCACTGTAGATAAATGTAGATAAAAGCTGAATACTAATCATACTAGGGCACAACATAGGCTTTGATTATGTGACAGTGTTTTATAAATAGTATAAGTTTGCATACAAATTATTGATGTTCAGAAAGTGGCAGGGCAGCTTCTTTCACTGAGACATACCTAGTTAATTCAGGGCCTTTCATATAATACATGCTCATTAGATTTAGTTGTATTAATTTTAAAAAAATGCACATTAAAAGTTAATCTAAGCATGTCTAAAAACAAAAGTTTAAAAATAGGTTATGTTAGCTACTTAGTAATTAAAGTGAACTGACTTTGATTAATATTAAATGTTAACCAGTTTTGAAATACCAACTTTCAAAGCCTTATAAACAGTGAAGTAGCACAACTCTCGCACTAATTGGGTCTTCCTGGGAGCCTAATAAGGCTGAATATCTTTTACTTAGCAATGCTGCTGCTGCTGCTGCTAAGTCACTTCAGTCGTGTCCAACTCTATGCGACCCCATAGAAATGCTACTTAGCGCTTTCTCTTCAGGAGGAGGCTGGAGTGAAGGTGGACTTTGCATCTTGTGTCCCTTACAATGATGATCACCTATAAGCTGGCTAGAACACTAAGACCCACCTCCGCCCAGAAACATCTGCAGAGACACTCATCATTGCTTAAAAAACTTTTAGTCTTTCATCGAAAGAACTAGTATTGTTAGTGAATGACCTCCTAAGGCAGAAGGAACTGAATGCTTACTGGCTTCTACCAATGTCCACGCAGAATCACTGCCTCTTAACCACTTTCTGCCAGCAAGAGGTTAAGTAGAGGATTCCAAGGCTGGAATGGAGATGGCTCCACCTGGTTTCCTTATTCCTGTAAGTGGTGATTACCCCTGTGCCCCTAGTAGGTCAGAGGACTCAACTTTCTCTTTGCTCTTTATCTTTGTGTCAGATTTGTCTGAAGAATCTGAGAAATTTCTCTTGGAGAAATGCTTTTCTCTTGGTTTTCCTCCTACCTCACTAGTCTCTCTTCCTTTGTCTTTTCCCTGTTTTTTTCATAACTCCCTAGCCTCTAAATTTTGTAGTAACTCAGGACTTGCATAAGTTTCTACTGATGCATAAAAAAATTACATCAAAGTTGGCTCAGATGGTAAAGAATCTGCCTGCAATTCAGGAAACCAGGTTCAATCCCCAGGTGGGGAAGATCCTCTTGAGAAGGGCATGGCTACCATTCCAGTATTTTTGCCTGGAGAACTCTATGGAAAGAGGAGCGTGGTGGTCCCTCTTGGGGTCTTTGGTCTTTGTGTTACAAAGAATCAGAAAAAACTGAGCAACTGACACTTTCCAATTGTTTTAAACAGCACACATATATTATCTCACAGTTTCTTTGGGTCAGAAGTCTAGATAGAGCTTAAGTAGGTCTTCTGAAAGACTGCAGACAAGGTGTCAGCTGGTGTGGAGGTAAAATCTGAATCTTTACTAGAGAAGAATCTATTTCCAAACTAAACAGGTTGTTGGCAAAATATATTTTCTTAAAGCAATATAAGTGAGGGCTTCATTTCTTGGCTGAAGTTTGGAGACATTACAAGTAGCCAGCTAGAGGCTGCCCTCAGTTCTTTGTCTTGTGGGTTCCCCAACAAGACTCTTGCTTCACAGAAATCAGCTAGCAAGGGAAAAACTCCAACACGGTGGGCACTATATACTGTATTGCAATAGTGTGGTCACAGTGTCAATCATGTGCATGCTGTCATGTATTCTATTGGTTAGAAGCAAGTTACAGGTCCTGCCCACATTCTAGGGAATGGGAATCAAGAGCATGATCCCCAGGAAGGAGTGAGGCACCTTAAGAATCTACTCACCCCTAAGGCTAGTCTCTGTCATCTTTCTTCTCTGTAGTCACTTCCTCTTGTATCTCATGTCTTTATACTATCAATGAGTTTACAACCCTGTTTTATATTTAAAACTTGATATCCTTCTGTAAAGTGCTTCCCCTGTAGCTCAGCATTAAAGAATCCAATGTTCTCACCAGGAAAATCTCACCAACAGAGAAGACTGATAGGCTAACAGTCTGTAGGATCACAAGAGACAAATGTGACTGAGTTGGAACACACAAGCACACTCAAATCCTTCTGTAAACTCCACACTGATAAGACACTGCATTCTTTATATTGCTCCTCTTGAGTATGTCTGATAGATATCTAAAAATTCAAATATCCAAAGTCAAAATAATTATTTCCCCTAGTAGTAAAAATACCTGCTTTACCAGGTATTTCACAGTCCCACTAAATGGCAGCTATATTCTATGCTTTCAGTTCCTCAGATCAAGAAACTTGTATCATTCTTGACTCTTCTTCTCTCTTATCCAAGACCCAATTTATTAAATCTCTTACTTTTTAATTGGCCATTTCTTGATTAGTATCCTTATCAATGCAAAGAAATTGAGGAAAACAATAAAAAGGGAAAGACTAGAGATCTTTTCAAGAAAATTAGAGATACCAAGGGAATATTTCATGCAATGATGGGCACAATAAAGGAGAGAAACAGTATGGACCTAACAGAAGCAGAAGATATTAAGGAGAGGTGGCAAGAATACACAGAAGAACTATACAAAAAAAGATCTTCATGACCCAGATAACCACAATGGTGTGATCACTCACCTAGAGCCAGACATTTTGGAGTGCAAAGTCAAGTGGGCCTTAGGAAGCATCACTATGAATAAAGCTAGTGGAGGTTATGGAATTCCAGGTGAGCTATTTCAAATCCTAAAAGATGATTCTGTGAAAGTGCTGCAGTCAGTATCCCAGCAAATTTGGAAAACTCAGCAGTGGCCACAGGCCTGGAAAAGGTCAGTTTTCATTCTAAAACCAAAGTAGCACAATGCCAGAGAATGTTCAAACTACCACACAATTGCACTCATTTCACACACTAGCAAATTAGTGCTCAAAATTTCCCAACCTAGGCTTCAACAGTACGTGAACTGAAAATTTCCAGATATTAGAAATGGATTTAGAAAAGACAGAGAAACCATAGATCAAATTGCCAACATCTGCTGGATCATAGAAAAAGCAAGAGAATTCAAGAAAAACATCTGCTTCATAGACTATACTAAAGCCTTGATGTGTGGATCATAGGAAACTGTGGAAAATTCTTAAACAGATGGGAATACCAGACAATCTTAACCTGCCTCCTGAGAAATCTGTATACAGGTCAAGAAGCAACAATTAGAGCTGGACATGTAATAACAGACTGATTCCAAATAGGGAGAGGAGTACGTCAAGGCTGTATATCATCATCTTGCTTATTTAACTTATATGCAAAGCACATCATGCGAAATGCTGGAGTTGATGAATTACAGACTGGAATCAAGATTGCAGGGTGAAATATCAGGAACCTCAGATATGCAGATGACACCACATTTATGGCAGAAAGTGCAAAGGAACTAAAGAGCCTCTTGATGAAAGTGAAAGAACTGGCTTAAAAAAACTCATCATTCAAAAAACTAAGATCATGGCATCCAGTCCCATCACTTCATGGTAAATAAATGGGGAAACAATGGAAACAGTAAGAGATTTTATTTTCTTGGGCACCAAAATCACTGCAGATGATGACTGCAGCCATGAAATTAAGAGATGCTTGCTCCTTGGAAGAAAAGCTGTGACAAACCTAGCATATCAAAAAGCAGAGACATTACTTTGGTGACAATGATCATGTATGGATGTGAGATTTGGACCATAAAGAAAGCTGAGCCCTGAAGTTCGATGCTTTTGCACTGTGGTGTTGAGAAGAGTCTTTTGACTTTTGAGTGTCCCTTGGACTGCAAGGAGATCAAACAAGTCAGTCCAAAAGGAAATCAGTCTTGAATATTCATTGGAAGGGCTGATGCTGAAGCTGAAGCTCCAATACTTTGACCACCTGATGCAAAGAACTGATTCGTTGGAAAAGACCCTGATGCTGGGAAAGATTGAAGGCAGGCGGCAAAGGGGTAACAGAGGATGAGATGGTTGGATGGCATCACCGACTTGATGGATATGAATTTGAGCAAGCTTTGGGAGTTGGTGATGGATAGGGAAGCCTGATGTGCTGTGGTTCATGGGGTCACAAATAGTTGGACCTGATCCTTATGTTCAGGTAGCACTGGGACCTGATCTTTATCAGGTCCCTTGGCGACTCTGGCAACTGGACTTGTAATGAGAAGTAACCTCTATCTGTTTTCTACCAGCCAGCTCAGTGCCTGCTTCTATCAGGATGGACCACGTGACACTCCCAACGCCTCAGCTTTCTGACTTTGCTGCTGATGGAAACTCTTGTGATTTTAAAATGTGCCAGAGTTGCCTCTCACCACACAAGTCTGCTTTTGCCTTAATGAACCTCTCAGTACAAAGAGTAGGAGGTGCAGGTAATGGGAGTCACATACCTCCTGTCTTAACATACTCTCTCTTCAGGGTTTTCTCTTCTTGGGCCTTCCTGCTTTTCTTCCAATATTCTTTCTGTTCCTCTTTCATACCCACATTTTGGAAAACTGTCATTATCTGATTCTGGTTAGGTAAGGCTTCCCATCATCCATTTACATTTTGGTCGAAAGTAATTGTTTTGGGCTTTAAAATCACTGCAGATGGTGACTGCTGCCATTAAATTAAAAGATGCTTACTCCTTGGAAGAAAAGCTATGACCAACCTAGATAACATATTGAAAAGCAGAGACGTTACTTTGCCGACTAAGGTCCGTCTAGTCAAGGCTATGGTTTTTCAAGTAGTCATGTACAGATGTGAGAGTTGGACTGTGAAGAAGGCTGAGCGCTGAAGAATTGATGCTTTTGAACTGTGGTGTTGGAGAAGACTTTTGAGAGTCCCTTGGACTGCAAGGAGATCCAACCAGTCCATTCTGAAGGAGATCAACCCTGGGATTTCTTTGGAGGGAATGATGCTAAAACTGAAACTCCAGTACTTTGGCCACCTCATGCGAAAAGTTGACTCATTGGAAAAGACTTTGATGCTGGGAGGGATTGGGGGCAGGAGGAGAAGGGGACGACCGAGGATAAGATGGCTGGATGGCATCACGGACTTGATGGACGTGAGTCTGAGTGACCTCCAGGAGATGGTGATGGACAGGGAGGCCTGGCAAGCTGCAATTCATGGGGTTGCAAAGAGTTGGACACGACTGAGCGACTGAACTGAACTGAGTGAATAAATATATCATTTTCTCCAGGTGTATTTTTACTTTATAGAATAGAAAAAAAGTGTTCCTGTGACTAGAATTTGAGGCATTAACATGATGGTGAATTTGATTTAAGGCACAAACAGTAGAGACGTTCATAATTGTTTCCTTGAACTCGTGTGGATGAGGTAGCTGCCTATACTTTGTACATATTAGGTGAACCTTGATCACGACTCTGCCTATTTGAGCTTGGGCACAGGTAAATGCTGAATCATGGAGGCAGCTGATGGATAAAAGTGTGGTCTTGACAACATGGGTTTAGAAAATTTTACAGACTCCTTCTGTATCTCCATAGGAAGGCAGGAACTATGTCCCCTTCCTTTCATATGCTTTGCAATTCTTTTCTTTGTACTTTATTTCTTCAAGTTTATTTAATCAGGTGTCACTTGTGTGAAATATTTATTGTTGGTGGAGTAGTTTATGGTGTTTTTCTGGATAATATAGCTGACTCTTTACTTTTTGCCTTCTTCTGTTTCCTTGAAACCTCATACTAACTCTCTAATTATATTTTTAGGAATCTGAATCTTGAACTTTCTGAGGAGAACATCTGAGCTTCAGTGTTCCTGTCAGGTAATGACAAGATATGGGAAAGGCCCATAGCACCAAGATTAGAATTTCACTATGAGTGTCAATTTTAGATGATTTTAAGGAACCCATTTTTTTATGAAAAAAAAAAAAAAAAAGCTAAAGTGCTAGTAAGAAATTATAAACAAATAAAATTGACAACAAAACCGGGGTGAAAAGTTGTATGTACTCCTAAGCAGTGTATTTATTATTCAGAATTAGTTCCACCACAGAAAGAATGGTGGCATATGCAAATAGGTAAATGTTTCCAAAATAAGATTAATTCCTATCAGTCAGAAATATTTTACTTGAGAGATTAACTTGATAATCTTAAAATACAAGCAGTTGGATGAAAAATAAAATGTGTTTATTGCCAGCAAACATTTTGGAGAGGTAAACACTTATTGCAAGTACTATACAGGCTTAGAAAGATCTTTTTTTAACCAGCTAAGACCACCATTTGTTTTAAAATGCCATCCATCATTTCAGTGTTAAGAGCGCCCCCTGGTGTGATTGTATAATCATGCTTATGAGAAATTTAGGCACTATCCTTTTCCATTTTAAAACATTTTTATTGAATACTCTTTTATTGATACATAGTTGATTTTTAATATTAACTTCAAGTATACAGTACAGTGATTCAGAATCTTTGTAGATTATACTCCATTATAAGTTATTAAAAGATAAAACTTAAAATTCCGTGTCCTTTACAATATCTTTTGTTACATTTTTTATATACTGTTTTTTAAATCTGATTTTTCTATTATTTGGTGATAGGATTTCTTTTCCTGGTATGCCAGCCAGACCAGTATGGTGTGTAACTATCTGAAGAAATGTGAATTTAATTTTTTCCTTGCTCTTATCCATTATTATATCTGGAATCAGTGGTGAACCTGAATGTAGAATTTGGGAATACTAAGCCATAAACTCCTTAAGTTAAAGTTAATGATCAGTAATATATGCTTTGGTAAATACGAAATTATATACTGAGATAAAATTTTACAGGATAATCAAATTCTTTGATGGTGATAGCTTTGTTAAGTGCCAAATTTCTATGAACAGTTTCTTTTTGGTAAACTCATGAACATTTTCGGAGAAGGCAATGGCACCCCACTCCAGTACTCTTGCCTGGAGAATCCCATGGATGGAGGAGCCTGGTAGGCTGCAGTCCATGGGGTCGCTAAGAGTGGGACATGACTGAGCGACTTCACTTTCACTTTTCACTGTCATGCATTGGAGAAGGAAATGGCAACCCACTCCAGTGTTCTTGCCTGGAGAATCCCAGGGACGGGGGAGCCTGGTCGGCTGCCGTCTATGGGGTCGCACAGAGTCGGACACGACTGAAGTGACTTAGCAGCAGCAGCATGAACATTTTAATAATTAAATATGAGAATTAAGACATCACATTTTAGTTTTGAAATATTCATTGTGTGAAAAAATTGATCTTAAGTTCTAAGTTTTTTTTATATTCCAGTACTCTCCTATAACCACAGAAATTCCAAATGTAAACATAATAATTCACCCTTGAATCATAAACAGAACTCTTACCCATCCCCTGAAATCACCCTCACTCCTGTAAATTATCATTCAAATGTAGCAGATTGTCTATTTTATAGCTGTTCATTTTCCCTTGCATTTAATATTTAGTCCTTGGGGAATAATTAAACCATCCTTACAAAGTGAAAATGTGTATATTATTCTAAACTACATTTCTGTAAATTTGATAATTGCAGTTATATTCCCCCTACTGTCTCTTCACCAAACTTAAATTATCATGATGATTTTAACCATTTCTTGTAGGTTCTGTGTTCTAAACATGATCATTTACAGGGCTATCACACTGAACTCTTTGGAGTAGACTGGTTTTTCTTTCATTTACTTCTATATGGTACCTCTTTCACTGAATTGTGAAGTTATAAGCTCAGCACAGGTTTTATATTATGTCCTGGCCTGTTAAAAGGATATTTTCTAAAATACAGAATAAAAAAAATCAGAACAGTGAACCTGTGATAGTAGACCTGTATTTGAATCTGTTGTTGAAATTTACTAGCATTGTGACCTTGAATAAGTCAGTATCCATCTCAGAGCCTTAATCTCTCTGTAAAAGGGGCATGCAAATTGCTACTTGGCAGAATATTGTTAATTCATCATTTATATTAATATGCATTTAAGATTTACTATCTGCCAGATTTAAGGCTGGATGCCATGTGAGCATTTCATTCTCAAAATAATTTTGTGAAGTGGGTGCTATTATTTCTATGTTATTGATGAGGCTTAGGCCAAGATTTCTATTGTTGTCTTTCTGACTTAAAATGAGCTTATAAACACTATAAGTATTTATAGTGTTTTGTATTTGTTTTAATCTTACTTACTCATTTCTGTTAATTCATTGATTTTATTGTCCTTAAGGTCAAATTATCTCCCAATATACAAACATACAAGAACCCAATCTTTTGAAAAAGAAGAGCTGGATCTTTTAATATGGATGCTTTTCATGTATGGAAAACAGAATTGTTTTGGGGATTTATTCTTCTATACAATTTTTTCAAAACAGGCAATGCATTAAGAGGTTATTAGCATGGTTGAGCTGATAGTAGTGAAAAGGACTATTGGGTTAGTGAACCTTAAGTTACTTTTATGCATACTGTAAAGTAATAAATGCTAATTTTAGGAACTGTTGCATGCTTCCAACTCGCCATTTCTGCTGGTTTTCTCTGGAGCTGGAACCATAATCTATTCCTTTGTGCCTTATTGTTCTTATTAGTATTTCAGCATCTAATTACTAGGAATAGTTTTGTGAAAGCTGCATCATTTTCCTTATGGTTTAAGAATTTTCCCTCATGTTTTAGATACTAGATTTTATTCTTTAATTGCTACAGAAGCTAATATAAGTTTCTCATTTTGCTAATAAGTTGTTTTGAAGGCTACTGAATAACTCACTAAGCGAACGATGTGAACAGGCTTGTTCTTTTGGAACACTGTTTCTAGGAAAATCATCATTATTGAATCCATGAATGAGTGAAGAAATGGGAGTTGTTTTAGTTTTCTATCCTCATTTCTGTCCCATTTCTGAACTTAGTGCCCTGCCTGCCCATTACACACACACACACACACACACACACGCACGCACGCACGCACGCACGCACGCACGCACGCACGCGCACACACACACACACACACACACACACACACACACACACACACACACGACAGCTTAAAATTATTCATTGTCTCATTGTTAAAAAAGACTCTTCGGTTCTTGCTTACCTGTCTTCTGATTTGCCTCACTACCGTTGTCTTTACCCTTTGAATTCTGTGCTTTGCACCACTGAATACGTTACACATCGCAGAATGCTTTTCACTTTCTTTGTCTTCCTGAGCCTTTATGCACTAATACATTTGCCTTTGTGCTGGTAACACCCTTCTGCATTTCATCAGGTAAGCTCCACTTTCTCTTCTCTGACAGGCAGTCCTTCCCTCTCAAAACTCACCCCACAAGCACATAGAGAGTCTAAGTGCTTCTTTAGTGGACAATTGCAAGATCCTATGCTCACTTCTGTTGTTACAAAGTTTAGATTAAGGAGGGCAGCTTTAAAGCAAGTATTATGTTATATTATTCAACATACCACAGAGCCAGATGTTTAGAAAATGCTCAGGACTACTTTATTTATAAAGTCGATAAAAAAGCTTAATGAAAAATAAATATTGTGTTAGGATTCTCGTGAAGATCCCATGCCTCAGTCAGGTTTTCAGGCTTGTGGATCTGATTGATTTCTGTCAGCCAGGCAGGATAGTGAAGCAGCCATCAGCTGACTTTATATGCTCTCTTTCACTTACATTGAATCTTTTACATTTTCACTTAAATTGACTTTTTTCCCATCACTCATGCACTTCTCAGTACCCCTGTGTGACAGCAATTTCTTGTGACTTGTTCTGTATTCATTCTCTTCTTCTTACTTGTGGAGTCAAGAGAAAGAAAAAAACCCCACAAATTCCCCATTATTTCATTCTCCTTGTTGCTATGGGAGACAATCTGCCATAATTCTGTCTAATGAAATATAAACAGAAATTCGATGAAATTCCTGGGAAATTTCTGCATTCTTGCTGTTGATTTATCTTGTCTTCCTTCTTGCCTTTTCTTTCTTCCTTGTTCTGGAAGGTGCACATGATGACTGGAACCTTGTTATCTTGAAAGATTAGGAATATTGCTGAAATTTTAGCCATGACTTAATTGAACTTCCAAATCAATATCAGTAATTTTCTTCCCTTGGACTTACTATGCGAGACAAGTGTCACCATTTTGTGGTTAAGTCATTGTTACTTGAATTTTCTGTTGCATCAACTGACTTAGTTTCCAAATTGATACTTCTCACAGTTGAATGCGTTGGAAGTTAGTGGTATAAGTTTTTCACCTATTCCACATATGTTTTGTATCTGGTAACTCAACAGTCATGTATTTAGACCTATTGTCATCATACACTACACTAGACACTAACATATAAGGTCTAGAACACCATTCCTATGTAGATGGCTTACAGTCCCAGATGCATAGAAACATAAAATTAATTGTGATATTATATATGAACTATGATGAATTATGACAATAGAATATGAAATAGAATATATAATATGGTAAACACCTTAGCAGTATATGTAAAAAGCCTAAGTGTATACAGAAGACAGTATTTACAATTTGATCAAACTCTCCTAAAAACAAAGCTGCAATTTTTGAAATGAGAGAAATGAACCTCTTATCTGGGATTTCAGGCACCCTGGACAGGACAGTGTGGGTGGTTACTTACCTTTATGTGTCTGCCTTCTGACTCTTACTAATAATTAAAATGAACACAGTCTCTGAAACCAGAGATAAAAATTCACACTTTGAATTGCTGACAGGCTCTTTGGAAAGTCAAATTGGTGAAAAGCAATCTGTGGAGAAGGAGTGGCAAGAAATGACACAGGAAGTTGCCAAGGATTCTATTGACACAGAATAGTAAGCCAAGAGCGGTGACAAGGATGGCAGTAAACAAGAAACTGAAGCTCGGTGGTTGAAAGGCAAGAGTTAGTTAATGGAGAGAGACATCAAAACATCAGGCAGCCAATAGCCCGGAACAAACTCACAATGAGGGAGGGCTAGGGAACAAGCCTCCTCAAGAGAGCACAAAAATAGGCTGCTCTTCTCCGGGACTCTCGGCAAAGTCTGTGAGGAAAGCCAGAAACAGACCATAATAAGGACACTATTTATAAAATTACAGCAACTCAAAGGAGTTAAAATGAGAAAATGGTCTCAAAATAGAGCATAAAAATTTTAATCAGTCAATGTTTTGAAAAGCACTAAACATTCAAAGAACTTGCTTCAAAAAGAGAGTCCAGGGACATTGGCATTGATTTCAGTACTTGATCTTGAAGTGATGTTTTTTTTGGTACAGATTTTCAAATGAAAAAATGTTCAGGAAAGGCAAAAATCAATGTGGAATAAAATTTCTGGGCTTGGGCCAAATGCCATTCAGAATTCTCAGGTCTTGGGCTAAACTACAGAAGGAAATTTGAGCACAGTTACTGTTTCTTCTAACTGTGACACAGGGTTTTCCCAGAAGATGAATGAGAGGAAAGCTGCCAGTGATCCAGGTTTGAATAATAAGGACTGGCCATCTCTAGTCTACCACACACTTGAGAGAAGCTATGAATACCAATAAGGCAACAAGACATGTTGTGTGATCACAGAATGCTCCATACTTTTGCTCTACTCAGGATTAATGGACCAAGTTATGCTTTGATAGATGACTCCCAGGGTCTGATAGAAAATTATAGACACTTTTCTGTGGCACAATTCCAGTCTTCCTGAAAAAGAAAAAAGAGGATAACTAACAAAAATAACAGATATTTTGGCTTCTATGACCATATTGTATCTGCATTCTTCATCTAATGAAGGATGCTAATTACCTTGTGTAAATGAAATTTGATCAAGAATGATTTTCTGGTGTGTGTGTATGTATATATATTTCATTTTTATATATTTTTATATCTGAAATATATTAAATCATTTATTACAAATTAAATTATTTCTAATGTAAGACATATAGATAGTTCATTCATGATTTTGTTTTTTTTTTTATAACTTTTAAAGTGCTTGCTGCCTCTGAGGAAGCATGATTATTTTGCATGATGTCAAATGCCACAGAGTAAGGGTTTGACCTAAATACCTTTTACCTTTTCTTCATAATTTGATGCTTATCTAGAATATGCAAATTCATCTAAATTTTCCAGGAACTATTTTGCTTGTAGTTGGCAGGCTGCTTTGCTTCATCTGTGAAACACTAATGTGCTTTCAAAGAGTACACTTTTTTTTAGATTTATGTTCTAGGCATCCAGAATTCAGTAAATGCCTATGTTCACTTTATTCATGTCTTCTTTTTTTTGCAGTAGCTTCACTTATTTCAACCTCAGTCTCAGAATGAGGAGTTTTGACCTTTGGTGTCTTTTTCACGTATAAATCTCTTCTATGGTTTATTATTATTATTGTCCTTAACCAAACCTTACCTTGCTTTTTAGTATTTCTGAAATGTAGCAAACAGCATGAGGCTGTATGTGTGCATACATGCTCAGTTTCTCAGTCATGTCCAATTCTTTGTGACCCCATGGACTACAGCCTGCCAGGCTCCTTTATACATGGGATTTTCCAGGCAAGAATATTGGAGTGAGTTGCCATTTCCTCCTCCAGGGAATCTTCCTGACCCAGGGATCAAACCGGAATCTCCTGCATCACCTGCATTGTCAGGTGGACTCTTTAACACTGAGCCACCTGGGAAGCCCATGAGGCTATATAGAAACACAAAAAACAGAATGTTATAAAAAACTCTTGGTGGATATATAATCATCATTACTTTTCTTGAGAGCACTGTCTCTTCCTGTCTCCAAATAATATATTCCTGATTTTGATAAACAAGGTTATGATTATAGTGAGTCATTAATATTTGATGAATATAACTTGAAAATTATGTTAGATTTCCAAAAGAGATCAAGGTCAAATAATAATCAGGAATTAATTCTGAATTTGCAAAGAAGTTTTATTTAAAGAGGTGTTTGTTTTTAACTTCTCAGTATCTTCCTTAGATTATTTATATAGGGAAATATTTTTTTCTTTCAAGAATTTTCACCTGTAGAAAACCCAAGTTAATGTTTTCATTTATTTGTGCCTCTACTTGTGTGTTTGGGTTGGATCTCACTTTTATGTTGCACAGGCTCCTGCAGGTGAGTCTGATGCACACTAGTATTATAAGAACATTCTAAAATACTCAATAAAAGTATGTAGAGTGACAACTATTATAATGAGAAGATACTTAAAAATATGTTTAAGGTTTCTGTGTTGACTTCAAATTAAATATAATTGCAAAGTATGTGTTGTGGACTGAATGTTTGTGTTTCCCCAAAATTCATTTGTTAATTCATTCATCAAAATTCATTTGATGATATTAGGAGGTGGAGCCTTTGGGAGGTCATTAGTTTAGATGAAGTCACGAGAGTGGAGACCCCATAGTGGGAAGAGTGTTAGATGTTAGAGGATTATCAATATAATTAATATCAGAAGGGGAAGAGACTAGAGCTGTATGTGAGGACACAGTGATCTGTGATATACTGCAAGCCGGGAAGAGAGCTCTCACCAGGAACCAAATCTGCCAGCACTTTGATCTTAAACTTTGCAGCCTCCAGAAGTGAGAAATTCTATTGTTCAAGCAATCCAGTCTATGTATTTTGTATTACAGTGGCCTGAACAGATTAATATGGTATGGATTGGAAGCCAGAAACAAATTGAAAATTTAAATACCTTTTTCTAACTAAAGTTGACTACTAAACTTAGAGCTGCCTCAATAAAGAATGTAACCAAATGACTAATAGTAGGCATTACAGCAAAGATGACCCATTAGGAAACAGAATGTTTGGAAAATGTAGTGCAGATATATCCTATAGCTAAATTTAAACATGGAAAGACATAGTTAAGCAGAATGCCTAGAGAGACATTGTTCTAATTTAATTGGATCTTTGATAAAAGTTGAGCTGAATGTCCTTTGTGACTCAGTCATTGCTGACAACTTTATCATCAGTAAAATGTTATCCTTATCTTTTCTCCCTTAATGTAATCAGAATTGAATTGTTTGCTTTTGGAAACTACCCTGAAGCATAGTTCTCATTCCAAAGTACTATCAAGGGATGAGGATTAAGAGCCATAGGTGTTTGTAATGGGACTCTCTGACATTACCTTTGTGTGATTTGCCACATTATGTTATTAATGGAATATAGAGAATTCTAGATAAATAATTCAAGTTAATGATTTTATTGAAAAAACTTTTAAATCTTAGCTGTTAAAGGTGTTTATTCATCATAATAGTCATTAATTTAGAGAAGGAATTTTGTACAAGAGGATTTAGGAGATTGTTATAGTCTAAAATATTTAAAGATGTATCTTGATTCTGAACACTACTTTTTAAAATTAATGGAGGTCTAAATGGAGCTCTATCTATAGTTGATGTTCTTCACATATCACTGTGCAGTACTAAGTACTTATTTTGTGCTGGGCATTGAGTTAAATGTGTATATACATAAGCATACACATATAAAATCTCATTGCTTTGTAATATATATAGTCTAGTTTCCATAACAGCCTAGAAAATTAATATATTTGTGAAATTGATATGAGTTTATGTGTTTGTATGTGGATGTGAGTGTTCAGAGCAATAGCAAACAAAATTGGTCTATTTTATTATTATTATTGCTGTTGTTAAGCTTGTTCTAAAACTTGAAGAAATAAGATTAAAACTTAATGGAATTCTCAGAAATAAAGTGCTAAATTAAAAGCATGGAAAAAATAAAAAAGAAGCACTAGAATTATCAAAATAGTGTACTCAGAGGAGTGAGAATCAGGAACAGGGCAGAAACAGTAGAAGACTTGTGTTTTATCTCATAAACCTATTTTAAAAAAACACTTGAGTTTTTTAAAAGTATGATTTTATAAATAGGTTTCAAATATAACAAAAAATAATTTTATGAGTTAAAAAAGAAATGAAGTGCTTAAGATACAAACTGTCAGAACCATTCTAGGTCACTTTAGCATCAGGCAGGAAATAGCAATGTGTTTAAGGTCTTTCTTCTTTTACTACCTTTACTCGATTCCTTGTCTCCACTGGCATTCCTCTCCACTCTTACTCATGTTAGATTTTGAGCTGAGTGTATATTTGAAAATTGTATAGTGTTACTCTATATGTATGTGTTCATGTATTTTTAGTTTACATAAATTATGACCAGTGGGCTTCCCTGATGGCTCAGTTGGTAAAGAATCCGCCTGCAATGCAGGATGCCCCAGCTCAATTCCTGGGTCAGGAAGATCTGCTGGAGGAGGGATAGGCTTCCCACTCCAGTATTCTTGGGCTTCTCTTGTGGCTCAACTGGTGAAGAATCCGCCTGCATTGTTGGAGACTGGGTCTGATGGCTGGGTTGGGAAGATTTCCTGGATGAAGGGAAAGGCTACCCACTCCAGTATTCTGGCCTAGAGAATAAATGAAAGTCAGTCACTCAGTCCGTGGGGTTGCAAAGAGTCGGACATGACTGAATGACTTTCACTTACTTACTTATTCTATTTAATAGGTTTTCTGGTCAGCCCTGTTTTTTCTTGTGATTTATTAATTCTCTTATTAGTATTCATCTAATTTTGTTCTTCTGATTGTTGCCTTGAGTTCATCTCATGCATATACCACATTTTACTCATCTTATCTCTTATGATTGACACTTTGTATTACCAAGAGGATTCTATAGGTCACATGTGCATATAATTTTACTAAGTACTTCTTGATTGCTTTTCTGAAATAGTTTATAGGCCTAGCAGTAAAACCTGGAAGCTTAACTTCACCCTTATACTTTCTAACATTTGTGCTATGCAACTTCCTGATAATTCTGGAGTCAAAAAATGAGCAGAGATGTATTTCTTCCTCTCGTTGTAATATTGCTTTGGCAGGGTTTCTATTGGGTTTTTTTTGTGTGTTTGGTAAAACTGTCAGTAAAGCAGTTTATCCTATAGTAGTCTTTGTGGGGAGTTATTAAGTTACAAATGCAATTTCCCTAGTGCTGGGAGCCAGCACGGGAGATCCCACCCATGACAAGGTGTGGAAGAGAACTGTTAAGCAAGGCTTCAGGACTTGAGGGGCTCCCTAGACTGCTCGAGCATCTACCCCAAAACCAGAATCTGTCTGTCTTACGATTTTGTGCCTTTCACCAACTCTCCTGACATCAACAGGGGGCTATCCCCAACCACCTTTCTCTGGAGAAAATCAACTTAGGGCTCTAGCTAATAAGTCTCCTGGACATGAGAGAAATATTTCAAATCAAACCCCCTCTGTTAGCATTCTAGCTTGCTTGGCAGGTTTATCCAGACTCTTGGAGCTACACATATGATTATTCACAGCCTCTCAACTGTGAGAGGCACTGGAGGCCTAAAACATAGAGCCTTTCAAAGAGTTAAAAGTTATTAGAGTAGTCCTGGTGTAGGATTTCATTATTGGGCTAATGCTTGTTGCTAAGTTCCCATATCTCTTATCCACTGTGCACCAGGGAGTGCATTAGTTAACATAGTTGGAATGTAAGAGAAACAAGTGTGGCCTTGAAATTAACCACATCAGACTTTTGAGCTAATTGGTTCTTTCTTTGTTGTAACTCACTGCACCTTTGCTCCCTGAGAAATGTAACTCTGTTTAGCATTTTCTGAGGCTGACATAGATTAGAAATATAAAGAAAAAACATTTCATGGGAAAATAAGTTTTCTGGTTGAGCAGCCTTTATCAAAAGAGGGTCATAAAATGTTCACAGGCCTCCAAGGCCAGAAGGTAATGTACACAATATTGTTTATGGGAAAGGTATGCAGAAAAAATCGTGGTTTTAATAAAGACAAAACAGATGTAATGTTTGGGCTGACTCTGTATGACTTTGCATCTTTCATTCCCCTCTATGCACAAATTAAGGTATAAAAGTCCCTTTTAAAAAATAAAATAATGGGCCTCGCTCACGGAAGAAGCTTGGTCACCCAGTGTTTTTCTTTTTTTCTCTCTTTCTTTCTTTCTCTCTCCCTCTCCCTCCCTCTCTTTTTCAGGCTGATCCCTTGGAACACAGAGGCTCTCTGCGTTCACTTTCCTGCCTGAGCTTCTAAGAGTTTATTAGCTTTCTGTGTGTTTGTCTCCTCTATTTTCTTATCTACAACATTCGTTCCTTATCTCTCTCTAAATCATCTGCCGACGCCGTTTCTCCTTCGGATTCCCCTGGATCCTGCAGGGGCTGGACCCCAGCATCCTAGTATATATAGGGCTATTTAATTTTGCTATAATTTTTGAGTTAATCGTATTGTAGTCATGAGGAACCAGAGCTCAAATTGCCAACATCCATTAGATCGTGGAAAAAGCACGAGAGTTCTAGAAAAACATCTACTTCTGCTTTATTGACTACACCAAATCCTTTGGTTACGTGGATCACAACAAACTGTGGAAAACTCTTCAAGAGATGGGACTACCAGACCACCTTCCCAGCCTCCTGAGAAATCTGTATGCAGGTCAAGAAGCAGTAGTTAGAACTGTACATAGAACAACAGACTGGTTCCAAATTGGGAAAGGAGTATGTCAAGGCTGTATATTGTCACCCTGCTTATTTAATTTATATGCAGAATACATCATGGAAAATGCTGGACTGGATGAAGCACAAGCTGGAATCAACATTGCCAGGAGAAACATCAATAACCTCAGATATGCAGATGACACCACATTTATGGCAGAAAGAGAAGAAGATTTAAAGAGCTTCTTGAGGAAAGTGAAAGAGGAGAGTGAAAAAGCTGCCTTAAAACTCAACATTCAAAAAATGAGGATCATGGCATCCAGTCTCATCACTTCATGGCAAATAGATGGGAAAACAATGGACAGAGTGAGAGACATTATGTTTTGGGTTCCAAAATAACTGCAGATGATGACTGCAGCCATGAGGTTAAAAGACACTTGCTCCTTGGAAGAAAAGCTATGACAACCCTATAAAGAAAAGCTATGGCAAGGCATATTAAGAAGCAGAGACATTACTTTGCTGACAAAGGTCCATGTAGCCAAAGCTGTGGTTTTTCCAGTAGTTATGTATGGATATGAGAGTTGGACCATAGATATGAAGGCTGAACACCAAAGAATTAATGCCTTTGAGCTGTCATGTTGGAAAGACTCTTGAGAGTCCCTTGGACTGGAAGGTGATCAAACCAGTCCATTAAAGGAAATCAGTCCTGAATATTCATTGGAAGGACTGATGCTGAAGCTGAAGTTCCAATACTTTGGTCATCTGATACAAAGAACTGACTCCTTGGAAAAGACCCTGGTGCTGGGAAAGATTGAAGGCAGGAGAAGAAAAGGATGACAGAGGATGAGATGGTTGGATGGCATAACCGATTCGATGGATATGAGTTTGAGTAAGCTCTAGAAGTTGGTGATGGACAGAGAATCCCTGAGTGCTACAGTCCATGGGTCACAAAGAGTCAGATGCGACTGAAGGACTGAACTGACTATAATATTTGTGATATGAACCCTTTAAATGACTAGTTTTATGGTACAATATATGATTTTAAAAAAATGATTAGGTATAAAGTTTCATAAATGTCATCTGCTGCTGCTGCTAAGTCACTTCAGTCGTGTCTGACTCTGTGCAACCCATAGACAGCAGCCTACTAGGCTCCCCCGCCCCTGGGATTCTCTAGGCAAGAACACTCGAGTGGGTTGCCATTTCCTTCTCCAAGGCATGAAAGTGAAAAGTGAAAGTGAAGTCGCTCAGTCATGTCTGACTCTTAGCGACCCCATGGACTGCTGCCTACCAGGCTCCTCCGTCCATGGGATTTTCTAGATCAAGTAAAATTTTCTCAGTTATGTCTGACTCTTTGTGATCCCTTGGACTGTAGCCTGCCAGGCTTCTCTGTCTATGGAATTCTCCAGGTAAGACTACTGGAGTGGGTTGCCATGCCGTCCTCCAGGGGATCTTCCCAACCCAGGGTTCAAACCCAGGTCTCCTGCATTGCAGGCATATTCTTTACTCCCTGAGCCACCAAGGAAGGCCAGTTTATTAATAGTGTCTTTCAAAATTTGTATGTTGTTAGTAATATTCTGTTTTGTTTAGTCTAACACTTGTGGGATCATATGGTAAATATATGTTTAACTTTATGAAAACATGCCAAACCATTTTCCAAAGTGGCTGTATCATTTTGAATTCCCACTCTCAATAAATGAGTACTCTTTTTGCTTCGAAGGCATTTTTCATGAACTAGAAGAAAAAAATTTACAATTTCTTTGGAAACACAGAAGACTGCAAATAACCAAAGCAGTCTTGGGAAAAAAGAATAGAGCTGCAAGAGTCAAGCTTCCCAACTTCAGACTATACTACAAACTTACAGTAATCAAGAAAGTATGGTACTAGTGCAAAAACAGATATATAGCTAAATGGAACAGGATAAAAAACCCAGATACAAGCCCATGCACTTAAAGTATGTGACTTCACTTGCAATGTGATATTTTTGTTTGGTATAAAATTCTTTGTTGGCAAGTTTTTGTCTGCTTGTGTTGTTTTCTCTTAACACAAGAAAGATACCACTCTATTGTCATCTTGCTTGTCTGGTGGTCTGGATCCAAACCATCAATATATTTGAGGTATTCCTGTAACTAATTTGTGTTGAGACCTCAGTTCTTTGGTGGATTAAAAATAATTTTTAATTTGCTGTTTGTCTTATTTTTGTTTCTGTCATGTAAATTAGGGGTGAGGCTCTTTCTCGTTCTATTGAACTCTAAGTTATTATTTTTAATATACTAGTATATTGTACAGTATGTAAACTGTGGACTTCCAGATGTTCAAGCTTGATTTAAAAAAGGCAGAAGAACCAGAGATCAAATTTCCAACATCTGTTGGATCATAGAAAAAGCAAGAAAGTTCCAGAAAAACATTTACTTCTGCTTTATTGTCTATGCTAAAGCCTTTGACGGTGTGGATCACAACAAACTGTGGAAAATTCTTCAAGAGATGGGAATACCAGACCACCTGACCTGCCTCCTGAGAAACTTGTATGCCGGTCAGGAAGCAACAGTTAGAACTGGCATGAAACAACAGACTGGTTCCAAATTGGGAAAGGGTACGTCAAGGCTGTATGTTATCATCCTGATTATTTAACTTACATGCAGAGGATATCGTGTGAAATACTGGGCTGGATGAAGCACAAGCTGGAGTCAAGATTGCCAGGAGAAATATCAATAACCTCAGATATGCAGATGACACCACCTTTATAGCAGAAAGCAAAGAAGAACTAAAGAACCTCTTGAGGAAAGTGAAAGAGGAGAGTGAAAAGGTTGGCTTAAAACTTAACTTCAGAAAACTAAGATTGTGGCATCCAGTCCCATCACCTCATGGCAAATAGATGGGGAAACAATGGAAGTAACTGAACTGAACTGATTGTTATCTAATAATCTATGTTTGTTTTCATAAATACTTCCCTTATCCTGTTTTAGAATATGTATTTTCAGTTCAGTCGCTCAGTTGTGTTTGACTCTTTGCAACCCCATGGACTGCAGTGTGCCAGGCTTCACTGTCCCTAATCAACTCCCAGAGATTGCTCAAACTCATGTCCATCAAGTCGGTGATGCCATCCAACCACCTCATCCTCTCTTGTCCCATTCTCCTCCTGCCTTCAATCTTTCCCAGCATCAGGGTCTACTCCAGTGAGTCAGTCCTTTGCATCAGGTGGCCAAAGTATTGAAGCTTCAGCCTCAGCATCAATCTTTCCAATGAATATTCAGGACTGATTTCCTTTAGGATTGATTGGTTGGATCTTCTTGCTGTCCAGTGGACTCTCAAGAGTCTTCTCTAGCACTGCAGTTCAGAAGCATCAATTCTTCAGTGCTCAGCTTTCTTTATAGCCCAGCTCTTACTTGCGTACATGACTAAGGGAAAACCATAGCTTTGATTAGATGGACTTTTGTTGGCAAAGTAATGTCTCTATTTTTTTAACATGCTGTCTAGGTTGGTCATATCTATTCTCTCAAGGAGCAAGCATCTTTTAATTTCATGGCAGCAGCTAGTTCCATAATATAGGTTGGTAGCATCGTTTTTTTTTTTTTTTTTTTGTAAGAATTTATGTGACATAGATATTAACTGTTTTTAAAAGCAATATGATTGTATAAAATCTAGGATTTTTAAAATTTTTATAAGGGAAGACATTCCTTTTAATAAAATTTGATTTTGTGTAAGTTTTTCTATTTTTGTTCCAATTTTGCACAGTGCTTCTGTTTTCCTGTCTATGATGGTGTTGGACAAAAGTTTCATGATAAGGAAGAAAAATAACACATAAATAGATATTTTTCCCTATAACGCCATAGTCTTCTCTCCACCTGCAGCTCCTTCATGTTATCTTTTGTCTCCCTAGATGTTTCTTGTAGTTTTCATGCTATACTCTGGGATGCTAGAATCCTTCCTTCTCATTTTTGAAGCATCCCATGTTGTTTTTGTGGACAGGATTTAGTTTATGTTAGTGGCCTTTTCCTTGAAAGACAGAATCTTTCATTTACATTTAAAAATAGAAGAAACTGAGTTGACATCTATTTTGGCAATGTAAGAGAGACATACTTCATGATTTCTGTTTCCTAGGCTTACTTTATGGACTTCCCTGGTTGCACTAAGGGTAAAGAACCCGCCTGCCAATGCAAGAGATGTGGATTCTATCCCTGGTTTGGGATGATCCTCTAGAGGAAGGCACGGTAGCTCATTCCAGTATTCTTGCCTGGAAAATCCCTTGGATAGAGGAGCCTGGCAGACTGTGGTCCATAGGATCACAAAGAGTTGGAAACGACTGAAGCGACTTGGCAGACACACATGTGGTTAATCAACAGAGATCTCTCCATATTCCATTATCCTCCTAAGTATTTGACCTTGATAATAAATATTTGTGACTGATGATTATTCAGCTTCTATATTTAAATAATACTTCAGGTTTATACTGTTTATACATTCAGTTGATTCTCTTTTCTGCAAGTGTGAGCTAAGATACTGCTGTCTGCATATCAGATTAGAGAATCTGAAGCTCAGATGGGATTAAATGATCTCTCTAATATAAAAAAGTAAATGGTAGAGCAACCACCAGATCTGCATATTCCAAACCCAGTCCTGGTATTGCTAAAAAGACTGCTGCAGGTGATCACCCTTCTTGCCTCTTATGTTGTGTCTTAATTTGTCCATTTACATACAAGCTATAACATGGAGTCAAAAATACTTAAGGATTCACTGAAAACTTCAAAGAATGTTTCTGCCAAATACAGTTTATGTTTTCTTCCGGAAAAGTAATTTCTGTCAGAAGGAATCATCTATGCTAACTGATATTACTTTCTTTGATGAGAGTGACTGAATTCTGTCTGGTACAGTTTTCAAAGTGCCTCTCATGACTTTGACTTCACATTTTCCTGTTGTATTTATGACATCTTGTTAAAGAATTATTAGAAATCCGTATTTGACTTGAATTAAGAGCAGAAGAACCTCAACAAGAACAACTAGGTATTAAACTCAGAGGTGATTTTTAAGTCAGCATATGGTAGTGGATCTGATTTTAGTATGTGGAAAACTTAATTGACAGACCTGTTAAAATTCAGATTCCTAGCCTTCAACTGTAGTAATTCTGGTTGGCTTTCTGTGATGGGCTGTTGCATCTAAATTTTTACCTTTTAGAGATGCGTTACCTAACTCACTCTTCTGTATAAGCCAAAAGCAAGTAAGCAAAAAGCAAGTCATCAGATTAGACAGAGAATTATTTTAAGCTGAATAGCTAGCAATCAATCTTGCAGAAACAGTGGAATTGCCTTTTGAAATGCAGACAGTTGAAAGATCTGGAATTCTACCCTGATCTCGTTTCTATCTGGGACTAGATCAGAATTTCCTGTCACTACTCTGCTTTACTTTAGCATTTAATCATGGTTTGTAGCTCTTATTTGTTGCTTTAATTGATTTCTATACCTGTGGATTGTAAAATTCCTGAGAGTGAGGTATTTGTTACTGTTCACCTTTCAGCCCTTAGGATGGGAGCTTTAGTTCCATATATAGAAAGAATGAATGAGGTGTGACTGTGAAATGGTACCAGCAAAGGGATTTTTGATAAGTTCATCAAGAAGTTTTCCAAATCAAATTTGCCCTCATTTTGCATTTTTTCTATCAAAAATACTCATTTAATAATCCCTATTATGCAAGGAACTCTTGTCACTTGTCAGCCAAGAGAAGCTAACATGCTATGAAAAAAAGACTTTGTTTTAAAAAGGGCAAAATTTGAAGTGATTGTGAACATGTCAAAGTGACTCTGAAGACATTGTATTTTATTCAGTCATTCATTAAAAAATAGTGTTTGAGCACTTATATAAGTAGTTTCGAGCACTTATATTAATTTATAGGTAAATTAATAGGTAGAATAGCTGAATTAATAGGCAGAAATAATGGTCCTTTGTTTTTGAACCTTACAGTGTTTGGAGGAAGAAAGACAGCCAAATGAGTAGGTAAAACAAGGGAGGGGCTTTCTGCAACATTGAGATATCTGAAGTATCACAGAACAGAGCCTCCAAATTTACGGCGTAGATAAGACAGATATGGAATCTGTGGTCTACTTCACACAGATGATAACACATATGTATGCCACGTCTAAGAGACCTACTTACAGTAATGAAAACATTTTTGTGTACTTGGTTTTCCATTACATTGAAAGATGTTTAAAGTCTGCCATGCTTTGCTAAGTCACTTTAGTCATGTCTGACTCTTTGCAACCCCACCAGTCTCCTCTGTCCATGTGGTTTCTCCTACACTGGTACCCATGCCAAAATGGACTGTTTGAAAATATCCAGAAAGTTGTGCAAGTGAGAATAAGTAAAGAGAGAAATTATGTCGATTCTCAAATTATTCAATGATCTTGTAGTTTTCAGTAACCTTTATTGAATTTACTGTCTTATTAATCCTTTGTACTTCCAACAGAAGATAAGAAGGGTCAGTTTGGTTTTTTTGTTTTGTTTTGCTTTTGTTTTTTTGGCGTTCCACTCTATTCAGAGTATTCCAGTGAACTTTGTAAAGAAAGTTGGTATTGTTTAGTTATTAAGTCATGTCTGACTATTTTGTGACCTCATGGATTGTAGCCTGCAAGTCTCCTCTGCCCAAGGGATTTCCCAGGCAAGAATACAGAAGCGGGTTGCCATTTCCCCCTCCAGGGGATCTTTCCGATCCAGGGATCAAACTCATGTCTCTTGTGGCTCCTGCACTTCAGGCAGATTCTTTACTGCTGAGCCTTATGCTTTTGTATTTTTTACAAGGGTGGCTAAGTGGTAAAGAATCCTCCTGCCAATGCAGGAGATGCAGGTTCAGTCCCTGAGTCAGGAAGATCACCTGGAGAAGGTTACTGAGTACATACAAGATCATTGAATAATTTGAGAATGACATGATTTATCTCTTTATTTATTCTCATTTGTACAACTTTCTGGATGTTTTCAAACAGTCCATTCTGGCACAGGTACCAGTGCAGTTATCCTTTGTAAGGGGCTTAATAAGACACTGGAAGCCACTGCACACTATTTTGGGAAGAAGTCTATCTTTTGCAATTTTGAATTTTTCTGAAATTTAAATTTCTAATCAGTTCTTTTTCTTTGTTCTACTGAGAAATGCGTAGGTTCAAAGAGTTATTCAGACATCTCATGTGCAAAGCAAGTTCTGAAGTTGAGGGATAAAATGTGTTTGAAGAGGGTTTCAATAAGGTGACCCTCCAACTCTGCTCACTACCTAAACTCTAATCTACTGAGATGATTAGAATGTCTGGGCTTCTTCAGCTGCCCCAGTTTGAGGCTTTTCCCGCTATCTCCTGGTTTTCTTTAAATTTCATTGAGCCTGACTCTGCAACCAGACCCTAAGCCTCTTTGAGGCTTCTTTAACTTCATCCTGTTTCCTCAAGATGCGAAAGTATTTCAGAAAGTGCTTTTTACTCTGTGACCTAGGATTATGCTTTGATGATGTGATTATTCAGAGTGTTTAGAGCTTGCAGTTAGTGAATTAGAGTCACCCAATTAAAGAATGTCAGAGAGAAGTAATAAAAAAAACACAGTGACAGTGAAAATGTCAATATTCAGATTGTACTTGAGTTTTTCAGCATACTATAGTAGAGAGATCATAAACTTGAGGAACTGATGGGATGAACTGTGAACCTGGCTTGTCTACTCACCTTGTCAGTATACTTAAATCCCTAGTGCCTCAGTTTCTTCAACAATGAAAAGAAGGAAAATGATTCTATCTATTGTTAGAATGGAATAAAATAATTCATGTAAATCACTCAGCAGAATGTCTGGCTCTTGCTAATATCTAATGTGTTAACTTCTCTCTGATTCTTACTTTGCCTTTCTTCCTTCCACACACAGATAGACTCTAGTATGATGACATGTTATTAGTTAACCACTTAATCTGTGTAGTTGAGGTTTAAAATTTGCTTGCTTCGCTTCTATCCCCTTTCTTGTCTCATTTTAACTTCCCATTTATGTTACGAGCTTAAAGCCTTGAGCTAAGGTTTTATCACTCTCTCTCTCTCTCTCTCCATACACTAAATCTAAAAGGAAATGTGAAGCAAAATCTTGGATCTAACCCCCATTTAAAAAACAAAATTCTCAGAGGCTCAGAAAAAGCTGTAAGCTATTCAAAGTAGGATGCCAATAAACTGACAACAGCACAGCAAATAATACACCAGATGCTTCATATGAAAGGTCCACTTCTAGCCCACACATAGCCAGGGTTATGGTGAAAATGAATCAGTGAGATATGAAGTATTTTACTGAAAGTGAATACTGTGCTGTTTTATGAATTTTTATTATTATGCAATAAACTAATTTTTCTAGTTGTGGAAAAACATCCTAATGAAAATAATATATTATTTTGAAATTAAATATATCTTAAAATTAAATAATATTTTCAGCATTTGATTTGCATTTCTGCCATGTACAGGATATTTCACAGAGGATTAAAAAAAGTCCAGATACCAAACATGATTTCAAGGTAATTACAGTATAGTAACAGAATAACTATTAAATAGTTATAAGCCAGAATAGATCATTTTAAAGTTTCTAATAACATACTGTGAGAATTTAGAGAAGAATATGATTACTTCCTCTCACGTAAACAAGAAAGTAAAATTTTTAAGTTCTTAATTCACTGTTTAAGCAGAACTGAATCTGCATTTCTGCAGTTGTAAGTGAAGGCAGAATGTGTCCGTTTTCTTACTTTGCTGAGATTTCTTTTACTAGAGTCAGGGCAGTCTTTAATTTCAAAGGCTAAGCTCTGAAATTTTCTTGGTTAGCACTGAAGAGTGGCATGGGGAAGTCACATCTAAGATATACAGACTGTACACTATAAATAGGGAAAGGCTGTATTAGAATTGCTAGCAAGTAGGATTGTTAATGATCACAGTGGAAGCCATAAGGTGACTATCAATGATTTCTATTGATATCTAAATAGAGTCTGCATAATTTCACTTTAATAAGCATAAATTCACTCATACTTATTCTACATTAATTGACCATTTATCATTTAAAAGAAGAGTCTACGCTTAGCCCAAATGGAGATAATTTTTATTCACTATCTGAATAATTTATATGCCTCTCAATGACATTTTTAAAAACCAAATTTATATACTAATAAATAGAAGAATGATAGGATTGGCAGAATTGGTTTTACCAATGCATCTAAATTCCCTAATGTCTAAAATATAACTACTGTAGGAAATCATAACTCATGCTGATCTCTCTTCAACGAAAGAATCCAGTGGCAGTCAGTACATCAGTAATACACAGTTATAAAAAATGACTGACAAAACTTATAATACAATCTTTGAAATCATTCATTGCCAACAATTTCATAACATGTCACCATTTGTTAGTATAACTATAACTTCACATACCAAAGAGGGTGTTTGCTATGACACATGGACATCATCAGATGGTCAATACTGAAATCAGATTGATTATATTCTTTGCTGTGAAAAATGGAGAAACTATACAGCCAGCAAAACAAGACAGGGAGCTGACTGTGGCTCAGATCGTGAACTCCTTATTGCCAAATTCAGACTTAAATTGAAGAAAGTAGAGAAAACCACTAGACTATTCAGGTATGACCTAAATCAAATCCTTTACATAGTGGAAATGAGAAATAGATTTAAGGGACTAGATATGATAGAGTGCCTCATGAACTATGGATGGAGGTTTGTGACATTGTACAGGAGTCAGGGAGCAAGACCATCCCTCAAAAAAAGAAATGCAGAAAAGAAGTGCAAATGCAAAAGCAAATGCACAAAAAAAAAAAAAAGGTTGAGGAGGCCTTACAAATAGCTGTGAAAAGAAGTGAAAAGCAAAAGAGAAAAGGAAAGATACAACCATTTGAATGCAGAGTTCCAAAGAATAGCAAGGCGAGATAAGAAAGCCTTCCTCAGTGATCAGTGCAAAGAAATAGAGGAAAACAATAGAATGGGAAAGGCTAGAGATCTTTTCAAGAAAATTAGAGACACCAAGGGAACATTTCATGCAAAGATGGGCTCAGTAAAGGACAGAATGGTATGGACCTAACAAAGTAGAAGATATTAAGAAGAGGTGGCAAGAATACACAGAAGAACTATACAAAAAAGATCTTCATGACCCAGATAACCACAATTATGTGGTCACTCACCTAGAGCCAGACATCCTGGAATGTGAAGTCAAGTGGGCTTCAGGAAGCATCATTGAACAAAGCTAGTGGAAGTGATGGAATTCCAGTTGAGCTATTTCAAATCCTAAAAGAAGATGCTTGAATATTGTGCATAGTGCTGCACCCAATATGCCAACAAATTTGGAAAATTCAGCAGTGGTCACAGGACTGAAAATGATCAGTTTTCATTCCAGTCCCAAAGAAAGACAATGCCAAAGAATGCTCAAACTACTGCACAAACACTCATCTCACAAGCTAGCAAAGTAATGCTCAAAATTCTCCAAGCCAGGCTTCAACAGTATATGAACTGTGAACTTCCAGATGTTCAGGTTTTAGAATGGGCAAAAAAACCAGAGATCAAATTGCTAACATCCGTTGGATCATTGAAAAACCAAGAGATTCCCAGAAAAACATCTATTTCTGCTTTATTGACTATGCCAAAGACTTTGACTGTGTGGATTACAACAAACTGTGGAAAATTTTGAAGGAGATGGCAATACCAGACCACCTGACCTGCCTCTTGAGAAATCTGTTTGCAGGTCAGGAAGCAACAGTTAGAACTGGACATGGAACAACAGACTGGTTCCAAATAAGAAAAGGAGTACGTCAAGGCTATATATTGTCACCCAGCTTATTTAACTTCTATGCAGAGTACATCATGAGAAACACTAGGCTGGAGGAAGCACAAGCTGGAATCAAGATTGCCGGGAGAAATATCAATAACCTCAGATATGCAGATGACACCACCCTTATGGCCGAAGGTGAAGAGGAACTAAAGAGCCTCTTGATGAAAGTGAAAGTGGAGAGTCAAAAAGCTGGCTTAAAGCTCAACATTCAGAAAAACAAGATCATGGGGTCTGGTCCCATCACTTCATGGGAAATAGATGGGAAAACAGAAGAAACAGTGGCTGATTTTATTTTGGGGGGCTCCAAAATCAATGCAGATGATGACTGCAGCCATGAAATTAAAAAACGTTTGCTCCTTGGAGGAAAAGTTATGACCAACCTAGATAGCATGTTAAAAAGCAGAGACATTACTTTGCCAACAAAGGTCTGTGTAATCAAAGCTATGGTTTTTCTGGTAGACATGTATGGATGTAAAAGTTGGACTATAAAGAAAGCTGACCACCAAAGAATCGATGCTTTTGAACTGTGGTGTTGGAGAAGACTCTTGAGAGTCCTTTGGACTGCAGGGAGATCCAACTGGTCCATCCTAAAGAAAATCAGTCCTGAATATTCATTGGAAGGACTGATGTTGAAGCTGAATGTCCAATATTTTGGCTACCTGATGCAAAGAACTGACTCATTTGAAAAGACCCTGATGCTGGGAAAGATTGAATGTGGGAGTAGTAGGGGATGATAGAGGATGAGATGGCTGGATGGCATCACTGACTCAATGGATATGAGTTTGAGTAAACTCTGGGAGTTGGTGATGGACAGGGAAGCCTGGCGTTCTACAGTCCATGGAGTTACAGAGAGGTGGGCACGACTGAGTGACTGAACTGAACTGAACTTTACATATACATACCTTTAAAGAAGGACTCTCTTAAAGTTGCTTTTATTGAAAAATTGCTGTTGGCTTAGTTCATTTCCTAAAGGAAACATGTTATTTTATAAATGTTCCATAATTTGCACTGAAATCAACTATATATTTTTCAGTAGGAAGATGACCCTGTCCAGGAAGGATACACTTATCTACAGTCCATGGAGTTACAGAGAGGTGGGCACGACTGAGTGACTGAACTGAACTGAACTTTACATATACATACCTTTAAAGAAGGACTCTCTTAAAGTTGCTTTTATTGAAAAATTGCTGTTGGCTTAGTTCATTTCCTAAAGGAAACATGTTATTTTATAAATGTTCCATAATTTGCACTGAAATCAACTATATATTTTTCAGTAGGAAGATGACCCTGTCCAGGAAGGATACACTTAAAGATACATATTACATGTCACTTTCCCCAGGTTGATCCACCTAAAGGAAAACAGATGATGTATTTCTTTGCACACGGCAACTTTTATGGTGAACTACAGAAAGCAAAGTGGAAGTTTCCTTCTGAAATCTGCACGGCTACAAGTTTGGTATCTTATGACAGGCTAATAGGCAAATAAGAAATATGTTTAAAAGTTTGTCATATGATTAGAGAAGTATCATCAAATTAACCTCAAAATTCACATGTAGGTAATGATACTGTTATAGACATTGCTGGTCGCTGATCAAAATCCATGTTTTAATCATCTATCTAGTCACACTGGTAGTGTTTGCCAAACTTGCTTGTGAATAGGCATGCCATGTGACTGAGTGCCACCAAGTGGAGTGGGAGCAAAAGTAAAACATGCCACTTATTCACTTGAAAATGAAATTAAACTTCTCATGTTTGTGCTTCCCTGTTTATACCCTTTTCAATAGCCTGGAATTGAGACTCCATTTTGCATGGGAGGTCAGCTCTACTGTTTACCCATCCAATGCTTTTATGTGAACAAGAAACAAATCTCTAATATGCTTCAGTTCAGTTCAGTCGCTCAGTCGTGTCCAACTCTTTGCAACCCCATGAATTGCAGCACGCCAGGCCTCCCTGTCCATCACCAACTCCCGGAGTTCACTCAGACTCACGTCCATCGAGTCCGTGATGCCATCCAGCCATCTCATCCTCGGTCGTCCCCTTCTCCTCCTGCCCCCAATCCCTCCCAGCATCAGAGTCTTTTCCAGTGAGTCAACTCTTCGCATGAGGTGGCCAAAGTACTGGAGTTTCAGCTTTAGCATCATCCCTTCCAAAGAAATCCCAGGACTGATCTCCTTCAGAATGGACTGGTT
The DNA here is from genome assembly GCA_006410635.1 of Cephalophus harveyi. Taxonomy (NCBI): domain Eukaryota; kingdom Metazoa; phylum Chordata; class Mammalia; order Artiodactyla; family Bovidae; genus Cephalophus; species Cephalophus harveyi. The sequence continues at coordinate 197,992 of SJYT01022727.1, forward strand.
GGATCTCCTTGCAGTCCAAGGAACTCTCAAGAGTCTTCTCCAACACCACAGTTCAAATGCATCAATTCTTCAGTGCTCAGCCTTCTTCACAGTCCAACTCTCACATCCATACGTGATCACTGAAAAAACCATAGCCTTGACTAGACGGACCTTAGTCAGCAAAGTAATGTCTCTGCTTTTCAATATGCTTCACTCATACAATATTTTGGAGTATATTTGTTACAGCCATTAGACTATCCTAACTTATATAAATACGTATTATAGTAATTAAATAGAATGTGATTCTGGTTCAGTACTGAAGCTAGGGGAGCTGCACAGTTTAAGGCCACATGTATTAAAAGGAGCAACAACAGCGACAACAAACAGATCTAACCGATGATGGTTACATGAAAATACGGAAGGGTATTCCTCTTACTTTTCCTTTTTATTTTTCATGATAGGGAAAGTCAGTCATTAGCATTGTGATTTTATTTTTCCAATTAAGGCTCTAAGCCATGCGTCTTGTCATTTGACTTGGTTGGTTATTAGAACATGAAATATTAAAATGGTGTATTAAAATATAGATAATCTGTTACAATTTAGATGAATAAAAGGAGAGTGATTGCAAGGGCATGGTTAGGGCCAGTACATTAAGGACCAGCATAAACCCATGTAACATAAAATAGCAGCAAAGAAATAAGATGAATACACAATGACAAGAAGATTGAAATTGAACCAAACAAGTATTTCTTATGAGGCAAATTAGAAAGGCACAGACAATGCCTCTGAGATGTGTGTGTGTGTGTGTGTATGTACACGTGGATATGTGCATGCTTGCACCCACCTGTCCGTATTGATTAAGCATTCATGCTGTATGAAGAATTAGAAATATAAAGGGAGCAGAAGAAAAAGATCAGGACTCCAGGTGATCAAAATATAAGGCTATTCAAGATATCTGGTAAAGAGCTTGTGTCTTCCCATTCCTTCAAATATTTAAAGATTACATGAAGACATGGAAGTTTTTTTTTCTTTTATTTTTTTTGAAACAACATCTAATAGAAGCATAAAAGAGTAAAAACATATAAAAGATCTTATTTACCTATGAAAATCTCCAAAGTGGCTGGAAATATGGGGGGAAAGAGGACATTGCAAGAAGATAAATGAAAACATGAAATGACAAAAAGAAGGAAACACAAATGACATCATTAAAATATTTGAAGTCCTTTTTAAATTAAAAATTATTGAAATATAGTTGTTTTACAACCATATTTCAGGCATTAGTTTCAAGGGTACACCAAGTTAATTATATATATATATATATATATATATTCCTTTTTTTACATTCTTTTCCCATTACAGGTTATTACAAGATATTGAATGTAGTTCCCCTTGCTATGCAGTAGGTCCTGTTGATTTTCATGTATTTTTTATGTAGTAGTGTGTATCTTTTAACCCCAAACTCCTAATTTGTCCCACCCTCTCCTTTAGTAACCGTAAGTTTGTTTTCTATGTCAATGAGTCTTATTTCTATTTTGTAAATAAGTTCATTTGTATTATCCTTTTTAGATTCCACATATAAGCATATCACATGCTATTTGTCTTTCTCTGTCTGGATCACTTCACTTAGTATGTTAATCATTAGGTCCATCCATGTTGTAACAAATGGCATTATTTCATTCTTTTTTTGTGACTGAGTAGCTTCCCTGGTGGCTCAGAGGTTAAAGCGTCTGCCTGGAATGCAGGAGCCCCGGGTTCGATCCCTGAGTTGGGAAGATCCCCTGGAGAAGGAAAATGGCAGCCCACTCCAGTACTCTTGCTTGGAGAATCCCATGGGGGAGGAGCCTGGTGGGCTACAGTCCATGGGGTCATAAAGAGTCAGACACGACTGAAAGACTTCACTTCAATATCCCATTGTAATATTTGAAGTCTTAAAAAAATCTAGGCTTAGCCCCTACATCTTCCATTTGTTGGCCATATAACCTTTGATTTCACCATTCTTAATTTTAGTAGTCCTATCTGTGAAAAAGAAACCAGAATTGTTGATGTATTTCTCTTGTAGGATTGTAATGAAGGTGAAATAGGATAATGGGTATGAAAGAACTTTACAACCTAT
>SJYT01022738.1:0-36978 GCA_006410635.1 Cephalophus harveyi
GGTGAGAAGAGAAAAGACTCAGCCATATATATACATGAATCTATTCTCCCCCAAACCCGCCTCCCATCCAGGCAGCCACATAGCATTGATCAGAGTCCCAAGCACTATACAGTAGGTCCTTGTTGGTTATCCATTTAAAATAGAGCAGTGGGTATATGACCTTCCCGAATTCCCTAACTATACCTTCCCCCCAGCAACCATAGATTCATTTCCTAAATCTATGAGTCTCTGTTTTGTAAGGAAGTTCATGTGTATCATTACTTTTTCCAGTCCACATATAAGGGATGTCATACAGTATTTCTCCTTTTCTGTCTGACTTAATTCACTGAGCTGACAGATTGTGTTTAGCAGATGAAGCCGAGTCCTCCAAAGCGCCATGCCTCTCAAGCTACTTGTGAGGTGAATTGAGAGAGCTACCAGGCTTCCAGAAAAGCAATTGGATGCATTGGGACCTATACTCGTCTCTGAAGTAAGACCAAAGATGGAATTCTGTTCTGAGCAAAGAAAGTCAATCTCTTTATTTTTCATATCCTGTGAGTAATGGTAAAATGTAGAATGAAATAAATGATGAAAACCTTTCTAGATTATTAAACTGCTTATACTGCCCTTGAAACATGGCACCCAAAGTCAGGTATTGCTGTTGGACCGAAAGGAAAAGTCTGGGCTTTGAATTCAGAACCTAATAGAGCATTAAGAATTAATCAGTTACGTGGAGAGCCTGCCCAATCAGGAACGTGGAGAGCCTGCCCATCCGTGAGTGTGTGCCAAGGTTCTTATTGGAAGAAATTAAGACCCTGTCTGTAGGAAGCAGTCAAACCAAAATGAAACCAAATGGACTACCTGGACTTGCCCAGCATTGCTAAGAAGCAGAATTCATTGTACTTTCCAGTGCAGGCCCCAACTAAAGCAGTAAATCAAAGAAGAGATTCCATGACCTTTCTTTTTTGTCCATAAAATGCAGTTTGGTCGAGTATAAGAACTGCATAAAACATGAACAGAAATCTATTTCAATTAAAGAAAACCCTGAGGCAGAGGAAAGGAATCCTTGTTCTGGCTGGTAGTCCCTGCTCTGAGTTATTATCATGTCAGCCACTCAGCATGTGAATCCCATCTCTAATTTAGAAGTAGACTTCTCTACCAGCTGCCTCTCTGGAAGGAAAGGGTGTGTGGTTGGGAATAGAAACCCCTCTTGAGACTCCTCCCAAATAATCAGGCAAAGGAATTCCGTCAGTATCTCAACCCATCACCATCTTGTACCTTCCTGTCTGAAGGCAAAATATAGTTTCACTTTTGCTGTAGGGATGCTAAGAAGAGGAAACTGCAAAATGTCAAGTACTTCTCTGGATACTGCAAATTGCGTTAGATGTTTTCCCCCCGAATTACTTCCAGATAATTAATTGCCTTAAATCTCTGCTACTGAAGTACAAGCCTAGCCTCTGTGTGTGTGTGTGTGTTAGTCGCTCAGTCGTGTCCGATTCTTTGCGACCCCATGGACTGTAGCCTGCCAGGCCGCTCTGTCCATGGAATTCTCCAGGCAAGAATACTGGACTGGGTAGCCATTACTTTCTTCAGGGGATCTTCCCAAACCAGGGATCAAATCCAGGTCTCCTACATTGTGGGCAGATTCTTTACCAGCTGAGCCACCAGGGAAGCCCAGCCTCTATGTATGACCCCCTAAACATTGACTGTCATGCTTATAATAAGGGGAGCTTTATTTAATATGCTGAAATATACATTCTCAAATTTTATGCCATTGCTGTTCAAGATTTTAATTCTATATTTTTAAACTCCAGGAATTAAATGTATCATTACCAATTGACATAGTTGATACTTTTTAAACGTACCCACAGGTATTTCATTTTCTGAGCTGACTTGAAAATCTTGCTTCTCAGATTTTCCTAAGGGATCATTTTCCTTCTTCCTATATCACATTTATTAAAAATTTCTATACAGTCCATGGAATTTCCTAGGCCAGAATACTGGAGTGGGTAGCCTTTCCCTTCTCCAGGGGATCTTTCCAGCCCAGGGATCAAACCCATGTCTCCCGTGTTGCAGGCGAATTCTTTACCAGCTCAGCCACAAGGGAAGCCCCAAATTTCTTTAGTCTGCTAGAAATAAACTCTCTCGATTTTTATTTTGTCTAAAACCAATATGTTTATTTCACCTTCATCCTTGAATCGTTTTCCCAAGTCTATAATTCTAGGTTGATAGTTATTTTCTCTCACTCTTTTAAATCTATTATCCCAGGGTCTTCTGGCTTCCTTCATTGCAAAGGAGAAGACATTAATTTAACTACTTTTCATTTATGTGTAATCCATTTTTCATTCTGACAGATTTTAAGGTCTTTTATTTTTCTTCAATTCTTTTTCTTCAGTATCTGTTATACATAAATTGAATATATCAATTTATTATTATTTTATATGCACTTTGCTTCCCCTATATCAAGATTATTTATCTTTAACCCATCCTGGATATTTATTCTTCTTTTTTGCTTTGTATTTTTATATATTACATATTTTTCATTGTGTTTATCCTCTCATTTACTCATAGAATTCAGATTATACCCATATTAAACTGTCCCACTGTGTCTTCCAGTTCTCTTTACACCAACAGACAACAAGAAACAAACAACAAACTCAAAGTAGAAAAAAACTCATAGAGAAAGTTGTTGGCACATAAAATATCTAAAATACGACACAAATGATTATATCTACAAAACAGAAAGAGACTCATACATGGAGAACATACTTGTGGTTGACAAGGGGGGGCGTGGGGAAGGGAAGGATTGGGAGTCTGGGATTAGCAGATGCAGGCCACTATATATAGGATAGATAAACAGCAAGTCCTACTGTGTAGCACAGGAAACCCTGTGAGAAACCAGAATGGAAAGGAATATGAAAAAAAGAATATATATATATATATAATATATATAGCTGAGCCACTTTGCTGTACAGCAGAAATCAACACAACATTGTAAATCAATTATACTTAAATAAAATGAATAAATAAATAAAAGTCAAAGAGATGAAGGGGAACCATGACACATAGCACCCAAATCCAACAGCAGTGACTCTGTTAACATCCCATGTCCTAAGCAACAAGGAGGTGGAGTGGTTTCCGGAACTCAGAAAGACAGACCTGTGAGCGGCAGGCCACCTTGAGATAAGCAATGATGCTCTGTGCAAGGTCAAGGCTGGACTAAGGCAACTTGCAGGGGGATAAAGGATTGACCATCCCCACTCCCTCCATCTTCCTCCCTCCAATCCTCTGCCAGGGCTGCTCACTGACTGGCTCCAACCAAGAGCAGAGGGTATGGCATGTAGTCCAGACAAGTCAGCCTGCTGGACAGTCACATTGTTGGACTCTCCTGACAAAGATTCACAGGTGGTCAGACTTGTTGCTTATTAACACAAACTACAAGAACACTCCAGTGGTTATGTATGGACGTCAGAGTTGGACTGTGAAGAAAGCTGAGCACCAAAGAATTGATGCTTTTGAACTGTGGTGTTGGAGAAGACTCTTGTGAGTCCCTTGGACTGCAAGGAGATCCAACCAGTCCATCCTAAAGGAGATCAGTCCTGGGTGTTCACCGAAAGGACTGATGCTGAAGCTGAAACTCCAATACTTTGGCCACCTCATGCAAAGAGCTGACTCATTGGAAAAGAGATTGGGGGCAGGAGGAGAAGAGGACAATGGAGAATGAGATGGCTGGATGGCATCACTGACTCGATGGACATGAGTTTGGGTAAACTCCAGGAGTTGGTGATGGACAGGGAGGCCTGGCGTGCTGCAATTCATGCGGTCACAAAGAGTCGGACATGACTGAGCGATTGAACTGAACTGAACAAGAATGCTGCAGCTCTCTCGACTCCATCCAGGATCTGGGGCTCACCTTTTTTAACAGCTCTGCCTTCTCTGTGGCAACCCACTTCAGTACTCTTGCCTGGAAAATCCCATGGACGAAGGAGCCTGGTAGGCTGCAGTCCATGGGGTTGCTGGGGGTCAGACACGACTGAGCGACTTCGCTTTCACTTTTCACTTTCATGCATTGGAGAAGGAAATGGCAACCCACTCCGGCGTTCTTGCCTGGAGAATCCCAGGGACAGGGGAGCCTGGTGGGCTGCCGTCTGTGGGGTCGCACAGAGTCGGACACGACTGATGTGACTTAGCAGCAGCAGCCTTCTCTGTGGAGGTGACCTTCCAAGCATGATCAGATGGATTCTCTCTTTTGGAATCACCTGAGATCTTTATAAAAATGCACCTTTAGGACCCTAAAATCGTATAAGGATCAATTATGCTTAGGAATGGGCCCAGAAATTGTATTTAATCTCTCTATAATCACAAAAATCACTGAGTTATAAAATAAGACTTCTGTGCAAGCCCTTTCATTATCTTTCTTACTAGGTCCCTTAGAAAGGAGTTGAAATATTGCTAGGCAGAAATCATCATGACTTTCTATATGAAGTAGGAAGTTTACAGATTTCTGAGACTTTTTTGTTTAAAATTATTAAACGTAAGAGAAATGTGGGGCTTCCCTGATGGCTCAGACAGTAAAGAATCTGCCTGCAATGCAGGAGACCTGGGTTCAATCCCTGGGTTGGGAAGACCCTGGAGAATGCAACCCACTGCAATATTCTTGCCTGAAGAATTCCAGAAACAGAGGAGCCTGGCAGGCTACAAAAGAGTCAGACGCAACTGAGCAAACGACACTTTCACTTCCCTTCAAGAGAAGTTCCCATAGAATCCTTTTATTTTTTTCTATAAATCATATGGATACCTTTCAACTGTAAAATGAAAAAAATACAAAATTATCACTTATTTTAAATGTTACCTACAAGTACATTTTGAAAACATGAAGATTGATATAATGTAGACCTGTGGAGAAGATCTCATGAAGAAAGTAGGATTTAAAGAAAGAATATCAGGGACTTACCTGGCAGTCTGGTGGTTAGGACTGCACACTGCCAAAACAGGGGGCACAGGTTCAATCCCTGGTCAGGGGACTAAGATCTCACATGTCTTGCAGCATGGCCAAAAGTTAAAAAACAACAAAAATAATATATATAAATACATATTAGGTATATAAAAAATATGTATACTAATATGTGTGTGTGTGTGTACATATATATATGCATATATATGCTTCCCCCGTGGCTCAGCTGGTAAAGAATCAGCCTGCAATGCTGGAGACCTGGGTTTGATCCCTGGGTTGGGAAGATCCCCTGGAGAAGGGAATGGCTACCCATTCCAGTATTTTGGCCTGGAGAATTCCATATACTGTATAGACCATGGGGTAGGAAAGAGTTGGACACGACTGAGTGACCTTCATTTTCACTTTTCATAGACAGATTGGGAAGAAATATTTGTAATATATATAAGCAAAAATTTTAAGGAGAGGGATCAGACCTGTGTAGTAGAAGCAAGGATACTAAAGCAGCATCTGAAGAACCATGAAGGTCTCCTATGAAGGAATAAAGAGTCCCTGTTAGGTTAAACAGAAGATGAGTCAGATCAATCAGGGCTAGATTTGGAGGGCCTTGTGTAAGAGCCAGATCACTGTGGAATTTCAGTGCATGGCAGATCCTGTGGATTTGCTGAACCATGCCTGATACCGGCGCCCTATTCCTGGTTTACTGCCACTCTAGGCTACACAAAAACACCTGCTTCCCAGCATCACAGTCACATGCGGTCAGGAGAAACAGTTCTCCACAACAAGAAATCACTGGCAGGTTGATTTCTCATGAAAAGGACAAATGGAATTGGCACGGTCCCATTCCCTCTTCTTCTTGCCCTGAACGTGGACATAAGTCTGTATCTATCATAACCCAGCCTGTGACCCTAAGATTTAAAACATTAACAGGAGAACAGAGCCAACATGCTAATTGGGGCAGGTGGACACTAGCGATCCGCTGATCTAGTACCCTCAGCTGACCTCTGAGCTCGGTGTTTCTCGAGAAAAGCATACCCTTATGTTTAAGTCACCTTTGGATGACTTTTCTGCTATTTGTAGCCAGCTGCATTCCTAACTTTGACTTTCTGGAAGTGGAGAGTATGACTTAATTTTGCAACATTGTGCTGTACTTAGTCACACAGTCATGTCTGACTCTGCAACCCCATGGACTGTAGGCCGCCTGGCTCTTCTGTCCATGGGATTCTCCAAGCAATAATACTGGAGTGGATGGCCATGCCCTCCTCCATGATCCTCCCAACCCAGGGATCAAACCCAGGTCTCCTGCATTCCAGGTGAATTCTTTACCGGCTGAGGCACCAGGGAAGCCCAAGAATACTGGAGTGGATAGCCTATCCCTTCTCCAGGGCATCTTCTTGACCCAAGAGTCTAACCGGGTTCTCCTATGTTGCAGGAGGATTCTTTACCAGCTGAGCTAGCTATACTAGTGGGAAAGAAATGTCACTTTCTCTTTGTTTTTCCAAATGGAATATAACCTGCTTTAGTTTTCCAGTTGTCTGACTAGTGGAAAATCCTCTATTAATCATGCTTGCAGAATTGCAGCTTCCACATTTCAGTGTGTTAAATGGTCATAGGAACTCACCTGGTGCTCCAGTGGTGAAGACTTCATTCTCCAATGCAGGAGCTGTGGTTTCGATCCCTGGGCCAGAAGCTAAGGTCCCACGTGCCTCATGGCCAAAAAAAACAAACATAAAATGGAAGCAATATTGTAACAAATTCAATAAAAGACTTTAAAAATGGTCCTCATAAAAAAATGCTAAAAGAAAAAAATGGTCATAAACACTCAGTTCAGTTCAGCTCAGTTAATCAGTCGTATCTGACATTTTGCAACCCCATGGACTGAAGCACACCAGGCTTTCCCATCTATCACCAACTCCCTGAGCTTGCTCAAACCCATGTCCATTGAGTCGGTGATGCCATTCAACCATCACATCCTCTATCATTCCCTTCTCCTCCTGCCCTCAATCTTTCCCAGCATCAGGGTTTTTTCCAATGAGTCAGTTCTTCCCGTGAGGTGGCCTATGGATTGGAGCTTCAGCTTCAGCATCAGTCCTTCCAATGACCATTCAGGGTTGATTTCCTTTAGGATTGACTGGTTTGATCTCCTTGCAGTCCAAGGGACTCTTAAGAGTCTTCTCCAACACCACAGTTCAAAAGCATCAATTCTTTGGCACTCAGCTTTTTTTATTTTCCAACTCTCACATCTATACATGACTACTGGAAAAACCATAGCTTTGACTAGATGAACTTTTGTTGGCAAAGTAATCTGTCTGCTTTTTAATATGCTGTCTATATTTGTCATAGATGTTCTTCCAAGGAGCAAGCGTCTTTTAATTTTATAGCTGCTGTCACTATCTGGGGTGATTTTGGAGCCCAAGAAAATAAAGTCTGTCACTGTTTCCCCTTGTTTCCCCATCTATCTGCCATGAAGTGATGGGACCAAATGCCATAATCTTCGTTTTTTGAATGTTGAGTTTTAAGCCAGCTTTCCGCTCTCCTCTTTCCCTTTCATTAAGAGGCTTTTTAGTTCCTCTTCACTTTCTGCCTTAAGGGTGGTGTCATCTGCATATCTGAGGTTATTCATACAATCTTGATTCCAGCTTATGCTTCATCCAACCCAGCATTTTGCATGATGTACTCTGCATATAAGTTAAGTAAGCAGGGTGACAATATATATCCTTGACATACTCTTCCCAGCTTGGAACCAGTCTGTCGTTCCATGTCCAGTTCTAACTGTTGCTTCCTGACCTGCATATAGGTTTCTCAAGAGGCAGATCGGGTGGTCTGGTATTCTAATCTTGTTAAGAATTTTCAACAGTTTGTTGTGATCCACACAGTCAAAGGCTTTGGTGTAGTCAGTGAACCAGAAGTTGATGTTTTTCTAGAATCCCTCGCTTTTTCTATGTTGGTTTTACAGATGTTACTAATTTGATCTCTGGTTCCCCTGCCTTTTCTAAATCCAACTTGAACATATGGGAGTTCTCAGTTCACGTAACGTTGAAGCCAAACCATACAGTCTTTCTTCAGTAGTCACCCATAATATGCCTCTTATCTATGCTTCATTAGCAACCTTGGCCTTGAAGGCTTCTGTCATAGATCCCAAGGCTACAGGTTTCCTCATCAGTCCTCTGACATCTTTCAACACTAGAAGCATTTTCATGATAGACTCTGCAGGAAATCAGGTGTATGCGTGCGTGCTAAGTCACTTCAGTCATGTCTGATTCTTTACGATCCTACTGTTCTCAGATATTAACAAGATCCATAGAAATCTCATCTGATGTCTTGGCTGAGGAAATGTTTCCAGATAGCTCCAGCTCCAACTATCTCAGATCTCCAACAAAATAATCCTCACCTCTAATCCATTCCCTCTGGAATGAATGACTATCCATAAAATCCCCTCAATATGCAGAAGCTTGAAAAACTGGAATATTGCTAGTATTTAATTTGCCTAGAAACTTCTCCTTATGGCTCCACAACATAAAAATCTCCTAAAGCAGACAAAAAAGTAAAATTTGGTTACATTCTTGCCATAAGAGAATTGGTAGCAGGGAGAAAAATCACCCAGAGCAAAGAGGAAAAAACATACTTTACTACCTTATGAAGTTATCAAGTTTCATGCAGGTGGTGTAACATAACTCAGATATGCAGATGAAATCATCCTTTTGGCAGAAAGCTAAGAGGAACTGAAGAGCCTCTTGATGAAAGTGAAAGAAGGGAGTGAAAAAGCTGGCTTAAAACTCAACATTCAAAAAACTAAGATTATGGCATCCAGTCCCATCACTTCATGGCAAATAGATGGAAAAACAATGGAAACAGAGACAGACTTTATTTTCTTGGGCTCCAAAATCACTGCAGATGGTGACTACAGCTATGAAATTAAAAGATGCTTGCCTTGGAAGAAAAGCTATGAGAAATCTAGACAGCATATTAGAAAGCAAAGACATTATTTTGCCAGCAAAGGTCCATCTAGTCAAAGCTATGGTTTTTCCAGTAGTCATGTGTGGATGTGAGAGTTGGACTGTAAAGAAAGCTGAGTGTCAAAGAATTGATGCTTTTGAACTGTGGTGTTGGAGGAGACTCTTGAGAGTTCCTTGGACTGCAAGGAGAACAAACCAGTCCATCCTAAAGGAAATCAGTCCTGAATATTCATTGGAAGGACTGATGCTGAAGCTGAAGCTCCATTCCTTTGGCCACCTGATGTGAAGAACTGACTCACTGGAAAAGACCCTGATGCTGGGAAAGATGGAAGGTGGGAGAAGAAGGGGACCACAAAGGATGAGACGGTTGGGTGTCATCAATGACTCAATGGACATGAGTTTGAGCAAGCACTGGGAGTTGGTGACAGACAGGGAGGCCTGGCATGCTGCAGTCCATGGGGTCACAAAGAGTCAGACATGACTGAGTGACTGAACTGAACTGAACACAGGTGTTGGTGAGCCATCCCAGCTTTTTAGGCAAGTCAAAGCATTTTATGGATGATTAATCTGGATGATTAAACTTTTGGAGATGACGATACGTTCACCATCTTGAATTTGATGATGATTTCATGAGTATATATGTAGGTAAAAATATATTGCATTGTATACCTTAAAAGTGTGCAACATAAATACATTAACTATCTCAAAAACACTGTTTAAGGTGTTTTTTGTTCATTTTGTAAGTACACTCTTAACATTACTTCCCAGAGCCACTGTATCATAATAATTCCTAAATATATTTCTTTTATTTATTTATTAGCCATGCTACATAGCACAGCACTGTTTCTGCCCCCTTATGTCTGTGTCGGAAGCTTTCTCTATCTCTTTTATACTTTAATAAAACTTTATTACACAAAAGCTCTGAGTGATCAAGCCTCCTCACTGGCCCCGGATTGAATTCTTCTCCTCCGGAGGCCACAAATCCTGGTGTCATTTGTGGTTCAGCAGCAACCTTTCCTCTGGGGGGCTCGTCCGGGATTCTTCAGGACAAGGTAAGGATGCTTGGAGCTCGAGTTCTTTGTTCTCCTAGCGAACATGTTTTCTGCTATACTTTACTGACTCTGCAGTGTACTTGTGTGAATGAATGACATGCTCTGCATGAAGCAAGTGAAGAGCCCTGCTCTGCAGTCCCACGGTGACCTCATGTGGCTTATGGGAGAAACCCTAACAGGGGTTTATACCAACCTGCCAATGGACTTCCTTAGTGGCTCAGACAGTAAAGCATCTGCCTACAAGGCAGGAGATGTGGGTTCAATCCCTGGGTCGGGAAGATCTCCTAGAGAGGGAAATGGCAACCCACTCCAGTATTCTTGCCTGGAAAATCCCATGGACACAGGAACCTGGTAGGCTACAGTCCCTGGGGTCACAAAGAGTCCGACACGACTGAGCGACTTCTCTTTCTTTCTTTACACAGCATCTGGAATCTCAATTCCCTGACCAGGGATCGAACCCACCCATGCTCCTGCAGTGGAAGCACAGAATCCTTACAACTAGGCCACCTGGAAATTCCAGTTCCTAAATATATTTCAAGTTACAGCTCACATATATATTGTTAATGTGTTTGATATGAAGATTTTTCCTTTTACTTTTAGCATTTTGTTTCTTGATTCATAGGATAATTGACCCCGTTCTTGCTTTATTTTACCATGACCTCTTTTTTGCCCCTTCATTCCAAGTTAATTCGATTTCTCTGTGTATCTATAAAAGGGAAAAAGGGAGTTTTATAAAACTTACTGAAGTTACAAGTTGTTGTACTTAGGAATTACATATAAATGGAGTGCTTCTATTCTGATCAGTATATTAGATGCTGGAGATGTAAAGATAAGTACCTGCCCTGCTAGACAGTACCTAGTCACACTGCAACATCAATAAGTGGTGGGAATTTTTGCATTCAGGTAAAAAGTTAGTGCATGCAAAGCCCTGCTGTTTACAGGTGGGGAAGGTACTAATATACACATAATAAAACCTTCCAATAAATCCCATTGGAAGGATTTAATAATTATTTAGCAAAAATCATTAAATAAATAAAACTTTAGGTCAAAAGATGACATACCTAGTAAAATACCCAGAGTCAAAAATTCAGATTTTTCTCTTCCACCCAAAGTAAATCCTGTTAAGATAAAAAATGTCAGCATGTATAATACTTTCTACTAAAGCTACTCAAATATATATATGTATTTAAAACATAATCTATATTTGAATTAAAGCAATAATAACACATACTGTTCTGCACTTTTAGATTTTCTAATAAATCTTGAAACTACTCTCATTTTAGAGTTATTGTTTAAATACCACATAGTATTTTGTTACACGCAAAAGAAATACGAAGGAAATGAATCATTATTTCAAAGTTCGAACTGTCTTTAGTGTCAACCTCTGCAACTTCCAGCAGATGGCGCCATAACAACACGCCAGGAAATGTGAACTGCCTAACAGGATGCCAAGCTTGTTTAAGGTCAGTAGAAAAGGGCTGTTTGCTTACTAAATGAAAAATCAATTTGACAAATGCCATTCTGTCACGATATAAGGATGATTTTGGCCAAAATGTCATGAAGTATTATGTGCGTCAATGGTTTAAGTCTTCATTTAAAAACTTTGCAAAATAGTTACAGTAGGAAATGGGTCAGATGAAGTGTCTACTTACCTACAGTGCAAATAGTAGTATTTTTTAATGGCTTGTCACTAGTGACATGTCACTTCCCTTTCCAATACCCAAACTGGGTTTAAAAGATTTTAAAGGTTTTAAACTCTGAGTTTAAAAGGTCAACATTTTTCTTCATCATACAGGTAGGAAAGCTGAGTTTCCCGTGTTCTGCAAAAGTTCAGTCTAGACTCTGGTTTCAAAGCTGGGTCTTTTGACTCCAAAACACTGAGTTAGTCCTAATCCACCCGTTCATTTGCTGGATCTATTCTTGTTTTTGTCGTTGGTTTTACTAACTTGTTTGCGCATGAGAACTATAGATTATAATATTCTAAAGATGATATAGTGCATTTGGAAGCAATGAGTAACAACAATATGCTCACCCAGTTGAGAGAACAAGAAGGAGAAGAAAGAAGGAAGGATAAAGGCGAATTAGAAGCAGGTACAAGGAAAAGGCAGTGAAGATGTAGGAGGCAAGAAATATTGAAGGACTGAGGAACGAGAAAAGGAGGTGCAAATACCACTAGACAGACTCTCACTTGGTGTCAGACTCAGTTCTTAACACTGATTACACACTCTGCTGCTCACGTGTGAGCCTGTTATCCACAGCCCATGGAAATATTTCAACTGCTTTGATTCTTAAATGTATTTATTTGGGGGGTGTGTATACAATGTTTGGCAAATAAATATTTTACTATTTTATGTTAAAGTCACCTGAAGAGAAGCACATGGGACTGGATTCTTCACCATGCTTTGCCACACATTTTCTGGTGAAGTTGAGCATTTAATCCTCTTAAGTAGGATTTAATCCTGTTAAATCCTACTTCTCATCTATGCAACTGAGCATTTGAAAATAGAGAGTTGTTGTGAGTCTTTAATGAAATTGTCACACAGCAGGTGTGCAAATGTTCATTGTGTTTGGCTAATACACAATGCCTGTATATTTTGGCATTCGAGCGCTAAGCCTGCGTGATCTGACCCATGTTTATTTCTCCACCCTTATCTTGTTCCAGGTTTCTCTTCAGTCACAGCAAGGACAATAGCCTTCCTTCCAGGGTTTTGTTTATTTGTGTGTGTGTGTGTGTGTGTGTGTTACTTCACTTTGCTCTTTTCCTCTCTAAGCCCCCTTTTATCTTTTTTGTCTGTCTTGTGTGTACACTAGACTGTAAATAGCAAAGCAGAGATCAAGCTTGGTTCACTTCCCTTGTGCGGAACGCAGCTCAGAGCACAGAGCAGATTGTGGCAGAAATTCAATTAAATTATGTGAAGCTCATTACTTCAGACAAATTAGGATGGCAGCATCTCTAATTGCTAATGAGGAGATCAATTTTTCTTCCATCCTAGGACCAACCAGAACTGGGTACCACATCTCTGTGGTAGACCGGGTCTTACTTAGTGTGTTTATACCACAATGCCTTGGAAATTTCAGGGCCCCAAGAAAGTGATCCATCAATCTCTGCTGATACAGTGTCAGCAGGGGTGCCCACAGAGCCTCCAGGACTCCGCCTAGGGCAGGCCTCTCCCGCCTCAAGGCTCCCATGTTCCCAAGGTTCACGTGGTCATGTGAGGAATAGCTGGCGCAGACAGTAGCTAACTTTTGTGTAGGGGAATAAGGTAACTGCTTCAAAGAGAAATGTTTTCCAGTCCCTTTTGTTACCTTCTTTAAAGCTGAAATCCGATGTACAAGGTGTTATCTATTACTCTCACCTTAAGGCAGGCTAAAGGGTGACATCCAGTCACACTCATTTTAAGGCACTCAATGAGCAGGCTTTTCTTTAGACACAGAAAACAAGACAGAATAATTAGCAGACAACAAGCTTACAACAGGAACTTCCTTAGCTATACAGATTTCCCCTTCCCAGCATGATTCACATTCCTGGAAATGATCTTCACAGAGCTTGATGGACCTCATTTAAGAAAAATAGACAACAGTCATAATCAGATAATTCCGTATTCTCCACAACAAAAGAAAAAGCGTCACAGAATATGTGCCAGAGTGTTCACTTCTGCAAGAGATGACCAGACTGAGCATCTTGTAACTTATTTCAAACCTGAATACCAATCCTTGGTTGAATTTGAGAAAAATCCCCAAGCTTGCTTTTAATAAATGAGAATGTCATTTTGTGATTAAATTCTTATTTTTATTCAATATGAAGCTCATGTCATGGTCTTTGACCTGGGAAAGAAAAAGAATCAGTAATGGTGATGAAGCCTCTATCTCAATTGTCATTTTCTTTTTCATCCCAAAATTCTCCCTTAAGTTTCCACCTGGTTTTCAACAGTAGATAAGACATAGACCTAAAACTTATTTGCTTTACTTTTCTGTAAGTTAAATCAGAAAAATAACGAGTACCTCCCAAGGTAGAAGACAGGTTTTTATTGCCCTGAAAGACGAGGGGATCCTAATTATGACTAGTATTCCAACACTGTAGATTTATCTTCATAGAATGTTATTTTATTTTGGGTGTCTATAAATTTCAAAGACACACAATGGATAAAATGCAAACGTATCAGCACACTTTCATAAAACTTTTCTGAGATGGCAGTGGTGTCCCTGGTATACAAACTAACACAAGTGGCACTCTTTCTTAAGTTAACCTCTTTGAAAAGCTAGATTATGCGGAAAAGTGTTAGATTTTTAACTGAGGACTGGAAGATTTACTGTAGGTTACATATCTCCAATAATTCCATTTGTTTAGTATTTTGGTAAATTAACTGATTCATTCTCAAGTGACCCAGATGATTTCTCTAACCACAACTTTTAATAAATGTATTTTGTGGAAGTGATGCTATAGTTAAGAGGTGTTTCTGAATATGGAGGCTGCTGACTAAGGAAGTGTCTCGGTAGAAAGAGCAGGGGTTCTGGAATCAGATTTGGGTTTGAATTACAGCTCAACCGATTTATTCTCTGAATAAACTGAAAACCTGCTAAACTTAATGAGTCTGAATTTCCCCCTCTAGAAAATGAGCATCATTGTTTATTCCCCAGGTGGCTGCTTTGATTTTTAAATGAGATAATGTACATAAGCACTGGACATAATAGTCTTTCAGAAAGATGTTCCCTCCTGCACATACTGCTGCTGCTGCTGCTGCTAAGTCACCTCAGTCGTGTCCGACTCTGTGCGACTCCATACACGGCAGCCCACCAGGCTCCCCCGTCCCTGGGATTCTCCAGGCAAGAACACTGGAGTGGGTTGCCATTTCCTTCTCCAATGCATGAAAGTGAAAAGTGAAAGTGAAGTCGCTCAGTCATGTCCGACTTAGCGACCCCTTGGACTGCAGCCTACCAGGCTCCTCTGTCCATGGGATTTTCCAGGCAAGAGTACTGGAGTGGGTTGCCATTGCCTTCTCCGTCCTGTACATACACATACACTTAAAAGCCAACCTGTGCTTCTCTAGATTTCATAATGATTTCCTATTTTATAAATAAAACTACTATTTATTAATTTATTAAGGAAAAATCTGTATCATATTTAAGATATTAGGGAACTTTATTTCATATTTAGTCTAATATTTATCAAGTGCCCACTATATGCCAGCTACCTATCCTATATGCTTAAGACAGCAGTGAACAGAGAACAACGTCTTCCCTAAAGGAGTCAGACAGCAAATATGTAAACAGAGAAGATGGGGTAGCAAAGGAACTGACGAGATAGCACAGAGCAGCCAAGTAGCCTTCTTGAATAAGTGATATTTGAGTTAAATCGTAATGGTGAGAAAAAGCCAGCCTTGCTCAAATCTGGGAGGAGGAAAGAACAAGAACAGGGAGCAGCAAAGTTCTTGAGACTGTAATTCTCTTGGACTGAAGGTAGAAAAGAAAGCTAGCGAGACAAATGTGCGGTGAATCCATGAGACATGTCGGGAGAAGAGTTGGAAACGCAGGTAATGACTAGGTCATGCAGTGTTAGTCCCTGAGAGCGCTTAGATGTTTTGCTGAGATGAAATATCCCTGGGGTTTTAAGCTACAGAGTGACTTATTATGATTGCATGCATTTTTCAGATTCACAACAATGATGTAAACAATAAATGATGGCGACATAGCTTAGTTATATTGTTTAATAATTCCCAAACTGATGCTTGTTTACAGCCAAGGACACTGCACTTTCTGAATATTCGAGAAGAATAAACACTTGATCCTTGGTTGCAACATCATTTAAGAATTGCTTATGAGAGAATGATTTTGTGACCACCATGAAAACACTGAAGTTATTTCTTAATGGCATTAACAGCCATGTAGTCATATATACTTCCTCCTGCCTCAAAGACTCTACAAAATGTGTGCTTTCCCTTCCAGAGGGCTTGGTGCAGCCCACCTTGAAACCAGAAGTAGCCAAGTGACAAGTACTCACCGTAGATTATGAGCAAACGTGATGTTTGCCACTTTCAGGACAAGGCTATCAGGAAGCAGATGAGTTTTCTCCATTCTGCTTTTTCCTTTTCTTCCACTAGAAAACAGGTCTACTAGAACCGAGGCACTGGGGGAGCAATAAACGGAAGAAATCAGTTCTCTGAATTACTGGGTGGAAGAAAGCAGCCCACTCAACTGAAACACCCTATCTTTCCCTCTCTCCTATCTGGATAGTTTTCTTTCATGAAACTCTATTCATTCCCTGCAAAATAAGCAACACTCTGAACAAGGACAATCCTACTCTGTCAAATCTCAGATTGCTTGTATGTTCTGCACTTCACCCCAAAAAACCTCCTGCCTCTCTCTTGCCTGCCCTGGAGAATTTGGGGTGTTAGGGATCTAAGAGTTTATTGATCGTTTTCCCTGAGGGATTTGTTTCCTACTCAGTTCTTATATTCATTAAATGACATTCATGTAGCTTAGGGATGTATTGTTTTCCTGCTGGCGATAAAGACATATCATATTTGTCATGGAGAAAAGCGTTAAATCTGACTGTAAGCTGTAGAGAATCGTGGAGCTGATAAAAATCCCATCACTTTTTCTGGTAGTTATCCCCTAAAATTGTTAAGGCAGGAGGTCAGGTAGAGAGAGTCACAGAGTTATCAAAACTGAGGTGGCTATTCTCTTACGTCTTGGAAGAGCTATTCATATCAGGAAAACCAGTCTTGAGTCAGATATTTAACAAGGATACCAGACAAGCAGCTGAGAATTTAGGAATAAAATGACATCATTTCCTGAAGAATCCAAGCATTTGACCACAAACTGAAGTGATTAAAGGAAACTGTCCAGATCTCATGAAGATGCTGGCAGTGTAGACTGGGATACAGCTGCTGTTGAAAAAAGATGCTCCATGTTTCCCACATATCCTCACTAGAAGGTGTCTATCCAAACTTATGGGCCTAGACGGAACCTTCTGATGAAGATCTCTACTCATGGTCTCACGTGTTCAAGGGAAAAGAGACCAAGAGAAAGAACAAGGAAGACACTCGAGGGACACTGCGGGGATGGGAGTACTTCACCAGCAACTAGTAATACTAAATGGTAACGTCTGAGAGGGCAAGAATCCCTGACGTCAAGCTCAGCACTCCACTTAAACCATGTCTGGCATGTAACAGAGGCTGAGTGCGCGAGTGCTGTGTGAGTGAATGGATGAATGGATGAACAGAATGAATGAGCGAGGACTGAACGAATCTTAGCTTTCTGGTTGTCATGTCAACTTGGTATATGGAGACGGAACTATTCACATCAACTGATGATCCTCACTCAAGCATCTGGATATGTGCCCTGTCCTCCTACGCGAACCTCCTCCCTGAAAGGATCATTCCAAGAATCACCTTGAGATGTTAGGGAGTGAGCATGAAGCAATGACAACCTCATGATTACTAAAGTGAAAGAAAACCACAAAGGCATGGAGTAGGGTGTCAAGTCACCTGGAGCAAAGGTTCTAGATAAGCAATAAGGACCAGATACAAAGCAAGAAAAGCAATCCAATATTAGCCTCAATGTTTTGAAAGAAAGAAGAATGACATTTTGGAGTAAAAAAAGGTCAAATGCAAGATTTTATGTTAAAATAAAAGCCTATTTCTCATTCAGTATCTATCCCACTCCCTTTTGTAGACTACTGATACATCAAAATTGTATTTTTTCCCCATGGGAAATATTAAATATTTCAGCACAATTGTATAGTAAATAAATTGGCTTGTGACTTCCCATTTAGAATAGCTGTCTTTCCAAAAAAAAGTATGTGCCTACCGTTAATTTCTGGAATATAGTCAATAACTGGTAAATTGAAAAATGGTCTGGAAATGTTTGCCTTTGCTTAACAAATGCAAAACAACACAAGTTGTTATGGAGGATGAAGATTTTTAAAAAGAAAGAAAACAAGTTAATAACTTTTAAATATTATAAAAATATTTAATCCTTTTGTTAACAGTGAATCTAAAGAATGATTAACAGTATCTACAGGCAAGTTGTCTGCTGTATGTTAAGTACGGAAATGTCCTTAAAGTATATATTTTTAAACTCACTTTATTTAACATCTGACTTTCAGATGTCTACCCCATGCCAAATCTTGCTATGGTAATGCCAGATCAGCTCTCTAGGTTACCTCTAGATGGCAATGTCTGTTTAAAATTATAATTGAAGACACTGTCTGTTCTACTTACAGTAGGCCATGTCGAGCAAATCCTACTGAATTAAAGTGCCAGGTATACATAACCTCGGGGCTTCCCTGGTGGCTCAGATGGTAAAGAATCTGCCTGCAATGTGGGACACACAAGTTTGATCCCTGGGTTGGGAAAATCCCCTGAAGAAGGGAATGGCAACCCACTCCAGTATTCTGGCCTGGAGAATCCCATGGACAGAGGAGCCTGGCAGTCCATGGGATGATCACAAAGAGTCAGATATGACTAAGCGAGGAACACTTTCACACTTCATATATAACCTCTGTCTATATAACTTATTACTTAGCAGACTAAAAAACAAACAAAAAATGTAGAGTCACCCTAACCAGTAAGTTCAAAATGGAAGGCTCACTCTGAGCCCACATTGACAAGCTGTGGATAGTTGACATGAAAGGGATTCTCAAAGTCATTGATTTGACCACTTTTGGACTCACCTAGCTCTAAGTTGTTTTGTGTGTGTGTTCTCTTCAATAAAAGCTGTATATCCATTCTGAAGGTTATTTTTCAATTTGGTTCTCCAAGGCAGATTTTAGGTTTTCTGATAGTCTACAGACTATTTATTTATTTTGCTAGCTTGCTCGACCATGTCCAACTCTTTGCAACCCCATGGACTGTGGCCCGTGAGGCTCCTTTGTCCATGGAATTTTATAGGCAAGAATACTGGACTCGGTTGCCAGTTCTTATTCCAGGGGGTTTTCCTGACCCAGGGACCAAGCTCACTTCTCCTGCATTGGCAGGTGGATTCTTTACCTCTGCACCACCTGGGAAGCCCAAAAAAATTGTATGATTGAGCTTGGTGGTCACAGAGCACCAGACAAATGTGTATTTGAATACTTTTTGACCTTAAGGTAGTTACTTAACCTTTCCGCGTTTGGTTTCCTTATTCATAAGATGGGGACGATAACATCTAACTTGAAACAGTTGTGGTGAAAACAATGAGTTAATACATGTAAAGCAGTATGCACATGGGGTCTGAGAATGTAGAAACTAAATGGTAACTTTCATGATGTCTCTTTCTCATTTTCATTGTGAGCCCCGCCAAGCTGCCACCCTGGGTCTCATCTACTTGAATAACTTCTTCCATCATTTTACCTGTCATTTTGCAATCTCCATTCATTCTTCAGGAGCCAAGGTACCAGTTTTTCTGTTTAATTTCCAAAATTACATAATAAAACTGAGTTTTCCATTTCCCTGGCTCCCATCAAACTTGGTGTTACAACCTTGACATGTGATTTTATTATCTCTTTGCACAATCAGCATCTTTTAGATAACTGTGAACTGTGTGTGGCCACCTCTGTTCTATGCACCTCTGCCTTCCCAGTGCATAATACAGAGCACAGCACATAGTAGGTTCTCAGTAAAATTTGCATCCATGAATGAATGAATGACCCTTCACAGATTCACCTTGACCGCATTTCAAATCTCCTAATTCCCACAGTCTTTTCTGAGTGGATTGCAAAATTGGTCTGCTCTACACTTTTCCCAGGATGGTGGGAGGAATTGCTTATCTAGTCCCTTTGATTTGAGGCCAGAAGGAATTATTTTGGGGAAGATTGCCCTGCTGGAAACAACAAACCTTTCATTCTTTTTTTTTTTTTTCCTCTTGGATTTCCCTTTTCAAACTTCCCTTGTCCTATCAAGCTATCAAGATTTAAGCCATGTTCCTGTGCCCACTAAAAGCCCCTGCCAAAGTTAAGAAAGAAATCGCCAAAATTGGAATAGTCTTGTTCGATATCTGGCATTATGGAAAATTGAGCTTTTTATGGTATAAAAACTTTTATAATTAAAAAACAGAAAAAGAATTGCTGTGATTGAGAAAAGTCCCATTGTTCTGTTAAAACATATTTTCTACTCTACCAAAAATAATCAGACCAATAATGTGTTTAAAAAGTTATGGCAGAGTCAAGGCATTTTGGAGAATAAAGAACAGATTAGCTGAGTATTTCATTTGGGGTTTTTCTTTCACCCACTTTTTAACTGGAAGTTGTGTGTTTGCCTGATAAAGTTCAATCATCTGGCTAAGTAAAGAAATGTAATCTGTCTTCCTGTGTTCAAATAGACTTTTAGTCACACCTTTTTAACTGACTGAGATGGTAATTACTTGCTGTACCCCATACCTGTTCTAAATGAAGTCCAAATCCATTACTTAAGTAGAAAAGGTCATACTATAGCCCATCTTTGCCAAAATTTAACAGTGCCGTAGCTTCACGGGAATTTCCTATGTCGAAAAGGCTTGAAAAAATAATTTATTCAAAGAATTTTCAAAAATTGGAATTAACTACCATCTGGAAAAAATTTTAATAATAATGTAGTCAGAGACTTCCCTGGCAGTCCAGTGTTTAACACTCCAAGCTCCCAAAGGTAGAAGCATGGTTTCGATCCCTGGTTCCTTGCTTGGGGAATTAAGATCCCACATGCTGCAAGGCTTGGCCAAAAAAGAAAAAGAATAACATAGTAAGCCATAATAAAATCTCCCAAGTTCATGAAGGGTTACAGGTCTACAGGTGTTGGCAACCAGCTTGGTTTCCAAGGGAAAGGTACCTGACTGCAGATCTTCATAACCAGGGCAAAGCCAGGGAGCACTCCCTCCTGTAAGACCTGGGAAGAAGCAGCAACTGTCTCAGGCGGCCTGCATAAGGAGGCCCATGGGGCAGTGATTTAACCTTTTAAAGACTAGCTGCTAAATGTTTTAAAAATTGAGTCCAAGTGCTTTAGGGGTACCACTCCATGAACCCCCACACCTGTAGCACTTTCCAAGTTACACTCACGCAAGTCATGCATGGGAAAAAATCCTGAGAAGGAACAGCTGATCTTCAAGTACAATGTTAACTTCTAAGGATAACCTTTAAGGATTTCAGGAATTAATGCACTCTCGGATGCCTGTTCGGGCCATCAAAAGTGAAGTCGCACAGTCGTGTCCGACTCTTTGAGACCCCATGGACTGCAGCCTCCCAGGCTCCTCCGTCCGTGGGATTTTCCAGGCAAGAGTACTGGAGTGGGTTGCCATTTCCTTCTCCAGGGAATTTTCCCAACTCAGGCATTGCAGGTGGATGTTTTACCCTCTAAGCCACCAGGGAAGCAGATTATCATCATTCTCATTTATCTCTCCCCCGCTTCCTTCTTTCTCAATTCTCAGTATTTTTTCCTTCTATATATCTTATGATTTGGAGATTGCTAGTATGTAGTTATGTGAGAAAGGAAACTTACGCCACAGTAATTGGCTCTAATAGCTATTATTCTAAATTGTGCTTCTCCCCAACACATGTAAACTGAGAATTTGAAACAACTTAAAGAGACACAGAAGGCAGTTAATAAATGTTGGTCTAAGCCAACTCCCTGGAGTACTTCATTCCTTTCTTTTTGTCCCAACCATCACCATAAGTTATGTGACATTGGCAAATGCTACCTGGTCCCATTACTTCATGAAAAAAAGAAGGGAAAAGTTGAAACAGTGACAGATTTTATTTTCTTGGGCTCCAAAATCACCACAGACAGTGACTGAAGCCATGAAATTCAGAGATGCTTGTTCCTTGGAAGGAAAATTAACAAAACTAGACAGTGTATTAAGAAGCAGAGACATCATTTTATTGACAAACGCCTATATAGTCAGAGCTATGACTTTTCCAGTAGTCATGTATGATGTGAGAGATGGGCCATAAAGAAGCCTGAGTGTAGAAGAATTGATGCTTTTGAATTGTGGTGCTGGAGAGACTCTTGGACTGCAAGGAAATCAAACCAGTCAATCCTAAAGGAAATTATTGCTGAATATTCATTGGACAGATTGATGTTGAAGCTAAAGCTCCAATACTTTGACCATATGATGCAAGGATCTGACCCACTGGAAAATACCTTGATTCTGGGAAAGACTGAAGAAAAAAGGAGAAGGTGGTGGAGGATAAGATGGTTAGATAGTTATCATCAACTAAATTGACATGAATTTGAGCGAACTCTGGGAGATAGTGAAGGTCAGGGCAGCCTGGCATGCTGCAGCCTATGGCAAAAAGTCTGACAAGCAATGACTGAACAGCAACAAAAATAGAATTTTCAACACTTAGCTATAATATTGAATAGAAAAATAAGCAGAAGAACTACAACATACATCCCTGTGTTGTATCCAGGGTTTACAGAATAACATAGAGTACTTAGATATTGCCTGCAAAAGAGGAAGACAGATTTCATAACAAATGAGCTTTAAAAGTCTTATTAATCAATACTTATCTTACAGAAAGTAATAACTTGTAGGATCTAGTTGCTGGAGAGTTGAAGATAATGGCTTTCTTAACAAAAGCCAAGATATTAATAGATCTGATATACTTTTCTTGAGATAAAAATATGTGCTTTAAATTTGAGTTTATTAATTGAATATAGAAATCCAAATAATCTATAAGTAATGCCACTAATAACTCCTTAAACTACATGTAAGTATACGCATGTCTTTGTGTATATGTACATTATATATGCAATATTCATGAAAATAATTGCACTTGCATAACCCAAACCTGAATTTATTGTAGTCCAAAACAAAAATATACCTTCCCTAACCTACTGTAGCCAAATATATCTCAAGTCCTATAAATCCTTCACAGTATTTTTATAACACCTGCTTTTTTAGAGGTAGAATATTTGCAAATTCAAGTGAATTGAAGAAAAGGGTACATAACCATCTGTCTACAGTGGCTTAGATGGACCTCCTTGTTTCCATATAGCTTTTGAATATGTGGATCACAACAAACTGTGGGAAAATTCTTAAAGACATGGGAATACCAGACCACTTTACCTGCCTCCTGAGAAATTTGTATGCCAGTCAAGAAGCAACAGGTAGAACTGGACATGGGACAGACTGGTTCCAAATCAGGAAAGAAGTACACCAAGGCTGTATACTGTCACCCTGCTTATTTAACTTATATGCAGAGTACATCCTGAGAAATGCTGGGCGGGATGAAGCACAAGTTGGAGTCAAGATTGCCAGGAGAAATATCAATAACCTCAGATATGCAGATGACACCACCCTTATGGCAGAAAGTGAAGAGGAACTAAAGAGACTTTTGATGAAAGTGAAAGAGGAGTGTGAAAAAGTTGGCTTAAAACTCAACATTCAAAAAGTGAAGATCATGGCATCCAGTCCCATCACTTCATGGCAAATAGATGGGGACTATGGAAATCGTGACAAACTTTATCTTCTTGGGCTCCAAAATCACTGCAGATGGTGACTGCAGCCATGAAATTAAAAGATGCTTGCTCCTTGGAGGAAAAGTTATGACCAACCTAGACAGCATATTAAAAAGCAGAGACATTACTTTCCCAACAAAGGTTAGTCTAGTCAAAACTATGGTTTTATGAGTAGTCATGTATGGATGTGAGAGTTGGACTATAAAGAAAGCTGAGCACCAAAGAACTGATGTTTTTGAACTATGGTGTTGGAGAAGACTCTTCAGAGTCCCTTGGACTGTAAGGAGATCCAATCAGTCCATCCTGAAGGATATCAGTCCTGAATATTCATTGGAAGGACTGAGGCTGAAGCTGAAATTCCAATACTTTGACCACCTGATGTGAAGAGCTGACTCATTGGAAAAGACCCTGATGCTGGGAAAGATTTAAGGCAGGAGGAGAAGGGGACGACAGAGGATGGGATGGTTGGATGGCATCACTGCCTCAATGGACTTGAGTTGGATCAAGCTCCAGGAGCTGGTGATGGACAAGGAAGTCTGGCGTGCTGCAGTCCATGGGGTCGCAAAGAGTCAGACACGACTGAGTGACTGAACCATTAAACTGTTCTATATAGAGGATTAAGGACATTTCAGTGAAAACTGCACTTCTAAAATCTTAGTGTAGACAAGTCCTTGGAAGACAGTGTTTATTCCTTGTCTTAATCCTTACCCTTTCAGTGTTCCTATCCTTTCAATGTAATTGCCAAAAAGTTTTTGATGTTTTTAGAATGTTACATAACCCTAGTATCTATTCTGTGACCAATAACTCCTGACATTTATACTTTAATAAATCAGCACCACACATCTAAATCAGAACCCGAACTTCTGTGTGGTCAAACACCTTTTATCTCATAGCAGCCACCCAGTTCTTTCCATGACATAACTAACCACATTTATTATACATGGCAATATATGTTTAATGGTTTATATACTGAAAAAAGGAAGTAAATTTTGTTTTAATCCGAAAACAGTAACTCCATGTAGAAAATTATAAACTAGAAAATATAGAAAAATGCTTTGCAGTACTAATTCTACTTTGCTCTAGAATTTTTCTGTTGTTCCAATAGTAATCCCATATGCAGTGAATTCTGCCTATCATGCCAGACTTCTGAAATGTCCTATTTAGGTAAAGATGTATCACTTCATGGGAAATAGATGGGGAAACAGTGGAAACAGTGTTAGACTTTATCTTTTTGGGCTCCAAAATCACTGCAGGTGGTGACTGCAGCCATGAAATTAAAAGATGCTTACTCCTTGGAAGAAAAGTTATGACCAACCTAGATAGCATATTGAAAAGCAGAGACATTACTTTGCTGACTAAGGTCCGTCTAGTCAAGGCTATGGTTTTTCCTGTGGTCATGTATGGATGTGAGAGTTGGACTGTGAAGAAGGCTGAGCGCCGAAGAATTGATGCTTTTGAACTGTATTGTTGGAGAAGACTCTTGAGAGTCCCTTGGACTGCAAGGAGATCCAACCAATCCATTCTGAAGAAGATCAGCTGTGGGATTTCTTTGGAAGGACTGATGCTGAAGCTGAAACTCCAATACTTTGGCCCCCTCATGCGAAGAGCTGACTCATTGGAAAAGACTCGTGATGCTGGGAGGGATTGGGGGCAGGAGGAGAAGAGGGTGACAGAGGATGAGATGGCTGGATGGCATCACTGCCTCGATGGACATGAGTTTGAGTGAATTCCGGGAATTGGTGATGGACAGGGAGGCCTGGCGTGCTGTGATTCATGGGGTCGCAAAGAGTCGGACACGACTGAGCGACTGAACTGAACTGATATACAATTATCTCTTGTGTAATAAAAGTGGGTTATATTAAACATGGGACAGTAAACCAAAGGGCTTCCCAGGTGGCTCAGTAGGTAAAGAATCCACCACCTGCCAATGCAGGAGATATAAGAGATGCAACTCCAATCCCTGGGTCAGGAAGATCCCTTGGAGAAGGGCGTGACAACCCATTCCAGTATTCTTACCTGGAGAATCCCACGGACAGAGGAACCTGGCAGGCTACAGTCCATGGGGTGGCAAAGAGTCGGACATGTCTGAGCACAGCGCAACACGACACAATAAACCAAAAAGATAACTTTATCAAAATGTACCTTTGAATAAGGTACATTTGAATAAGGTATAAGGTGGTATGTATTTTGTAGCTGGCCATTAAGAAAATTATTCAAGACTTACATAATTGTGGTAGATCAAAAATAGAAACTGTGTGATAAGTCAGAGGAAAAAAAAAAAAACAGGGAGTCCACATAGAAGTCAACCTGAGGATTCTGGATTTCGTAGCACCTACCCAAGGCACAGTGACCATGATCAATTTCAAAGTAAAGCATCCTGATTCCAGGGCATGTTTTAAATGTCTAGTAACTGGATCAAAGTACACATTTAATAAAAATATACTTTAAAAAGAAGTAAATAGCTCTGGTCAGAGCCTGCGTGTTTCTTTCTGAGGTCCCTCGGAGATGTGAAAGTTCTTGGATTGCTTTCAAGCTCATGCCTTCACGGTCACATGCCATGGAAGTTATAATTAGCCAAGAAATAAGGGCATGCCAATCCAGTCTGTGCAATATTAGTGCTCCAGAATATAAAGACTGCTAACCATATGAACATATTGCTACAAATGACCTCGAATAATAAAGATCATATTCTTCAAGCATATATACAAGTTATTTCAGTGAAAAATCATTCAGAGGTTAATGGATAATCTGACATCAAGAAATGGCAACACATCAAACATAATCGATTAGTCACTTGATTTATGCTGCTATGTGACTTATCACTAACAACTATTGAGTATCCCTAATATATAGTGAATTGAAACCTCATGCTACTGAATAATTATTTGATGTTAACAAAGAGCAGATTATATTCAGATCTTCTGCAACTTATAGTGCATCTGATTTCTATTAGTGCTTGGCTGGTTGCTTCCTTAATTCTTCCAATATTTTTTAAACTAAAATTGTTCTCAATTGAGTTTAGTGGGCAAGATGAGCTCTCATTTTATTATCCAAGTTTCCAGCACATAATAATAAAAAGCTGTGATGTAATTGTATAAATATCTCAATTGCCTAGCAATGAAAAAAGAACACACAAATAAGATAAATAATTATCAACTGAGGTATACTTCAGAGAATTATCAGTGTTTTTCTTTTATCAATTATAAACATGCCCAGCCTGTGCTTCTATGAGTCACCTGAGATCCTGAAGCAGCTGCTCTTCAATGATATGGGAACTGTTTAGAAGATGTGTATAAGAGACAGATTTCCACCTATTTGGATACAAATACATTTTTTATCACATTCAAATTTTTGTAATATTACTGATTAGTTTATTGATGGACATATTAAGTAGACATTTTAAAAAAAGCAGTATTGTAACGATTAAAAATTTTCCAACATATCTAAAGTTTCAGAAATTCTATTACTATTTAGCAATAACAGACCATCTTATCATGTTGATACAAGAAATACATGAAACATACACATGGCTCAAACACTTAAATATTTCTGGAAAATGTTGGATTAAAAACAATGTTTCTCCTAATAACTATATTTCATCCTAATAACTATAATTCTCAGTTTCAATTTCAGAGACAAAAGTCATTTGTTGTTCTCAATTCTTCTGGTGGTTATATCTTCACATATGAATCACGTATTTATATTGGCTTTTTAAATTTATTGACTATAGATATTGTTTATTGAATTTCTGATAGGAGAGAGAAGATTTCAGCTCACTTAAGCTTTATTTTTCCTGCTCTTTCCGTCTAATGGTGATTTCATTGCTTGTAGATGCTTTCCTGGTTACTATGGCAACTTTAAATAATCGAATTAAAGTACTTACTCTTGATCCGTTAGTGATAGTGTCAATTCTTGCTTTGTGAAATGAAGAACTTCTCACGCCTCCTTTCCTTCCACTCTCCTATCCCATCCACATACAGTCAACTATGCATTTAACTTTTATAGCAGCAGGGCTGATAATAGAGTGAAAAGTTAAAGTGTTAGTCACTTAGTTGTGTCCAACCCTTTGTGACTCCATGGACTGTAGCCCTCCAGGCTCCTCTGTCCATGGGATTCTCTAGGCAGGAAAATTAGAGTGGGTAGACATTCCCTTCTCCCAGGGGATTTTCCCAACCCAGGGATCAAACCTGGGTCTCCCACACTGCAGACAGATTATTTACTGTCTGCTGCTGCTGCTAAGTTGCTTCAGTCGTGTCCCACCAGGCTCTGCCGTCCCTGGGATTCTCCAGGCAAGAACACTAGAGTTAGCCATAGTTATTAATAATTCTGTGATGTCTAGTTAATCTCTGGAATACGTCAATCATTGAAGCTTAACAACAACGAAAAATATTTTAAATCTCTACTTAATTATATTCTCAAGTTTTTCTAAAATTTCATATTTTAGACCACTCTTTTTTCCCCAGAGAGTAGAGTCCCAGGTAATTCCATTAACTCTTCTCATTCTGACTTTCTGGACCTACAACCTAACTGACCATCTAGGAAGTCCTTTTATTATTACTTTGGGTTGAATCTACTGCTTTCTGAATCCCAAAGATCTTAAAAGTCATTCTCAAAAAGAAATGGTATATAGAAAGGAAATTTTATGAGATGATGCATATATTAAAGTGACTTTATTTTACTCTTGTATTTGATTAGTAGTTTGGCTGGGTATTGAATTTTTTTCTAAAATTTTTCTCTTCAGAATTTTAAAGACATTGTTGCATTGTCTATGAATAATTAGTTCTGCTGATGAGACTAATATTCCCTGGGTTTTGTTCCTTTCAGAGGTTCTTGGATTTTCCCTCATGAAACCATATGGAATATCATTTCTTATCAGTTATATTCTTCATGTTTTAAAAACTCTTCATAGTTTTAGATCACAGTGATCCTCTGTGCCTTTTATCTTTTCTGTCAATATATCTAGTCTCTTTGCCTTATACTCTGGAACTTTAACCTCAATATATTTTCCAAGACTTCATTTTTATTTTAAAAAATTGTATTTTTATTATCCAAGAGACTTCAATATTTCCTGTTCAGTCTCTAAATTGTGTCTGACCCTTGGCAAGCCCAGGGACTGTAGCCCACCAGGTTCCTCTGTCCATGGAATTCTCCAAGTAAGAATACTAGAGTGGGTTGCCACTTCCTTCTCCAGGGGATCTTGCTGACCCAGGGATCGTATCTGCATCTTCTGAATTGGCAGGTGGATTCTTTACCCCTGAGCTACCTGAAAGCCCCAGTACTTCCTGATGCGCCCTCAAAAATGTAGCTAAAGTACATGTATGTGTCAAATCTCAGCAAACTTCATAATTGCATATTTTATTTTATGTAGATTATACTTCAGTAAAGTTGACTTTATAAGCTGGAAATGATCCATTTATCTCATTTCCACTGTTAACCACCGTTACTTTCTCATTCTTCTGCAATTGTTTTCATAATGATTTCTTTGCTTCTACTCTTGTCAATACTGAAAATATCCTCCCCAGCTAATATTAAACAACTTTACGCATGTGATCCACATCATGTAAGACTTTCCACTGGATGAATTGTATCTAGACACCTCGGCATATCAGAAGATCTATCTGGCGTCTGACCTTCTATCTGACGTCATGTCATGAATTATCTCTGGTATTCACCAAGTTTTCATAGTAGAGGCTTTCTGTTGGTTTGTTTGTTTGTTTTTTGCAGCTTATGTTTACCTCATGGTTTTCTGTTAATTCAGCCTAGAACTCTTTCCCTCTGGATGCTTGCAACCTGACTCCTTCTCATTACTTAGGCCTCAGATATAGCTCACCTCTTCAAAGAGGTCTTCCCTGACCACCTCATGTACAGATCTCAGTGCTTTGATGTTGTTTAGTTGATAAGACCTGTCCCACTCTTTTGTGACTCAGTGGACTGTATCCCGCTAGGCTCTCCACCCATGGGATTCTCCAGGCAAGAACACTGGAGTAACAATTTCCTTCTCCAGGGGATCTTTCCAACCCAAGAATCAAGGATTCTTTACCACTGAGCAACCTGGGAAGCCCCCTTTATAGTGCTTGTGAAAGTGAAGTTGCTCAGTCGTGTCCGACTCTTTGTGACCCGTGGACTGTAGCCCACCAAGCCCCTCTGTTTATGGGATTCTCCAGGCAAGAATACTGGAGTGGGTTGCCATTTCCTTCTCCAAGGAATATATTTTAGATAGGGTTAAGCACTATAACATATTATATTCTTCTTATAATGCTTAACCCTATCTAAAAGAATCTTGTTTTGCTTTCTATCTCCCCTCAGCAGAAATAAGCTTCCTGATAGGTTTGATTGACAGGTTTATCTATTTACAGGTAACTAATATTTTGTACTGTTCATGGGGTTCTCACTAGACCATTCAGGTGTGACCTAAATCAAATCCCTTATGATTA
Organism: Cephalophus harveyi; assembly: GCA_006410635.1. Taxonomy (NCBI): domain Eukaryota; kingdom Metazoa; phylum Chordata; class Mammalia; order Artiodactyla; family Bovidae; genus Cephalophus; species Cephalophus harveyi. The sequence goes on from SJYT01022738.1 coordinate 29,782, forward strand.
TACAGTGGAAGTGAGAAATAGATTTAAGGAACTAGATCTGATAGACAGAGTGCCTGATGAACTATGGACAGAGGTTCATGACATTGTACAGGAGACAGGGATCAAGACCATCCCCATGGAAAAGAAATGCAGAAAAGCAAAATGGCTGTCTGAAGAGGCCTTACAAATAGCTGTGAAAAGAAGAGAAGCAAAAAGCCAAGGAGAAAAGGAAAGATACAAGCATCTGAATGCAGAGTTCCAAAGAATAGCAAGGAGAGATAAGAAAGCCTTCCTTGGCAATCAATGCAAAGAAATAGAGGAAAACAACAGAATGGGAAAGACTAGAGATCTCTTCAAGAAAATTAGAGATACCAAGGAAACATTTCATGCAAAGATAGGCTCAATAAAGGACAGAAATGGTATGGACCTAACAGAAGCAGAAGATATTAAGAAGAGGTGGCAAGAATACATGGAAGAACTGTACAAAAAAGATCTTCATGACCAAGATAATCATGATGGTGTGATCACTCACCTAGAGCCAGACATCCTGGAATGTGAAGTCAAGTGGGCCTTAGAAAGCATCACTACGAACAAAGCTAATGGAGGTGATGGAATTCCAGTTGAGCTATTTCAAATCCTGAAAGATGATGCTGTGAAAGTGCTACACTCAATATGCCAGCAAATTTGGAAAACTCAGCTGTGGCCAAGGGCTGGAAAAGGTCAGTTTTCATTCCAATCCCAAAGAAAGGCAATGCCAAAGAATGCTCAAACTACCGCACAATTGCACTCATCTCACATGCTAATAAAGTAATGCTCAAAATTCTCCAAGCCAGGCTTCAGAATGTGAACTGTGAACTTCCAGATGTTCAAGCTAGTTTTAGAAAAGGCAGAGGAACCAGAGATCAAATTGCCAACATCCGCTGGATCATGGAAAAAGCAAGAGAGTTCCAGAAAAACATCTATTTCTGCTTTATTGACTATGCCAAAGCCTTTGACTGTGTGGGTCACAANGTTTTAGAAAAGGCAGAGGAACCAGAGATCAAATTGCCAACATCCGCTGGATCATGGAAAAAGCAAGAGAGTTCCAGAAAAACATCTATTTCTGCTTTATTGACTATGCCAAAGCCTTTGACTGTGTGGGTCACAATAAACTGTGGAAAATTCTGAGAGAGATGGGAATACCAGACCACCTGACCTGCCTCTTGAGAAACCTATATGCAGGTCAGGAAGGAAGAGTTAGAACTGGACATGGAACAAATAGGTTCCAAATAGGAAAAGGAGTACATCAAGGCTGTATATTGTCATCCTGCTTATTTAACTTATATGCAGAGTACATCATGAGAAATGCTGACCTGGAAGAAGCACAAGCTGGAATCAAGATTGCCTGGAGAAATAGCAATAACCTCGGATATGCAGATGACACCACCCTTATGGCAGAAAGTGAAGATGAATTAAAAAGCCCCTTGATGGAAGTAAAAGAGGAGAGTGAAAAAGTTGGTTTAAAGCTCAACGAAGATCATGGCATCTGGTCCCATCACTTCATGGGAAATAGATGGGGAAACAGTGGAAACAGTCTCAGACTATTTTTTGTGGGCTCCAAAATCACTGCAGATGGTGATTGCATCCATGAAATTAAAAGATGCTTACTCCTTGGAAAGAAAGTTATGACCAACCTAGATAGCATATTGAAAAGCAGAGACATTACTTTGCCAACAAAGGTCCATCTAGTCAAGGCTATGGTTTTTCCAGTGGTCATGTATGGATGTGAGAGTTGGACTATAGAGAAGGCTGAGCACCAAAGAATTGATGCTTTTGAACTGTGGTGTTGGAGAAGACTCTTGAGAGTCCCTTGGACTGCAAGGAGATCCAACCAGTCCATTCTAAAGGAGATCAGTCCTGGGATTTCTTTGGAAGGAATGATGCTAAAGCTGAAGCTCCAGTACTTTGGCCACCTCATGCGAAGAGTTGACTCATTGGAAAAGACTCTGATGCTGGGAGGGATTGGGGGCAGGAGGAGAAGGGGACGACAGAGGATGAGATGGCTGGATGGCATCACCGACTCAATGGACATGAGTTTGAGTGAACTCCGGGATTTGGTGATGGACAGGGAGGCCTGGTGTGCTGCGATTCATGGGGTCGCAAAAAGTCTGACACGACTAAGCGACTGAACTGAACTGAAGTGAATATTTTGTAACATGCTCATTTATCTTCATTTCAACAGTCTCCACTCCAATATTATCTATATTTTATCAACAGATTATAATCTTGATTCTTAAAAAAAACAAACCCAACCTAGATAGATCATGCATAGATTGGAGCCAGAAAGATCTATAGAGGAATTCTTGGTCTCTACTTGTTTTGTGATCTTTGTTAAGCTGGCTTCTGGGCTTCAGCTGTGTAATCAGTAAATTGAAGACAATATTTGCAGTGGAAGTAATTATATGACTATTTTCAGACAGAAACAAAGTAGGTGCTCAGAAAATTTAAGCTATCTTCCCTATTTTCACATATTCAGTCCAAAATATTGATAGAACATCTGCTATCTGACTTTTCAGTTTCAGGTTGCATGAACATCCCTAGGGCTGGAAACTTACCACCCTCCAAGAAAAGATCCATTTTGAATTGAATCGATGCTAATGTTAGGATGTTACAGTTTATGTTAATGAGAAGCTTGCCCTCTATCATTTTCACAAATTCATCCATGTGGCAGGCTTGTGATAGTGCTTTGTCTCTTCTAAGTTTTCTTTGCTCCGACTTAAATAGTTCCATTTGTAATAAGCATTCCCCATATGACACAGCTATTATTTTCTGGGTGAATTCCTATTTGTCATTGTCCACATAGTGCTTATTGCCTAGAACTTCACAAAATTCCCCATGTGTTTTCATGTTAGGGCACACTGGAAGAAGACTGTCATCTCCTGAATTTATCTTCCTCGTCATCACATTAACTGATATTATTTCAAAACGCATCCCATGAAGTTCTATGTTGAGGCTCCCAAATCTTTCCACATATGTTTCTGTTAAGTAAAGTCATCTTACTGTTGCACTTACGCAGATGAGTTTTTGTACCTTAATTCAGTATTTACAATTATCTCTAATATATTTCAGGCAAAAAATTTTACTTATATTCCATTCTATCTCATTTTCCATGATTTCATATGGACAGAGAAGATTATAGCAGAGAACATTCTCAACTTTTCCCACAGAATTTGAATACTATCGAATGTTAACCAGTACATAATGCATGTTTGTGTTCATCCAACACTCATTAAAAATGAAGTTTTGAAAATATTGACATCTGGGCTTTATGTGTGTGTACTTATACCATCTGGTGGATATTTCTGCCTTGTGAAATAAAAGAATTACATAGTATTCTAGGAAGGCAAGTTGGGCACACATAGCCATAAATCTGGAATGAAATGTGAACAGCAAATTTGTCAGTTAATTCCAAGTGTTTATTAACCAGCAAGCAATAAATGTAAACATCTGGAATGCACAACCACTGAAACAGACTTAAATCTAGTTCTTAGATACATCCTTATTTTCACTAAAATTGATATTTAAGTGGTATGGGTTGTTGTATCTTATGTCTGTCCATGTTACAAATTCAGAGTATTCATTTATCAAGATATTTTTATATTCCAAAGAGGTTATTTTCATTAGTGTTTTTTAAAAAGAGAATTTTCTCTAAGTGCTTGATAAGCATCATTTGAGGACTAGAATATTTGTTAGAAACTGATATTCAGTTAAAAATATCAGTTTTTAACTGAATCAGATTTTGTATTGAGAGTAAGTATCCTTAGGGTTTGAGGGCTTCCCAGGTGGTGCTAGTGGTAAAGAATTCACCTTCTAATGCAGGAGACATAAAAGGCACGGGTTTGATTCCTGGGTCGGGAAGATTCTCTGGAAAAGAAAATGGCAACCTGCTCCAGTATTCTTGCCTTAAAAGTTCCACGGACAGAGGAACCTGTTGGGCTACATCCATGGGGCCACAGAGAGTTTGACACATTTGAGCATACTTCTGTGCATTGGCTTGACTTGATCTTTAGGGCTTGAACTCAACTTCATAATATTTTTGTGGTTTTCCTTATTCTTTCCCCCAGAGCAATCATACATAAGGCTTTTAAATATATATATATATATACCCTTACAGTTTATTGAGAAAGCCATGAGTAATAAATATATTAAATTATGGATGATACCTGTTGGTTTTGATCTCCTCTTACGTGTTCCCTCAGTTTCTGATGTAACAGTTTGAGTTTCTTTTTGTTAACCTCATCCACCTCATTTTTAATCCATATGATTTTTTTGGGACCCAAAGATTATCGCCAAAGATTGGGAAAGGGGTGCATGCTTAAAATTTATCCCATCCTTTTAATCATCAGGTATAAGGAATGAGCCCTTGATTTAAATTAGAACAATAAGCCTTATCTATAAAATATTTGCTGAATTAGGAAAAGAGGACCCACGTATTTTCTGAGTGTTAATCGCTCAGTCACGTCTGACTCTTTGCAACCCCATGGACTATACTGTCCATGGATTTCTCCAGGCAAGAATACAGGAATGGGTATTTACTGAGATTACATTAGAGACTATTTTTGGAATTGCTTGGAAATAACTAACCTAAAAGTGAAAGACCACAGAGAGAAATAAATACAGCTGCAAGATAGAGATATATTTTTAAAATATATTGCTCAATCATTTGGATCTTGCTGTATACCTGAAGATCTGTTTCTTGACTCTTTAGCTACATGATCCAAATGGTTTTAATGAATCCCAAAGTAAAAAGGAAAAAGACAGACAAGTAAATCGATCGAAGACTATCTTGAGTTTATATGTAAGATTATAAAAGCTAGAACTTACCATATGCTTTTAAGCAGGAAAAAAAACAGACTGAAAATAACTTTCTTATAAAGGTATCCAGAAACTTCAGTTCAGTTCAGTCGCTCAGTCGTTTCCGACTCTTTGCCATCCCATGAGTCGCAGCACGCCAGGCCTCCCTGTCCATCACCAACTCCCGGAGTTCACTCAGTCTCACATCCATCGAGGCAGTGATGCCATCCAGCCATCTCATCCTCTGTTGTCCCCTTCTCCTCCTGCCCCCAATCCCTCCCAGCATCAGAGTCTTTTCCAATGAGTCAACTCTTCTCATAAGGTGGCCAAAGTACTGGAGTTTCAGCTTTAGCATCAGTCCTTCTAAAGAAATCCCACAGCTGATCTCCTTCAGAATGGACTGGTTGGATCTCCTTACAGTCCAAGGGACTCTCAAGAGTCTTCTCCAACACCACAGTTCAAAAGCATCAATTCTTCGGCACTCAGCCTTCTTCACAGTCCAACTCTCACATCCATACATGACCACTGGAAAACCATAGCCTTGACTAGACGGACCTTAGTCAGCAAAGTAATGTCTCTGCTTTTGAATATGCTATCTAGGTTGGTCATAACTTTTCTTCCAAGGAGTAAGCGTCTTTTAATTTCATGGCTGCAGTCACCATCTGCAGTGAGATCACTGCAAATTTTGACCCAGGATTCAATTCATCTGCTTGAATTGTTTTTGCCAGTAAAGTCTATGGTTGCAAAAAGACAATATGACCATTACTGGGTCATATGTCTATTTTCAGATACCTCTTCCCAAGGATTCTGATTCAGTGAGATGTAACCTGGGCATCTACATTCCAAAATGCACACTAAAATGATTCTGACAGGAGGTGGAAGGGCTCTATTTTAAAAAACACTTCATAAACATTTCTGTTTCCAATGGAATGAATTTTCCTATCAGTTAACAGCAAAAAGCAAAATATCAGTAGCGTATAACAAGGAGCGGTTAATGTTCAAATGGCTGAAATCAGCTGGGTGTCCCTAAGCAGCTCCACGTCTGAAGGTTGGGCTTCTTATTTGGCTGGAGATGAGCCAGCAGATCTGCTTATCTGGATTGGCCCCCACTGACTTGCCCCAGGCACTTCTCAGCCTCCAGCAAACCAGCCCAGATGTCCCTAAAGTGATGGCTGACAGGTAGAAGAGCAAGGAGGTGCACTCTGGGACTCTAGAGTCTTGGGCTCAGCACAGACCTGCTGCCACTTCCACTGGCCTCTAGTGAACAAAGCAAGTCACATAGTCAAACTCATAGTTTCAGGCAGAAAAAAATCATTTCTAACACTTTAGTCATATCCAACTCTTTGCAACCCCATGGACTATACAGTCCCTGGAATTCTCCAGAGCTGTGGTGTTGGAGAAGACTCTTGAGAGTCCCTTGGACAGCAAGGAGATCCAACCAGTCCATCCTAAAGGAAATCAGTCCTGAATATTCTTTGGAAGGACTGATGCAGAAGCTGAAACTCCAATCCTCTGGCCACCTGATGCAAAGAACTGACTCATTGGAAAAGACCCTGATGATGGGAAAGATTGAAGGCAGGAAAAGAAGGGGACAACAGGGAAGGAGATGGTTGGATGGCATCATCAACTCGATGGACATGAGTTTGAGAAAACTCCAGGAGTTGGTGATGGACAAGGAAGCCTGGCTTGCTGCAGTCCACGGGGTCACAAAGAATTGGACACAACTGAGCGACTGAACTGAATGGTTTACTGGGAGGAACTACAAAGGAACCTGACAAAGGGCATGGAAACAGGGCGTTATTGCAGTCCACACTTGAGTAGTGAAAAGGCAAGTACTCAGGATGGAAGGTGAGTTGTGAGCCACAGATTTTATGTGGGGGAACACAGATTTGTAAATATGCTGATTCAAGATAATTTCTAGGATTTACAACCAATGGGAAAGGAGCTGAGCATCAAAGAATTGATACTTTTGAACTGTGATGTTGGAGAAGACTCTTGAGAGTCCCTTGAACTGCAAGGACATCATACCAGTCCATCCTAAAGGAAATCAGTCCTAAATATTCATTCATTCAGTCAGTTCAGTTCAGTCGCTCAGTCGTGTCCGACTCTTTGCGACCCCATGAATTGCAGCACACCAGGCCTCCCTTTTCATCACCATCTCCTGGAGTTCACTCAGACTCACGTCCATTGAGTCCGTGATGCCATCCAGCCATCTCATCCTCGGTCGTCCCCTTCTCCTCCTGCCTCCAATCCCTCCCAGCATCAGAGTCTTTTCCAATGAGTCAACTCTTCGCATGAGGTGGCCAAAGTACTGGAGTTTCAGCTTTAGCATCATTCCTTCCAAAGAAATCCCAGGGCTGATCTCCTTCAGAATGGACTGGTTGG